>VZSR01003807.1:20274388-20348251 GCA_013398615.1 Brachypodius melanocephalos
GCCGGGGGGACGGGGCGGGGTGCTTGGCCCCTTCCCTGCCGAGGGGGACACAGCGCGGCACCCTGTCTTCCCTGAAACTGCCCCTTACATCCCAGCAGGCAGTGGTGGTGGGGAGATGGGAGTGAGGCGCTAGGGGGTCTCCAGCCTCTCGGGATTTTCTCCCTTGTGGCCTCTCCCCACTAGGCAGGGGTTCTCCGGGGTGGCTTCTGCGGCGGGACGGGGCAGAGCAAACCTGCGTGTCCTGCCGGGGCCAGGGACCGTCCCCACGGCCAGCTGGCGGCAGGCGAGACACGGGGCTGGCCCCGGGCTGGGGTCGAGAGGAGCCTTGAGCCCGGGGGTGAACACGGCAGCCTCCCGCCCGCCCGTGCCGCGGGGACCCTCAGCAGAGCGCCGGCAGCAAGGGCACAGCTCGGCTGCGCCTCGGAGGAGCGAGGCCGCCTGTTTCACAAAAGGGTATCGCCTTTCTTTTCTCCGGCAAGAGTTTCCTTTTGGGGTGAAGGGGAAAACTACAAAGGGGGTGGTGAGGTTGATTCAAGGTAAAACTGGCGACTTCACTGAGCTCTTTCTTGCTCGCCCTCTTATCTCGGTGCCTGTCGCTGGGATGAGAGAGTGAGCCGTGTAAACCGGCGCTGATCGCATCAAGAACCTCAATGGTGTGAGGAGCGGCCACTCTTATTTGTAACAGTTTTCCCCACTCTCTCCCCCCGCTGTCCCTCTCAGAGTTGTTAAATATCGGCACCATAAAATGTGGGGGATTTAAAGGTCTGTGGGAGGCTCCCTTTGAAAAGGACTCCGGGGAAAGTCTTTCTAATCCAGGATACTTGAGCCGGATGGGGTGGGATTGCCAGAGAGGCATAAAATAAAAATCATTCAGCAGACAAAACTAGGGGCTACCCTGACATGTAGATAGTGCATTTGTCTCGATGTTTTGTTTCGTTGGAGATTGAAACTTCTTGTGCGCTGGTGTGTGCGTATAAATAGCTGAGCAAGCCACATGAGTGGCATAAATAAACAAGGCAGTGAAGAAAGGATGGGACGTGTATGTGAGCCAACCTGCAGCTAGCCAGCCAACTCACTCGAGCAGCATTAGCACCAGTGGGCAGAGAAAGCATGTCAAAAAATAAACGCTCTGCGAGAAACATAAGGAAAACATTAAACAAATGAGGAGTACACTCCCTCTCCTTGCCCTGACAAAGCACGACTGAGAAACTCTGCTCACTGTCTCTCCAGCCTCTTCCCTTTGCTGTGTCCCTGCTCCAGCAAAGATGCGTGGGGCAGATGTGTTGGGAGACAGCCCCGGGGACTGCATGGGTCACACAAGGGCCTCAGCAAAACCCACTTGTGGAGTGTGCGCCAGCCGAGGCCCAAGCAGTAGGGCAGGGAATGCACGAGTGACCAGCAGCAGGGGGAGAGGTGGTTTATTTGCTGTGGAAGAGGGGCAGAGACATAGAACCGAGGAGAAAACAAAAGCTGTGCCTTGACTCAAGACAGGATCCAAAAAGTGGCAGGGTGAGAGGACGCCAGGAGCCTGGTTGCCTCCACAAACCAGCCCCATTAGGGGGGAAGAAAACCACCCAACAACAATAGCAAACTGAACCCATAAACAGTTACTGCCGTTTTGCGATAAAAGGGAAAGATTTATATTGTTGAAATGTGTGGAAGGAGCTTGTTCCAGAGCAAAACTCTGGCGTGCAATTCTCTGTTTATGTCGCTCATCCCGATGGATGAGATATCAGCGGCAAAGTTCAGGCTGACATCAGCCCTGGGGAGGCAGAGCCAGCGGCCGGGCTGGGCTGTGCAGGGCTGCACAGCTGTGCCTGGGCCTGAGCTCAGGGGACGAGCAGTTTTGGGGGGATCCAGCATGCAGGAAGCCTCCCCTCCTCAGGCCGGGAGAGGTGAGGAGCCAGCAGCAGCACACACTGTGGAGGGAGCTGGATGCAGCCTTTCCTTGCAAGCGAAACAGATGAATCGGAAACAGTTCCCAGGGTGGTTTTATGCGCCTCTCTGTTTTGGGGTTTATTAAAGAGGGTGGGGAGGGAAAGAATGGCTGATGGTCTGTGTGTTGCCGGAAAGTCAAATATGTCTGTTTTTCTGAGCTGCAACAAAGCCAGCAGCAGGAGTCTATAAAATCAGCTAGGTATTGGTTTGTTTTTTGTTTGGTTTTGGTTCTTTTTTTTTTTTTTTTTTTTTTTTTTTTTTTTTTTTTTTGCGGGGGGAGAGTAATCCTTTAGTCAAAGAGTAATAGTGTGTTGTGTTTTCACTATTGTTAATTCCTGCCCATCAGCTTCTCCATGCAAGCTCCCACAGCTAGAAAATGCTGATTTCAGTTTTCCAAACAGCTAATAAATTGTATTAGAGAAAAAGGTGGCCTCAGGATCCTCAGTTTATATCCCAAATAAAATATTAATATTCAATTAATAACTGATATTGTGTTTGCTTAAAATGGCACTCTAGCCATAAAAACTAGCCATGTGAACAGGACAGCTGAATGCTCACCCTTTGTCATTCTTCTCTAGACTGGAAATAGTTTGTGTAAGTGAACAAAAGAGCCACTAATTTGCCTTTTCAACTTGGGAAACACACTAAAGGAGTAAAGGCCTTGGATTACTTCTGATATATAACTTGAAAATGAAGCATACTGTTTCCGATACATATCCTTATTTTTCAGGTACTGATCAGGGTGTAGATGGCATAGGTCAGACTTCACCACCAAGGAGTCATCCCTGGGAGCTTCCCCACAGATCTGGGCCAGTAATGTCTGAGAAGAGAGAAGGGTTGGAGGACTGGAGCAGGAGTCCTGAGTAATGGTTGCACAACCCGGCATGTCTACTATTTGTTAAACACCCACAATATTCTTGGCACCACACAGGACCCAAATCATGACAGTCTTTGCTCCAGATTTCTCTTTTCCTGTACTAACTAAGGGCAAGCACAGTTGGCAAGGCACACAGAAGGACACCAATATTCAAGAAATTCCCCAGAACACACACACACACACACATCCATCTGTAAGTATTTGTGTTTCTCTGTGTGTATTACTACTCTTTTCCATACTTCCCAATCTGACATTTGTTACATTTCTTTGTGTTTCCTAACATAACCCATTTGTTATTTATCCACGTTCAATTTAGGAGGTTAATCTCCTGTAACATCATGAGTATTTTCAAAAGCTGTTAATATCACAAACAGAAGATTGTATTCGAATAGTCAAAGTATACTGAAAAAAGTGAGTGATGAAAAACGCTTTACTCACAACGAGTTGGACTTAAGTATACTATTTAAAAAATAAACTGATTCCTAAAGATCCAGTCCCAATATCCTTAATAGTGTCTTTATGTTTCAGATATTTAAAATATCTAATGGCAGAACACTAACAACATGTGCAGCAGAGAACAATCCTACACTGGCAACAAATAGACTAGATGACCTAATTGATTTTTCCCATCTCCGACTTGTGCAATTCTGTCATCGTAATAAAATCCCAGTGTAATCAAAGTTTACAGGATCAGGTCCTAAATTAGCATGTCGATCTGGACTACTCCTCTGTCTGGGTCAGGTCCAAAGCCTGCTGCTGTCAGCCTGACCTTTTATCAGACTGAGACAGGTTTGGATCTGGTCTTCAGGATGACACTGGAGGAGGGCTGAATTGTTGTTTTATTGTGTGCGGGGAGGGGGGGAATAAAAAGGCATATTTGTGGGAAAAACACAAACAAATTTTGCAGCACAAACCTTCCAGATGCAGTTCAGTTAAGAAAGCCCAACAGGAAGGCCTCAAAATGAGAAGTTTTTGGCACAGAGGAAGTTTTAGCAGTTAATACGAGGATGATCAAACCATGCTAAGTCATTGTTTCCCTGTATTCATCTATCAGTTGGTCGTCTCTTGGACTTGTGATCCGATTGTAAAACTCTTGGGATGCAGACCAACTTTTTGTTCTGGGTTTGCAGAATCTGTGCCTAGAGCAACTGTGTCTGCAAGAAAAAATCCCAGCATTTCCATGGAAGTATCTGTGTATTTTGCGTGTAAATAGTCATTCTAGAACAGAAACAATTAACATAAATGTTTTTCTAATGTATGCTAAAGTGGAAAAAAAAGCTAAACCAAATTTTTGATGTAGGCTAACTCCAACCACTCAGAAGGCAATACTAGAATAACTGTACTGGCTTAAATTTATGAATCAGTTTGCCCAAGTCTGCTTCTCCTGTGGTGACAGCCCATAGGGTGGAACTATCGCTGGGTAAAGCTGGAGGATGTGAGTAACCAGCAACAAAGGTTCACGGCCGTCTGACACATCCATTTGTCTAGGCATTGATTTCTGTATGATTTCAGTATTTGGGAGGAGCTGTTTTCTCACTTTGGCAGTGTTTTCTGTGAATTTCTTCAGTGTTAATGTCCATCTAAGTAGATTCCGCACTTGCCCAAGTGACTTGCTCATTCCCACTTCCTGGGCTCTGTTAGTCCAAGGATTTGGGAAATATCCGGCCGAAAAATTAAACACAAAAAAGGGTTTTTTTCAGCATATTCGGTTTCCTGATCTGGTAGACCATGAGGAAATGAAAAACCTGACATATAAAACAGTAAGGGTAGGGAGTGTCTCAAATAGGTCAGTGAAGCAATCTCACTACTGTAGGTGAAATCACAAATGTAGGGTTCCTTGGAAAGGCAGGGACAAGGAAACAAGCCCTTGTTGTTGAAGAACTGAGCAGCCACTGTCTCAACACGAGGAACAGAGCACGCAAACATGGGTTACTCTGCCCTGTCCTTAACTAGACATTGGTAAATGTGTCACTGATACTTATTCTATGGGATGTTTCAGTATTAGGCAGATAGTGCTGAGCAGTCTGGAACACTTCTGTACCCAGATGCTCTTGATGCTTATTTCAAGGCATAAAGTGAAATTCTGGAAAACTGCAAAATGATAGTCCTGAAGAATATTATTCTCTGCTTGATGCTGGTGCATCGCTGACGTGGTACTCTTCAGAAGGGCTTTTAAGCACAAGGCTGATATACATCACTATGCCTGGAGAGCTTGAAGAAATTGGATATGTTGCATCAGTTCATATTTTGCATTCAGTTCATTAGAACTGAAAAAGCCCTTGTACTTTTCTGAAGAGACAGATGTTCCCTAGTGAGAGACTTACCCTTTTTGTGTACTTTCCAGCATATTTCTAACCACTGTTCATGAATGGAACGAATCACACCGTGTTTTACTTCTGAACTTAGTTCTCTTTTTGCATGAGGCTGATGACTGGTCATTGAATAACAAGGATTTAATGATGTGGATCTTCTTCTAAGCTAATATCTACACCCGCTACATTGAACAAATTACAAATCAGGCGTCAGCTACAACTTGAAAGCCAAGTCCTCATGAAATAGGGAAACATCTTCAATTTAGAAGTAGCAAATTCTACCTTGTAGGCACATGACTTTGTAAGTGACATCCAACATTCAACATTTAGATGTCTAAACTCTCCAAGTAAACTGTGGCAATAGGTGTTCCTTCCAACCTGCTACCAGAATCAACACTCATCCTGAATTGAGAGCAAGCAGGGGGAGCTAGCAATAAGGAAACACTCAGCCCAGATAGGATTTTCTGCCCAGCTAAATATCCATTCATGTCTGAGTCAGCCAGCCTCCTCCATAAGGGGAGAAATTAAGATCCCTTTTTTCAAAAAAGGAAAAAAATCAGTTGTGTCTTTTTCTAGAGTTCCCTTTAGCCCAATGGCAATGAAACTTGGCCACTATGTGGACCCATGCCCCATGAGTACCTTCCATGGGAGTGTGATTCAGGGTGCAATTGCACCCCACACCCTGAGCTCTCAGTTATGAGTTTCTTTGGCCAAGGCTGCTTTGCTGCATCTGTGCCACCATAAACATTCTTCGTGTCAGATGATAAAAAGGAATTGATTTTAAAGCACATGAAGGGAAATCTTATTTTCTGTCTCTTTTTTTGAAAATATGCTTGCACGTTTCACATTAAATGGAAATTTATGAGCAGAAACTGGTGTCTTCTGGCTGCATATACCCTAACCACTAAGAAAAGTCGCTGTTGTTACCATTTCTATTTTTCTGTCCCTGTTTCATAAACGAGCTGTACACACTGCTTGCTGAAAGGGCCCTGGTTCCACTGGTGGCTGGGTCTAGGTCCTCAGTGAATTTAGCTCTCTTTGGCCCACAATCTGCTCACGCAAGAGCCTGTGCTGGCTCTGGGTCTCTGCAGGAGCTGTACTCTGAGGAGCATTCACCCCAAACAAGGAAGGACATTGTGAATTTAATTAGGTTCTTCCAGCCTCAGCTGCTGCTGAAGATGATTCTTAAATCACAGCTTTCTGCACAGCTATCAAAATCCCTTTTGGATCAAACCCCTCGTACCAATCTGCTTTAATGTCCCCGCAGAGTTTACACGCAGTGATAACATTCAGAGCATCACAAGGAAGACTTTCATTGTCCTTACATGATGTTGTGCCACCAACCTTCCATCTAAGAGTGAAATAATATCTCCAACTGCATAATCTGTTAGCTACTTATCTTTAATAGTTAACTGTTTGAGAGGGTTTTAGTACCCACAGGCTCGTAGAAAGGCATCCAGGGTAGCATTTTGCAGCAGGACTTATTATTAAAGCTTATTAAGGACATTATTAAGACTTTTAAAGGACATTGCTAAGAAATGGTATATTCCTCCATAAAACATTTATTTATAGCGTGTGGAGTTAGGAGAGGGCTTTATCTGCAACAGTAGCTTCTACACTTGGTCCTGGCAGGCTATTTAGCAGAATCCAGGCTTTAACCATGGGGTATGCATACAAGGAGCACATGTATAGGCTTTTCGGGAACTAGAAAGCTAATTTTGTGGTATGGAGTCAAGCAGGGCATATGGTAGATAACAGTCCCCTTTCACATTCTAACACAGGATTGAGATTTCTTAACAAAGGCAATAGAGTTGCAAAACAGCATGACTTTGTTGCAGTTAGTAATTAATGAGGTGCTAAAAGTGCCTAAACAGAGGATCCCAGACAGAGAATGCATGACTCAAGAGGATAAGAAGCCCCCATCATTTCAAACAACAGTGTCATTTAAATAAACAAGCAGCAAGTCGCTGGGTGTGTGAGGTGGGAAGGGAGCAGCAGGCAGCAGCAACATGCTCTGTCAGCCAGCACTTTTCTGCCTGTGAGAAACCAGTTGTGCTTTTCCAAATGCAGCCAGAGTCTTTAGGTGTGAAACATTTGTTTAATCCATTATTGGGGCGCGGGGCAATCACGCAGCCATCGATGCTGCCACTTTTCTGGTGGCATGTTGGTCAATTCGATCTATAATCAAAGAGCAGTAATTGCCCCGAAGGCTGTTACCAGCGACATACTGTGCAGGATAGAGTCTACCTGGCAGACTGGTTTTTGGTTTTTTCCCCCTCATAACAGACATAATTTTCTGTGTTCTCAGATGAGATATAAACCACTGGTTTATGCCTTCTTATTTTCTGTTTTCTTTTTTTTTTTTCTTTCTTTTTATTTTAACAAGCTTGGGATATTTTGTGTCATTCTGCAGAGCGCTCCAGAGTTATTATTCATTTTAAGCAAAACTAATTCCAGTTCAAGTATTATATGAAAATAGCAAAGGTTTATAAAGTGTTTGTCCTGCAATGTTTACTTTCTTTCCAATCAAACATTTATAAATATATTGAGAGAAATGTGGCAAAGCACCAAAATTATCCACTGAGATATTTCATAAGAAACTATAATGTAAAAGTGGAATAAAGGAGCACTTTTGGAAGTGATGTTTGTTAGTGAATTCTTTTTGTGTAGGGGGATATGATGCAATATGTCATGTTGACTCTCTGGAGTCTATGGCATAGTGATCCAAATTTATTCCTGGAGTTACTGCTGTGCAGTACATGTCTTGCAGTCAGACTGAATTTATCTATACATTGATGTAGCAAGAGGTGACGAACTTGGGGTTTCTTCTTCCCTTTCTTTTGTGGCTTTAAAAACCTAGCAGCTGAGAATCCATCACATACTGGAAAGTAACGGACCTAGTTAGTAAGAAATCCAGTTTTTCTATTTTCACATCCAGGCAGCTCAGTAAATTCACTCTTTTTTTCCTTTTTCTTTTTTTCTTTTTTCTTTTTCTTTCTTTTTTTTTTTTTTTTCCATTTCTTATCCAAGTATTTTTTCATCTTACTTTCTGGCAAAGAGAGAAGAAAAATTGTGCCTGTCCTGTATTGCTTCTTCATTATTACATATGAAACTTATGGAATGTGTTTGATGTTCTGCTTGTTTTTCATTAGAAACATAGACATCAATTCTTTGTGAGACTCTGTGCCTTGTTACCATTGGGTTCTTTCTTGAAAATTCAGTTGTTTATTCCGTGCTACCTTTTCTTCTGTTCAATATCTCGCTACCACCTGTAAACAAACCTGGGAGCAGATACAGAGAGAGACAAAAACAGACATTGGTTTCTTGTGCCCTGCACAACAGGACGGAGGGAGTTTCACCAAAAGGCTTGTGATGATCTAAGTGACTACACTGGCCCTGCTCATTTGAAATGGGTAACTGATCTTCATTTTAGAAAAAAAAAAAAAAAAAAAAAAAAAAAAAAAAAAAAAAGGGCTCTTCAGATGTTGCAACACCGTGTTGAGTTTGTTTGAATCCCCAGGGGCCAAAATGAATGAAGGTCCTGTCCTACAGCAGGTCCCCAGAGATATGGGTCTGCTCTGACTCATCACTGCCGGCCCAATGAAAGCCCTTTTACTGCATTTAGTTGATGAAGACAGGAAGGCTTTGGTCTCCTTTTTGGAAAATGTAGGCATGCACAGCTACAGCTCTATCAGCTCTTACTGAAAAAGAAGATATACTTTTGTTTTCTGGTGCCAGTGAGGCACTGAGTCTGAGAGCTGCAGGGGCTTGGCTGTAGGTGGCAGAGAGCTCTGTTGAAGAGAGGCTGCTGTTCACAGAGGGATTCTTGCACTTGGTGAGAACTTCGGTGGGACTGCAGTGAGTTTCTGCAACTCACTCTCCTGATTCAAGCTTTTCCTTAAATATACTCTAGAGGGAGTCAAATCTAAAAGTTTATTTATCTTTAAAGTATTTCAATTGCAGTCACTTCTTTTGAAAGGTTCTGTTTGTTTCCTGTTTATTTATTTTAGGCTTGTCTATTAATACAGCTATTTTGGTTGAATGTTTGTACTTTTTCAGATCAGGTAGGTGCTAATAGTACTTAAGAGGCACTAGTCAGAGCAATATGTCACTGTCATGGCAATAAATAGCCCTTGAAACGAGCAATCAATTTTAGCTTTGAAGGAAGCAGGTCTCTAGGAGACAAAAGTAGAAAAGAAAGTGAAAGAGTTTCCTATTCCAAAGAAATTGAGGTATTGCTTGTATCAAAGTCAATTTTCTACTGTAATTCGTATGACTTCATTGTCTGTTGACACCAGGTCTATAACATGGGAACTTTATAGTAGAAACATAACTCTGAAACAGATATCCCATCAGTTGCACACAAGTATCTTGGAGGAAGGCTGTGACCACATTCTATATAAAAAACAAGTCCACTTTTAACATTAATATGTAATATTAATATGTAGTTTGAATATGCAACTAGCCTTAGCTTATAGCAATCACTGGTCTGTGTTTTATGGAATTAAACCTATATGAAAGGGTGAGGGGAAGGAAGAGGTGCCCCTTCAAAAATTATTTTGGGTGATAGTGTCTCCTGGAGCAGATCTACCTCTCTTTAACCTCATTTTGCATAAGTATCCAGA
Source organism: Brachypodius melanocephalos (assembly GCA_013398615.1). Lineage (NCBI taxonomy): Eukaryota > Metazoa > Chordata > Aves > Passeriformes > Pycnonotidae > Brachypodius > Brachypodius melanocephalos. Next base: position 20,284,141 of record VZSR01003807.1, read on the forward strand.
GTAGCAGCAGACAGGAAATTTTCTGCTTTTATTTAGCTTCCACTGTTACAGCTGCTAAACGTCTCCTGGCTTTCTGACAACAGCAGAAAACAAGCATTTGTCAGAAAACCATGAGTTCAATTTCTTCCCTTAGAGGAGAGAGCGAGCAATGCTCACGAGGTTCCTCTCTAGAGATTCCTCCACAACCATTGAAGGAATTATGCCCAATGCCTCACAGAAAAGACTATCTGGTATCTGGAAACCCAGAAACTCCACAAATTCCCTGAGATCTAAACATTCAGCAGAGATAATGAGTGGGAGGCTAGAGCTAGCAGTTGAATTTCAACCTGGTTTCACTCATCAGTGAACACAACCTGGTGTAACTCAGCAAGCAGAGCCCTGCTTGTCCTGAGCTCTGTGCTGTGAAGGGGTCTGTATTTTTTCATGGGGGAAATGAGAAGGATGTGGGGGGTATAGTCATGGGGTTAAAATTGATCTGACCACATATCTGCATATGAACTTGTCTTCTCAACTGTGTTTGTAGTCAGTGGAAAGACACAGGTATTTTACAACTGATGTATTTGTCTTGTGGTGGATGTCTGAAAGAACTGACCTGAATAGTGTCCTAAAATATGTAAATACCCAAAGTCAGATGAAATAGTCCCTTCTGCACTATTGCGTATAGACAAAGGAATGTGTAGAGGGAAGGTCTGGTAACTGATACGGTATGAGAAAAATACCCAAGCTCATTGACATTTCTGATTTCCAAAATCATTCTTGTTAGCTTTATTTCTCCCAAGCTTGAGGCATTTTGCATAAACCCCTGGAAAGCACCACTCCCTCCCTCCTCTTGTGCCTGTGTCTCCTAGGGTGATGAGGGAGCTTGTCTGTCCTGTAGGAAATCCATGCACATGTCGCTCTTTGCCATTACATTTGCTATGGACTCTGCAGCAAGAAATTGAAAGGTACATCTTACCTAATGGTTTGCATCACATAGGTACAAGGTTTTCCATGCCATCATCAGCTGCTGACTGTCCTTGCTCTTCCCAGCTTTTCAGGTCCAAGGTAGCACATTGCCCACGTTGCTCTCACTGTCCAGATCTGTGCTGAGCAGCTGAACATCCCTGTCACTGCAGACTGGAGGATGTACTTCCTTTGTGGCAGTCTTCCTGCTGGAAAAGTCCTAACCGATTCTGGAAAAAGGAAATAATTGATCAGAAGTCACTGGTTACATCAGGGGAGAGCCCCCTTGATACCTGTGTTTGGAGAGAGGAGGAGCAAGGGTTCGACTTCCAGTCCTCCATATTCTAGAAGGTGCCTTATCCTACCTAACCCAATCCAACCAAATGCAATCCAGTGCCATGCAATGGTTTATGTTTGGCCCTGGCTGGAAATACTTTAAACTTGCCTGGTAGCATCAATGAACACACCACAGTTTTCATAAGAAACTTTAGCTTCAGTGCATCCTCTTTTCTTACAAAGCTGTGAGCTCAAAAAATTTGGTAAAATTCCTCAGCAATATATTTCCTTTAGTTCTTTCCAACCGTAGCATTGAGCCTCTCTTAGGAAAAATGTGGGCCAGAGGACTGGTGGATGAACTATGGCTGTGTTTGTCAAAGAAATCAGATGTATGAAGAGGAAACCAGGGTTAATATGAAACATTGCCCTACACCTCACATTGGCTCAAAGAATATATTTTTCTTCTCTGCCTCTTTTTTCTCTCTCTCTTCCCTATTTTTTCTTTTCATTATTAAATGAGATGGATCAGTTTTTTCAAAGTTCACAGAGAGGAAGTGCAGATTCTGGTGTCACTGTTTATGTACAGAGATTGACTGCTGCCCATCAAATTCAAAAACCAGCATCACTAGAACATTATAAAAGGATATTTTATTCAAATTAAATGACTGGCTGCTGCTATGACCTATGCTTTTATAACTAAGTGGAATATTTCACACTTTTCATCTTCAAAGCCCTTTATAAGTGTTTACTTGTTAGCCATCACAGTGACCTCAAGAAATATAATTTTTTTTTTGTTGTGTCCATGAAGAAAGTGGAGACAGAGAGGACCCAATGAAAATCTCATTTTCCTTATGAGTTGCTTCCCAGCAGAACTTCTGTTCTGATACTGATGGTTGGAGATCTGGTGTGGACAAGGCAGCAGCAGCCACCAACATGCACACACTGCAACCTGCCCTGGGCCATGAATAAAAGACACATGTGGTGGTTGAATTAACAGTGATCAGTCACAGCAGTTACAATTAGTCCTACCTATTGTGGAGCTGCAGCAGTGGGAATGTTCTTTGGACTGAAATCAGTACAGACACAGCAAAAGAGATTTGCCTACAACCAAGCTTATTAAGTATTGCAACACAATTCTTGTGCAAATATTCCCATTAAGTTCAGCTGGAATTATGAACTCTTAACTCAGGATGCACTGGAAGTCAAAGCTAGGTTGTGGAGAGGTGAAAATATTAGTGTCAGTAATTCAGTTTAAATGGCTTTTGCTGGTTGTTTTTATTTTTTTTCTTTTTTTTTTCCTCAAAACAAAAAAGCAGATGCATCCAAGCCTGTCTTCTTCCTCCTATGGAGTAGTGTGTTACAAGCACTCTTACACGGCAATGGGGTCTGCTTCCCACAGTGCCTTGGAGGGCTGAAAAGACAGAGAACATGTGGCAAAAATCAGGGCTGTTGAGTAGTTTTTGAAAGACAGTGAGTAGCATTAGCTCCACGAGATGCTAATTAGTGATAGAAATGCCACGCTGTCATGAGAAATACTGTGGCCCAGATTTGTGCTCTCAGGTGATCCAGACTGCAGAGTTATCTGCCTCCAGACAAGAATTTCCACATATACATAAAATCATATATGAAACCCTTTAGGGACAGATAATTAACTTCAAATTAATAAGCATTCATCATCCAGATTATTTTTCAGTAATCATCAGTTCCCAACATTTTGCCTTCACCCAGTTTAGTTAAAGAGGTAAAGTAAAACTCATCCAAGCCCTATATAAATATTATTTCATTTCTTAATACTAGCTCATTTAAATTCACTTAACAGCTCTTCTTGACAACTAAAAAGGCATTTTAAAAGAGGTGGAACTACCTCACTAGTTGGGATTTATGCCAGCTATTAAAACCACAGAGAATGTTGTACTGGGGCAGATTATGTTGCATCTGCCCTCCTGGGATTCTTGTTCCTGCCTCTGCAGTGCCTTTTCCAAATTACTGCCAAAGATAAACACTGCAATATTCACAGATTCAGGGTTGTTATGTCTCTGCCGCACCAAAAATTCCCTGGTTCAACTAAACCTCTTACACAGAGAACCTTAAGAAGGTCCTGTCTCCTATCCAGGATTAAAATTCAAGTTTTTTGTCCTTGCTTTCCTGGCTCATTACCAAAACCACTGAGGAGCTCTCCTTCTGTCCTTTGCGAAATCTCACCCAAGCAATGGCAGCCAGTGCCTGTGTAAAAGGGAGCGGCACAAAGACACAGAACTAAACTGAACTCAACTTTCTTCAAGTTGAAGCTGAAGGATAAACCCTAAAGAAACAGAAGGGGGAAAAAAGCTTAACAGACTGAGCTCTTGTAAATACCATTCTTCCTCGTGGCATTAACCTTTTGTGGTGGATTTTGGTAGACCTGGGTCCAGAATGAGGATAAAATGGGTATCAGACAGGATTCTACAGTCTCACCTGGTGTTGGTCAGCACTAACATCTGCACAGTTTTGGTTAGTAGTGTGCAGATTATGTGGCTGGCAGGGTAGCTGTGCCCTGGTCAGAGACACTATGACAAAGGCTGGTCACTCAGGGATAATCTCATGAGAACAGGGCTGCACTTCTTCCAGTGCCCGCTGGGATCCAGAAGCCAGGCAGCTGCGTTGCTTGAGGATGATTTTCAAGCTGGGAAGCTCTGCTGGACCCGGGCTGGTCCTGCAGGGAGACTGCTTGGAGAGCCTTGTGCTGAGCCAGGACACCAGATGATGCTGTGCTTCAGGCACAAGGTCACATGAAGGCAGATGCTGAGCTGGGCCTGGCCCTCTGCTAAAGCTCTCATCTCTCCCCAGGTACTTAAGATGTCCGGGTACTTACAGAATAAGTGTGTGCAGCAGTGGTTCTGTTTTGGGATGGCTGGCCCTGCCTTACAGAGTTGCCTCTGTGTTCCTCATACTCTCATTCAGCTCTGCCTCCCTGTGTTACCTGAGCTCCACGGAGGACCCCTGCTCTCCTCATCCTCCACTCCAGACAACACAGGGTTAACTGAATTTGTTGGGCTGACTGAACCTAAATCTTGAATTTCTCCTGCAAAAACAGGCTGCAGGAAAGGCTTTGGTAGAGACTGGTCTGACTATGAAAAGAGGTGTCTATCTGAAGACTCAGAATGAAAGTGCCACTCTAAAATGAAAACCCCAGAAAAGACCAAGAAAACAGGAGAAATACATCCCCTTAATGATGCCCCAGACTGTCTAGGTGGCTGCCTGCTGGGGCAAGCGCCCTGGATTAATGGAATAACCTCTCACCCCTGGAAACTAGTTTAAATCTTGCCTTAGGGTAATAAAGGAAAATTGCATCTGATGGTGTCAAATTAGTCCCTAGTGGACTTTTCTGCACATCACAAATTCACCACAAATTTCACGTAGTTTGTCATGATTGGCAGGGTCTGCTGCAGAGAAGTTTAGGATGAGAATAGCTCAGGTTTTTTAGGCTGCAAGCCAAGAGTCTCTTTGCAAATGGCTTTAACACTATCGGCCCTTCACTGTCAGAACAAAGCCTCAGACTCACCCCCACGCCTCAAAGCAAAGGAAACAAATAGAGGAACTGCCATCTCATGACAGAATTAAGCCATTATTCCCTTTCCTGGCTCTAGAACCAAGGTGATTTGTCAGAGACAGATCTAGCCTATCCCAGATCAACATCAATGTCTCATTTGTGAAGGCATTTGGGGTTTCCACTAGCCTACAAGAGATAAAAATAATATAATCACATGCTAGGGTTTAAAATAATCAAACCTTTAAAAAAATGGCGGACTTGGCATAAATAAACTGCAGATTCTCTTGAAATGAGACCATTTCACACATCCTACACTGTCTGAAATACCAGTTGGGAGACTCCCTTAGTCTGCAGGTGTACATCTGCATCAGGGACAGGCACATATCTGCATCTCACACTTGCTCTGTCACAGAGAATTTAAGGATAAAAACCTCAAAAAGCCTATCCTGTGCATTAGAATTTTGAGCAAATTATCTCTAAAGAAATAAAAAGACCCTTTTTAAGGGCTTCAAAGAAGATTTACGAGGGCAGGGCAACAAATAGGAAAAATAAAAAACCAGAATGCAGCAGGAAGGTGGGGTCTGGATTCATTCTCATAGCTAATGGGATGTCAGGTCTCTCTTCTCTTGGTTTTGGTACCTGAGCAAAACCACCTTTGATGGAGCTGCTGAACAGTGAACTGGAGAATTTAGTGAAAATTCAAGTCCCTTCATTCAGCAGTGTAATTTGAGGAAAAAAAAGACCTTTTCTCTGGCTGCTGTGAGAAAGAGAGAGTGTGCTGGCCCACATGGTGCTGGAGTAATAACACTACCTACTGATGCAGTCTGGTGTTACCACACAGTGCTTTGAAAATATCACAGCCCCTGTTTGTGTTATTGCTGGATGTCCTTACTGCCAGTCACAGCACTTGTCAAGAGGTTGCTTTCCAGATTTATTGCCTCTGCTCAGATCCTGTTGAAAATCCTTAATAGTAGTGTTGAATTGGATATAAAGCTGTGCTTAATGTCTTTGGACATGAAACTTAAGCACTTTGCAAAGATTAGCTGAAATAAGCTGCAGCAAGGTGTGAGTTTTCTTTTAAACAACAGGAGGGAACACTACGCCTGTTTTTATGAACAGTCTCACTTGACAAAACAGAATTTAGAAACACTGAGCTACCCTGTCCTGCTGGTCATTTTGGCTGAATTCCCTCAGGGTGGAGATGGCAGTGCCCTGCTGAAAGCCTGGTGCTTCCCTGAGCCCATGATGGGGATGTGCATAGGCAGGAGGAGGCTGCCAGTGAGCCTGCCAGTGAGAATGGGCTAGGAGCCATTGCTCTGGGAGTTAGGGTCATGTCTGGGGGTGCCAGAGCATGAGCACAGCACCAATCCAGCCCTCGACAGCCCCACAGGAGAGCAGTCTCATGGACACTGTGGCCAGCTCAGGGAGCTCTGTTTTGCTGTGTTTTCTGTCTATCCTTCTTCCCCAGCCTGCCAGGATGCCCTGCCACGGCATTTTGTGGAGACCTCTCAGCACAGTGCCTGTACCTGCTGCAGGGGGTGGCCACTGAATAATGTAAATGGATAACGTAGTGGAACACGTAAATTAGAACTTTTCCCAATATATGTGTGTGTAATGTCATTTTCTACATAACTATGAAACATGCAAATAAGATAAACCTTAGAAGCTCTGTCTGAACAAAAGAATTCCAGCATCCATTCCTACCTGTTTTTGCCTTTAGCATCTCCCTTTGAATGATTAATATCACATTTTTGCATAAAACTTTCCTCTAGCATAGTCTCATATTTCAGATCCCTACCTAGCTCTCTAATATGAGCAAGTGCTAACACTTGAATCTATTTTCTCGTGGAAGCAAGTATCTGGATCAAGCTTTCAATGAAGTGAGCTTTTGTAGCTCTAAAGGCCATCTCAAAAGCTGAGTTAAGAAGTGCACTAATATGAAACACTCAGGATCAAGTAACAGAATCACAGAATTACAGAATAACTTGGGTTGGAAAGGGCCTTTAAAGGTTATATAGACCAACCCCCCTGCAATTAGCATTAGCACCAACATCTAGATCAGTTTGCTCAGGGCTCCATCCCCAGCCCTGGAGGTTTCCAGGGATGAGGCATCTACCACCTCTGTGGATCAAAGAATTATTTACGTTGGAAAAGACCATCAAGTCCAGCCTTCGACTGATCACCAGCTTGTCAACTAGACCACGGCACTAAGTGCTATGTCCAGTTGTTTCTTGAACAACTCCAGGGATGGTGACTTCACTACTTCCCTGGGCAGTACATTCCAATGTTTAACAATCATTTCTGTGAAGAAATTCTTCTTGATGTCCAACCTCAACTTTCTCTGGTCACTTCTGAGCAATGTGAACCTCCTCTTCTCCTCTGGGAAACCTGTGCCAATGCTTCACCTCCCTCATCATAAAAAATGCCATCTTTATATCTTCTCTAAATATACCCATTTTTTAGTTTAAAACCATTGCCCCATGTCCTATTAAAATAGGCTCTGCTTTGAAGTTTGTCTCCATCTTTCTTATAAGCTGTTTTTAAATAATGAAAGGCTGGAATCTCCTCTTCTCCAGGCTGAGTAATCTCAGCTCTATCAGCCTGTTTTCACAGGAGAGATGTTCCAGCCCTCTGATCATCATGGCTCTCCTTTGGATCTTTTCCAAGAGGTCCGTGTCTTTCCTGTGCTGAGGGCTCCAAAACTGGGAAAAGTATCCGGGTGGGGTCTCACCAGAGCAGAGAGGCTGAATCACCTCCCTCGACCTGCTGGCCATGCTGCTTTGGATGCAGCCCAGGATAGAGCTGGCCTTTTTGCGCTGCAAGCTCACATTGCCAGGTCATATCCAGCTTTTTGTTCATCAGTATTCCCAAGTCCTTGTTAGCAAAGTTGCTCTCCATTCTATGCTCAGCCTGTGATTCTGTTTGGGATTGTTTCAAGCCAGGTACAGCACCTGGAACTTGGCTTAGTTGAGCCTCAAGGAGTTCCCAGGGGCCCAATCCTTGGGCTTCTCCAGGTCCTCTGGATAGCATTGTGTCCTTCAGATATGTCAATCACAGCACTCTGCTTGAGGTAATCTCAAACTTGGCGAGAGTGCACTCAATCCCATTGTCTATGTCATTGATGAAAATACTAAACAGTACTGATCTCAGTATGAGTCCCTGAGGGACACCATCTGAAACTGGGTACTGGAGAAAAAAGGTTGGTTTGTACCTCAGCCTTTTCCTTGACAATTGTTACCAGTTTGTCAGTCTTGTCCATCTTGGGGGTAGGCTTTCTTTGCTCTTCCTTTTCTGGTTAACATATCTGTAGCAGCCCTTCTTGTTATTCCTTGCACCCCTTTCCAAGTTCAAGCCCAGCAACACCCAGGCCTCCCTGACCCCATCCCTGCACAACCGAGCAGCACCCTATACTTATCCCAGGGTGCCTGTCCCTGCTTCCCCTGCCTGCACATTTGCTTCTTTCCCTTCATTTTGGCCAGCAGGTCTTTACTCAGGCATGCCAGTCTCTTGCCATTCTTGCCCAGTTTCTTGTGCATGGGGATTGGGAGCTCTTGCAGTCTTGCCCTGCAGCAGACAGACACAAGGTTTCCTTTGTTGCTTTGGTCTCTGTCTCTCACCCATAAGCTTTCAGTTTGCTGCTCTTCAGAGGCAGCTCTTCACACTCTATCCATTTCTGGATGTAGAGGGCAACCCATTCATCCTTCCTTCCTCTGCTGTCCTTCCTGATCATCCTGTAGCTATCAAAAGCTGCATTCTGATGATGGGATTAATTTCACCAAATTTCAGTTATGGCAATCAGGTCATTGCTGTCTAGTTGCACAGTGGCTTTTATCTTCTCCTCTTTGTCCTAACTTGATACTGGGAAGGTGAGGAAAGAAAAGAGAGGACTAAGAGCTGAAATATATTCAAATTGTTTCAAAAATTAGCCTCTTTTCTAAAGTACTCTTTCAGTTCCTGTTTGTTGTAAAAACTAAAATAATCCCCAGAGTACTCTGAATCAAAGCCTCCTATACCATTTGCCACTACTTAGGAGTAAAGTTAATCTGGAATTTGAGTTCAGCTCAATTTCATCTTCCCTATGAGCAAAAGAACAAATGATTCTCAGCACGTGCAGAGATGATTAGAGACATGTTTGTTCCCTGCCACACATAACATTCCCCAGCCTCTTCAAACAATACTTTCATCAAAAAATACTGATAGAGGGAAAGGTCACGGGATGTGATGTACAATGGGTAGCTGAGGACAACCCGAGGTGATGTCATGGGCAAGATCTGACAAAAGAGGAAGGATACAGAGCTACACTTTCATTAGTCATGGTTTCTGTACAAATCCATGCAGAATTTTTTTCCTTAAAAAAATGCATCCCTTAATTATTTTAATCTAAACCAGCACTGTTAGCTAGTAAAAACAGTGAGGTCTCATCTTTTTGCTGTCTACTCGCTAACAGCTTAAATTAGACTTAGAAAATTCTTTCTTCTATGGATGTCTGGGGCATAAATAACACCATATGTTCAGCAGCAGTTTAAATAAAATATCATTCTTACCTTGACAATGATGCTGCAATTTAGGAGCCATTGCTGCAATCACAATGTGAATACTGAAGTATTCTGCCTAATCCTTATAAAATATTATATTACTTTCTTGCTGCCTTTAAACTGCATCATAAATATAGCATTATATTTTTGAAGGGAAAATCCCATCATCTTCTAGCTTTGTGCTACTGATATATACAAATCAGAAAATTTAAATGTCATGAGGAGCAACCCACAGGCTGAAAAACTTGTTCCTAAGAACATATGGACCTCACTGGCCTCAGGAAATATTTGAAGAGTGAACACATATTTCATCAAGATTTTTGAAATCCCAGGGGTGAGTAAGGAATGAAAACATGACAGACTAATTTAAAATGGCAGGTATTGCACTTTTCCCGTTCAACACTGGAAATCAGATACCTAATATTAACAGAAGTAATTATTTTTATTACTCTTATTAAAGAGGCTAACACCTGCCATCTCCCAGATTTCTGAAAGGGGTTGAATTTTTCCCCTCTGCAGAGGTGGTTATATTGTCCTGGCTGGGGGAAAATGCCATTACTTTATAGAGTGATGTCTATTTTATCTTCCCAGGAGACTGTACCTGGAAGACTCTGTCCTGTGCAGAGGGAGAAATAAACCTTCACTACTGGACCAGAAGCAAAGGCAGCAGCCTCTGAACACAGCAGGGCCAGAAATTTTGTTTGGGGAGGATGGGAGGCAGCTGCCCTGCTGCCTGCTCATCCCAAGGATGACCTTCCCTGCTGCAGCCTGGCTGCTGGAGGTGAAGGAGGTCAGGATGCTCAGCACTGCACCACGGGGATCTGCTTGACTTTGGGAAAGTAATTCACCTCCCATGTTTCCCTCTGCCCTTTGTGGGGGTTATTTAGATGGCAAGGGATGAACTCCTTTTCCTATTCAGGGCTGAACAGTTTTTAAACCCATTTCCTTAAATAAAAGTGAACACAATTTAAAATTGATGACAGGCAGTTGAATTCCTCCTTTTCCTGAGTACCTTTCACTGCCTTCTTCAGCCACTTGCCTGCTCATCGGACCCATTTTACTTCCAAAGTTCTGGAACAACACTTTAAACATTTCATTCCTGCACTTGAAGTGCCATTTTCAATGCTAGATATAACCACCTCTCTTTTTTCTCCCCTACTCTGATATACAGAGAAAAAAAAATCTTATATACAGAGACAAGTTTTTAACCTTCTGACTATATGTAAAAGTGTTTTGGGTAGTCTGACACAAAGTCTGATTCCAGGGAATTTCTGCAGTTGTTGCTGTTGTCGTAGTCTCTCAGCACAGGCAGGTAGGCATACAGGATGGTGATGAGAAATTTTATACCAGCCCTAAACCACAGGATTTTCAAAGACATTGCACGTGTTTTTCAGGCTACTGCATCAGACATTCCCTTGAGAGCACAGAGGGTTGGATTTACTACTGCTGGCACAGGGTATGTGTTGCACTCCTACTAGATGAGTTTTGCCTGCAAATCACATGCAAGTTACCTACTTTTGCCTTTGCAGCAGAGGAATGAGAAGCCTGTCCCTGGTGATGCATGGTTGATGCTTTCTAGTAGCACGTAGATGCAACATTGCAAAGTTTGAACATTTCACAGAGATGGATTTGCTGCGCTGGCATTCAATGCAGCAAAAGACTCACCACTTCCGAATTTCTTGGAGGTTTCCACAAGGTTGGTTTTTCTCAGGTTCAAGGGCACATGAGTCATGTTACCGTCATCAAGGGAAAGAAATCTTTGGTGACAGAGTCCTCCTTATGACTGCTCCTTCATCTGGGCTTGTTGTGTGGTCGCTGATTTCCTCAGAGAGGCAGTAAACCAGTGAGTCTCTCACACAAGCCATGTTCTAAGTATATTCCTTCAACTTTGAGGCCTTTGCTGCTGCCAAACCCCACTAAGAAGCGTGTTAAGTGCTGTAATGGCACTGAGCATCGCTGGGCACAGACATGTTTTTGGTGGTTGGTGGAGAAAAGAATCTGCCTTGGTAAAAATGAATGTGTGCTGTGAAAACCCTGGAGATAAGAAATACGGGCTGCTAAGATACACCAGTTTTCAGTGATCATATTGTGTATGGTGCTGTGTCTAGAAGCAGATCAAAGAGCCTCCCAAACTCCATGAACAAATGACATTGGTGTCTCTTGCACGTGGCTTTCTGCCTATATGAGAAGACCTGCACAGGCTGGAAGAAGAAAGAAGAGGTGAAGAAGAAATATGAGAGAAATTAACAGACAAGAAACTTCCATGTGTGCACCAAACTCCAAGTTCAGAGATGTGATCCCAACTTCAGCCCTTCTACCAGTACCCATGCTTAACCCTCCCTAGTTTTCAGCCAACACATAAGTAGTAAAGGGAATTAGAAATATGGACTGATAATTACCATTCATAAATAACACAGTTCATAGAGATCTGAGGTTCGGTGCCAGATGTCTGGGCTGGCATTGGATGAGGTTTCTCCAGGAACAAAGAGCGTCACCACATTGGTATGGCACAGGACCCAAGCAAATGAGTCTGGGAGAAGTGGCTCAGTGCTGGCTCTGCTGCCTATCTTGTTTCTGGTGTTGTCACTCATGGTGCTGTGTGGTGCCATGCGGCGCTGAGAGTGTGCTCTGAGGTAATGTGAGGACATAAGGTCTGGCTGGATGATAGCTGCCATTTCCAGGGCAGAACTGTAGAGGAAACAGCCCTCATTGCTGCCAGTGCAAAATCAGGGCAGGACTTTAAATAATCTTTACAGTGGGATGCAGAGGGATTTGTTTCAACACCCAAATCTTAGTAAGTTTTTGTCTTTCCACACTGCTCTATTGTATGGAATGGGCATCCCACAGGCTTGTAGGCGGCATCTGGCTTGTAGGTTTTATCTCTCCTTCCAGAAGAATGTAGACAAATTGAACACAGCACGTACAAAAATAATCCTCTCCTTTTTTTAAGGAAAGATGTGTCTGGACAGGAAGCATGGCTGGCTTTTCCCTTTCTTTCTCCAGTATGCCAAAGACATTGCACTGTGCTCCACAATCCTGCACTAGAACGAACGAAACTGGAGAAGGGAGATGAATTTTCAAGAAACTGATGAATAGGAAGATAGAAATTGCAGATAAATGAAGTGAGTATTTCTGGCTTCACCAGCCCTTATCTGTACATCATTTATCTAGATTTTCAATTAGCCAGCCATGGGTGCAGAAACCCCAGAGCAGATCCATGCATCACTACTTTCAATCTAGCAGTATTTATGAAGTCAGGCTTTGTGATGTGTAATTCACTATGCTTCTTCCAAGACCACTCAGCCACTTTTCAATGTCATCCAGGCTAATAAACCTTGACAAGTTAATTCTGATTCCCTGAAGGGACAAAATGAAGGTTTCTGTTCTACAGTCCTGGCAGGTTGGGGTCCAGCGGGTTTATTAATGACTTAAGCACTGAAGTAATTTGCTTGAGGTTGGTGTTCACCAATACATCACTTCCACCTTGAAGGCTCTTCCTACCAGATCAAGAGGTACTAGAAAAACATAATGCAAAATAGTGATTAACCTTACCAGTGAATAAACTCATTTTGTTGTATCAATTTGTTGAGTTGCTTATGTTGGCTTATCTCCCCATCAGTTATGTTTATGCAGATCTGGCATTGTCCAGCCTGTGGTTGCCACCTTGAAAGGATGACATTAACAAACTCCAATAAAGTGCTCATGTGTAGGAAGAAGGGTTGCACACATTTTATGTAGATAAAATGCTCATATCTAGATGACCTGGGAGGACTGAGGTCTGGTGTTGTCATTGTGGACCCATTGCCAGGCACAGGAGGAGCTTGGAAGAGAGTGGAGGAGCAGGAACTGGCTCCAATTCCAGGCAGACATTGTGGTCAGGGTCTCAGAGCTTCTCACTATGCTGATCCTCTGCCTCATTTTGTCAGGGCTTTTGCATTATCTGGGAAAATTCCAGCCTCGCAATCATCCTGTGACACCCCTTGGGAAAAGAAAAATGACAACAAAGCATAATAAAAATAGCTGCTACTGTATTAAATGGTAGTTCTCCCACAATTAAAACTCACTACCCAGATTTTGGATTCCTCATGGAACAGTAACATTCCTCAACAGCAGAGAAATGGTTATGTAGGTGGGAAGAAAACTCGAGAGATACAAAGCTATTTATATCAAAGAACACTTCCCTCATGAATGAAGCCTTTTTGCTGTCCCTGAAATCCAGTCCAAAAAGCTTCCAAAGCGTTTGATTGTTATATCTGCACATTCTGCTGCAGCATGTTTAAATTCTGCTTTATGATAACACTGGTCAGCAGGCGCATGACTTTATGAGGTGGGTGGCAAGAAGACGCAGTGCAAGACGCACAGTTTTTGTATAGGTGATGGAGCACTGCGGTGATGACAGCGCTGGATTTTCTTTCTGCTGGCTTAAAATTTATTTCACATATGTTTTGCTTTCTGCTTTAACCAGATGATGATTTCATTGATTTGATTGCTATCTTATGAACCCCATAACATCTTCTATTATCATGAATCATCTCATGTCATCTGCCTACAATGACATAGCCCTCCCATTGAGAAAGAAACCACCAGGTCAACCTGAATTCAAACTGGTGATAGTGATAAGTGCCTTATTGACAAAGAGCAGAAGAGGATAAAACAGCATGAGTAGAACACAAGTTTTAAAGTAAAAAGAAAGTATTTCCAAGGGTCAGGAAATCATGTTTCAAAAGTGCCAGAGCTTATTTTGATGGGCAGAATTTACTGTCATGGCTCAAATCCCAATTTTTGTCAAAGTTTCACAGTCATAGATCCATGGTCTATGTCTTGCTTGAAAAAAGGTAAGATCAGCTGAGATTAGACCTTCACGTTATACACATGATTGCAAACTAACAACGCCTTTTTCTGTGTTTCAGAATTTTGTATTTAATACATTGTGCAGCTTTCAATTCTTGTGTGATTATAAACCAGATCTTTTTAGTCTCTGAAAAAAGCAAGCATATGTCTTTCAGCCAAGTCTTTGCAACACAGAACTCTTGGTCTAGTGAAATACCACTAACAGTGATACCATTACATCCTTCCACCCCCAAGGTGAGATGTGCTTTTGTTCTGTAGATCTGCACCAGCGGGTTTGAAGCAGCCCATGGTGGTTTGCTCATCTCACTGTTCTGTGTTTCAGAATAGTTACATCTTCCATTTTTATGACCAATTAGTGTTAATGTCTGCAGGAAAGCTTGGATGACTGGAGCTAGCCCCCAGGGCAACCCATTCCCACCTCAGCTGGTTATGGTCATGCAGTGGACTCTTATTAACCTACTCCTCCCGAAACAAGGACACACCAGGGAGCAATAACAAGGTGAAAGAGGTTGATGTTTTGGCAGGTACCCCTGACCTATTTACTTTGGAATAGCCTTGGAAATAGTACCTGACCAAATTAGAATAGGTAGGAATAAATTCTGCCTTTTATTTAATACAGGCCGCATTACTGAAATTGGTGGGAACAATGCACTTCCAGGAAAAGGGATTTTTCGGAAGCCTCATTGTTTCCTTTGTCTGGCCAAAGTGAGCAAAGCTGACATGAACACGTGGCTCTATGAAACACAGCTTTTGCTGGAAAGCCTCAATTCACAGCTGTGAAGTAAGTAGCTGGCTTTCAGACAGCTCAAGTCAGGCCATTGCCAAGGGGTAGATGTGTGCCACGAGGCAGTGCCACCCTGGCAGAAGCAGGGATTCAAGGTTGCTCGAAGATGTGTGGTGCTGTGGGTCCACAAATCTTGCCACTGGGAGGGATGAACAATCAAGATAACCAGTGCAGGAACATGCTGTCCAGGAGAAATGCTTGTCAGCACTTGTCCATCAACAAAAGGGCTCTGTTCCCACCAACCCTTATAACCTGCCTCCTCTTCCCGTGATACACAGGGGAGACCAGAGAGCTTCAATTCCTTCATCCTCTCACAAGCTGAAGTTTCTCTTCATTTGCTCTTTCTTATTGCTGGCAGGCAGAACAGCTTTGTGTTTCTGAAGCTCTAAGAGAGGAGTTGATTCAGCAACAAGCATAGGCTGTGCTGATTTGGCTTTTCTAGTGGCTGTCAGCCACGAGTATTACTCATGCCATACCTCCAGGATCATTTGAATCTGGTAAGAATCCAATTTGCTGCTGAAAGTGGAGCTCTCATGCTGTCCTGTGGGCTCTGTCTTTCACTGCCACAGCCCTCCCTTGTGCTGTTACTAGCACTTATGTGGGCCTGTGGTAAGCTGGATCAAAGAGGGCACCCCAGGGTTAACTAAACTCCCTCACCCACTCCTTTGCCCATGGAAAACTCCATACTGATATAAGCAAGTGCTCAATCTATCTCTGTGAAGAGTTTTCTTCCCATAAATATCTCGGGATACCAAACGAGGAAATTAAAAGGGCAGGAAAGAACTTCTTGCTCCCCAGCCATTGTGGCATTTTCTTGTTTTCAGATTATCTCCAAATGTCAAAAATGGGGTAAGACAGATCCATTTCAAAATACTTGTGACTTCACAACACCTCTGTGCACAGGCCAGGAAAGCTGCACCTGCTTAGTCCACACTGCATAATGCTCTTTCATGTAGTGTTTCAATGGTTCCTGCTATTTGAGAAAGCTACACTCAAATGTCAGGAAACCTGATTGAAAATACGTACAATAAAATTCCCAGGGAAGTCTGTGAAAAACACAGTGTAGTTCAAGTAACATCACACGTTTAAAACTGCAAAAGACACTTTGAAACCATGTGTTGTGTAATGATCATGGTGCTAAATCATGTGTCAAAGCTGAGGGATCTAGTTTCTCTGAAAAGTGCTAATATTTTTTGATGCTGAATAGAAGCTGTGTTTAAAAGAAATGATCAGAAGGCAGAAGTCAGTTTATGAGAGCATTAGTGCTTCAGATGTGGTTTGTCTACTTAGCAGAAAACCCAGCCTGTAGCAAACACATTTTGGACATAAGAAACAAATCATCTTATCTGTGCCTGAACCTCACATGACCATTTGCCTTGACAGTAAAAGTAACCATTGATTAAATTCCTGCAACAGTGAAGTTGGTAAAAAGTGATGTGTCAAAGAGACTTCACTGTTTAATGGTTGGTGCCCTTCTGTTGGAAGTGACGGCTTACTGCTGCTTTCTGGCCAAGTCTGAAGTGCATTAGTCATTTCAGTGATTTGAACTTCATCCAAGACTTCCTCAGAACTGTTCTTAATAATCTGTCTGCAGTGTCTTGCTCTTGGAATTGCCCCAGAATTCCCCTGTAAATCTGTTGCACCTAATGTACCTGGTGTCCATAGGCCCAGCCACTATCCTGATCTGGTAGTTCACTGAGAACCTGTCTATACCATGATGAGCTGGACCAATTACTCATCATTTCCATAAGAAGAAAGTTTATTTCAGTCTGGAAAATGGAAGCCACTGAAACTCAGCTAGAGACAGAAAGACAAGCAGAGCTGGAATGGCAATTAGCAGCATCGGGAAAGAGGGAATTAAGCAGGTCAAGACAACCCCAAACTGGGATTCTTTGACCCCTGTAGAGGTAAGAAGGAAGACCAGATTGGAGAGGCCAATGGAGAAAAGCCATTCACACAGCAACCTAGAGACCACTGTCCTTATTCTTACTACGGGGCCATTAACAGCTCCAGATCTTTCCTAGTACTGACAAATCACTCATTCAGGTATAAAATATTCCCTGAGCTAAACTGAGATTTTCTATGTCCTTTAGTTGGATGTAGGACCTCCATTTTCTTTGTTACACTTTTGGTCTCTAGCAAGTGGGACTCAGGGCAGCCTCTAAATAGAGACACCACAGCATCAAATACATTAAAAAATAGTTTACAGTATCCAATGGAGCACAATACAGGCATTAGTGATAGAAATCCCGCAATTCTTGCAAGTGAAATTGCAGGATGCATTACTCCAGGTATATTGATCCATATGTTTTGGGTTTTTTTAACTTACTTGAGGTTTCAGAGGAAATTTGGGTTGAAAACCCAGTGTGTAACTTCAGTCTACTGGCTGACCTGAGATTGCTTTAAGCCCCAAGCGTTTGCAAAGTGCACAGATCTCACAGCAGCTTGTAATGAACTGGGTTCCTGCAAGCTCACTTACCATCCTGTTCCTTTTAGCCCAAATTTCAATGCCACCTGGCACAGTGGTGCCAGGAAATTTTTTTTGTAGCAGAAATTTCAAGGTTGGAGAATGAACTCCTGGAAATTTTTTGGTAACACACGTATTTCCCCAGTATTCATTGTACTCTGTCACCAAAGCTTAAAAGATGCCCACAAACAGGTGGATCTGCTCCTATCAAAGGCCTATTTGAGTTAAGTTCAACTCTTCTAGTGCCAATTCAGACTCCAAGTATGTCAGCACTATAGGCTAGTAATGGATTATTACTCTATTGTGTCTTTTCTCTTACAACATCCAGCTCAACAAACCACATGGAAGTCCTGAAATTTGAATTTTGTGAGGGTTTTAGGAATTTTAGAAGCCTTTGACCGTACCAATATGACAGCAATCATGACACCTGTCACTACAGTCCTTTGCAATTGGCGGCATTAAACTTTTATGAACCACAAAGCTTTGGCCATCTGAACGTCAGTGTATAGGGAGATGTTTAAAAACAACCACCCATTTCTGGCTTGAGGAGTTATTTTCTGATTTGCGCATTCTTATCTGGGTTGGAGCATGCCCCTCATGCAACTGCTCAAAGCCTACCCCAGAAAGCATGGCAATGCAGTTGTGGCACCCTGTTCCAATATTGACATTCAGCATGAGGAAATGCTGTAGTTATTAAAACCTGCTGTATACACTTGTAATCCCTGTGATCTCCTTAACAAACCCAAGCTGCCTTCTTCAGATGCCAGTTGCCCTGTTGTACACCTCGAGTCTCAAAATATGCTCTGAGGCTCTGGAATGAAAGCTGGATTAATGTCAACAGTTAGAACAGGTCTGTAGAGTCTGTGTCTTACCATCTGTTAGGAAAAAAAATCCTAGACAGAAATATGGAACATAACAAATAGGAAGGAAATGTTGCTAAGTTGGTGGGCTGTGAGCACTTCAGCATAGGCATCTGGAAGGGAACAGGGTCTTTCCCAACACATGATGAAAACAATTCAGGGTAGTGCCACTTTATTCTGCACTCTGAGCCACAGGATGTGTCCTTATGAGTCCTAGCACCTCATGTGAGGTGTGCACATCTGGTTGCAGTAGTGAGAGGATGACTTTCTGCAGTGGCTGTTCAAATTCACACTCAGCTAACCCAGATACCAGGGAACACCTGCACTATGTTCACTAGGGGTGGCCCATCCTGATACGCTCTGTGAAGCCATGAAACTCTCAAGATTTACTCTCCACACTTGAAAAACCTATCACATGACCTTTGTTTAAGCAATAGGACACACACAGTCCAAACCAGTGTTTAAGTATGAGGATCTGGGTTCAGAGACCAAAACAAAGTCAGTAGCCAAAAGTCAAGCTGAAGGTCAGGGGAAGGGCTAGCAACAACAGGCTTCAGTTGTCAGCCAGCCCAGGAGCAACTGCAAGTTCTGGCTGCTCTTTCCAGCCAGCAAACCGGGGTTACTTTAGCATGACCCAAAACGGTTGCTTATTCAGTCATTCCTGCCAGGCCTCACTGGCAGGGAGGTCTGGTCCAAACCTAGGACCCAGAGACATGCTCTCAGTTTTCATTTGAGAAAATAAACAGAGATAGGGTTTCAAACTGTGGGTGTTAAACGCCCATGAAGAACTTGCACGGTACAGGTCATCCTCCCTTCTTGGCTTGAAATATTCCACATGAAAATCTGGCAGACCATATCTAAGCAACAAACACATTTGTCCCACTGTGGGATCTATTTTGAGGCAATACTTAACCAAAGGAGGGCTCAGCCTGAGGAAAACATTTTTTCCCAATCACTAGTAACTTGCAGAAGCAATTTCCAAGCATGCCTAATGTTGAACAAAATCTGCTATTAAAGTGAATGTCTAAATTCATGGGCATCAATGGAAGCCAATTAAGAGCAGACAGAAAACACATTTGACAGCCTCTCCCACATAATTCCCTGTGTTGGAAACAGCATAGAAAGATTAATATCCAATAAAGCTAATATGAAGAAATACAGAAAGTGATCATCCTTTCAGCTTCTTGCATTTTGTAATTCTCTTCTTGCAAACAGTAATCCTGTCAAATGTCACATCAGGTTTGTATTTTTTTTTTTTTTAATGACAGGATAATGTAACAGCCATTACTAATATCTCTTGGTATGCAAAGCATGACCACAATACAATGCAGGAAAACTTCACAATTCAGAGAGAAAAATGGTTACATGTAAGCCTCAAAAACCTTTTCCACTTGTGTGTAGATTTGTATGAATTAATTTCTTTAGAAGAGGCTTGCAGATTGTGAACAGTATTAGTATGTTCCCCTTTTTGTGGAAATTGAGTGATGATATCAATTACATCACATTGCAACGTCTTTAGGAAGCTAAACTAATTTAATTGACTTAAACTGGAATCATTCCAGAGAACAGAACTTAGTACCTATTTTTCTTTTAATTAGGGAAGTGGCTCAGGAAGTCTTACTGAAGCTGATGAAATATCTATTTGTTGTGTGTGGCATAACCGATTTGTCAGGTTTACACAAATTAAAGATGCCACTGAGGTTTGTCATGTACTAAGCCCCAAGTTTTAGTAAACATTTCAAACTTTTTTGCATTTCTCATGACATTTTGACGTGCTGACAGAATACGCATCATGACATTTTATAATATTTCTATTTGTAGAAAATTAAAAAATAAATTTGTTGCAGTTCTAAATTTAATCTAGTAGTATGTATTCTACATTTATTATAAAGGATAAGTACTCTCTTTTTTTCCCAGCTTTATTCATTAGAGCAAGAATGGATTAATTTAGAATAGGTGATCCCAAATTTTACAGAAGGTTGTGTATGGATTTTCTTGTGGCTCTGCAAATGTGCAGTAGAATGGAATTCCAAACAACAATAAAAATACAGCTTTTTCAGAAAATGTGTAGTGAGAATACCATATTTTCTCAGGACAATTACATAAGCAAAAATTTTGATGGCAAAGACATGCATCCTTTGCTTTCTTTTCCTGTGCTCATTTCCTCACTGCACCTTGTCAACCTGCCCTGAGGCTCATCACTCTCTCAGGTAGGCCAAGGAAAGCTGCTTCTGAGTCTGTACGGTAAATCAAGCTATTCTGATGCTATTCCAATGTAAAAAAATAAATAAAATTACTTAACAAGGAAAGAAAACCCCAAAATTCCAACAGACCTTGTGGTTGCTTTCACAGAATCACAGAGTATTCTGAACTGAAAGGAGATGCACAAAGAACATCAACTCTTAACTGTGGGTATTGAACCCACAAACATTGTCATTGTTAACATCACGTTCCAACCAGCTGAGATAATCTCAGGGTCTTTCTTTCATACATTTATTTTCAAAAAAGACACGGAAATTCTATCTAATGTTCCAATTTACTCTTTCTCTTTAATTTAATTTCATTAAGCTGTTTAATTTTTAGCTCTTTCCTTTCCTCTCATCCTTTTTTTAGACCAGATCAAGAGGTTAAACAGACCCTCATACATATGCTGAGACCAAAACACAGTCATGTGATAAGAACACAGTTTTTATTCGTTGGGATTCCTGGTTCCTTTGCTGCAGAATATGATAAGTCTGTAGTGAAAAAGGACATCTCAAGGAAGGGACAATCTCACAGTAAATTAAGCCAAGTGCTCTCCCAGACAATCTTGATTCCACCACAGCAAAGTGTCCTGCACTGGCAAAACTTTTCCATATCATAATTCATTGCAACAAAGATGGCACATTAGCTTGTAAGATATACATTCTTTGAGCCTTCTCATACATGTAGAGTCCAAACACTAATACACAGAAGAGCGAAATCTAAGCCTTTCATAAATATCTCTCCATATTTTGTCTGGGTTTTTGGGAAGTATAGTGAGATTTTACTTCCTGGAAGCTTTTTTCCAAGTCTGTAGTTTGGAAGTATCCAGAAAACCACAGTCTAACAGACAAGTAAGCTATACATTTCCAATGTATTCTCTGCTGTTTGGCTACTAAACCCACCATAGAAAATGTAATTCTGTTTAGTAGTGAGACCCTGGTTCTCTACAACAAATATGAGTCCATTCAGCATGGGCAGGGTTCACTTTCTTGTTTCAAAGGTTTTCTAGGCAATTTTCTAAGGTACTGAGGTATTCAGAGCATTGGAAAAAAATCTTACTTTTTCATTTAAGTGTCAGTACTTTTTTCAGCATCCAAATATAAAAAAGGTATTTATTTATATTTTGTGTTAATGCAATTTAATTTGTTAGTTCCTACTTTCTTGACTTATATGAATAAATAATAATTCTTTAGCTCTCCCTTCTTGCTAGAAATCAGTCTGTTATATGGCAAAAACTTCCCTAACAGTTCTGCTTTCTGTTACTTCCAGACATCATTTTCTTGCTGATTTTTCTGGTAAAAAAAATTTCTTCTGTCACATGCAATTTTGCTGTTAGTATCTCAAAAACTCTCTCTCAGGATATTCAGTCTGTAAGCATTTGTGGGGAAGAACTATTTGCTTCCATGAATTTTTTTCTTTGCTCTTTTAAACACACACAGCTAATTTCTTATTCTTAGAATATGGGAAGAACCAATGCCAAGGAATTTCCCCAGAAAAGGGAACTCGTTCTTGTTTGGCTAGACTTGCAGCACACCCAAATTGGTATAAATCTATTCAAGATGATGAACAACTTATTGATAATTTGTATTGTGATAATCTAATGAGTTTTAGTTTAATTATTTTATAACACAGGGAAGGTTGGTGAGTATGTATCATTTTGACCAGTTCATATAGCTCATGCTAAATATCTAAGAAAGAAGGATCCAGGAATAATAATAACCTTTTTTTAAATCACTATTTCACATATAAGATGACAAAAATTGCAGACTAAATTGACATTTGCAGGACAGAACTAGGATTTTCTGAAGTTAGCTTTGCTCTTTTCAGATCTTGTTCTCCAGTTCTGCCAATAAAGAAAAAAACCTCAACAGACTCAAACACAACTTTACAATCTGTCTGCTGTGGGCTGCGCCAGCATGCTGACTTTTATGCTTCTCTTAAGGAGCATAGATTCACTAAAAGCAATTATAACCACATGGGACCATTCGAGGCAAGCAAAGAAGAGAATTAATTAAAAATGAAAGAACATGGAAAAGTGTCTTGCACAAAAATCAATGGCAAAAGCAACTAGTTGCATTTTGTAGGAATGAAGCTGTGCAGATATCAGCCACATCAGATAGTGCTGACAGCAAGTGACACTGCCATACAGATGATGTGGAAAGGAGTCCAGCCAAATGGTGTTTCCTGGATGAAGCCAGCAGCAAACACAACCGTGCTGTGCTGTGGTATGACAACCTGTCACCCTTGTTGCACATTTATTTTTTGTTCTCTTTCATTCCAAACTAAGATGACTGAGCACCTCCAACCTTTTTGGTCTGCTTTAGGTTTTTGGTATTTCTTGGGAGCCAAGTTTGACTATATACCCAAGACTGCCCAGGTAGCATGGGTGAAAGTGGAAATCTGGACACAGATGAGAAAACCTGGTGAGGAAACAGAGGCCTTCCCTTCCTTTTGAAACTGATGATGATCCATGCAACATCTGGCTCCTTCCAGAAGTGGACGTTTGAACATTCCATCATCAGAGGATGGACTGGAAATACTCCAGTGCCTGCTGCAGTTGTAAAAAGAGAAAAACTGTGAGAAGGGTTATGTATCTTAAGAAAATCAGTAAGTCCATAAAGCCCAGGTAACTTATGGTCTAGAAGATTCTGGGTTCCACAGGCTGGACGTTGCTTTGCCTTTTTCACCCAAAGGTGAGAAAATGCCTATGTGAACGAGGCCTGTGCAAAGCAGTGTCTTTAGCCATTTCCTCTCATGACAGCTGGAAGTGGTAACAGTCCTCCTTGCCCTATCCAGGGAATGTGCAGTGTCTAATGGCATTCAAGAACTGTGAGAATCATTGAATGTTCTCCTGCCCTGAGAGGGTTTTCATTAGCCTTCCCATCATCAAAGAAAAAGCTCTAAACTGCACAGGTGCACTCACAGTAGTTCCTTCTTGTTCTGTTAATGAATATTTAATTACTGAACTGAAAACTTAAACTGTTGCCAGATAAATTATGCATTCCCCTCATTAGTTTTCCCCCACCAAAACAAACAAACAAACAATTGCAGGAACACAAGAGGAAATGGTGTAAATTTTTTTCAGGTAGGGAAAGAAATGAGAACCAAGACACCTCTGCCACAGTGGTGCTGAGAAGAGAGTTTAGCATGGAGATGGAACAATTAAAGTATTCTCCCCCTTTCCACATTTCATAGTAGTTGCAATGGACACATCTGTGTGGAATGAACTGGCTTCTCCCAATTCCCTGCAGATCTTCATTACTCCCTTTGTAGCTGTGGACCAGTGGAGCCTGGGAGCTTCACTTCAGGCTGTCAGCTGTGAGTGGCAGGAAACAGCAACATAAAAACCTTAATAGTCAGCATACAGACCAAATGGACTCAAAGACCCAATCTTTGACTTCATTAAGGTTTACTTACCCATCTGTGAGATAACGAGTTTTTAAGTCTCAAGCTGATCAGTGGAAATATCCATTGTTAAAGACAATAAGAAGCAGAAAAGAGAACTTACAGAAATACTTGTATTTGTACAGCTCTCGTTTGAAATGGAAATGTGCTTGCAAGACTAGGAAGACAAGAGCTTTTATGGCAGCTGGAAATTCCTCAAATAGCACTTAGAACTTTTACATTAAGTAAAAAGTTCTCCTTAGACACTACACATAAAAGCATAGCTCCTGGAATTCAGTGGAAGTTTCATCATCAGTTCTAGTGGAGTCTGTATTTCAACACACAAGTATGAAGTCATAGATATCAGAGGTGGAAAAAGCTGCTTAATCATTCAGACTAGACATAAAACCATGGGAACTTTTTCATTTTTATTTTTATCCTCATTGACTCATTAGGTGTCTGAGAACTTTTTGCAGACACCTTTTCTTCAGGGACTGTCCTTCCTTCCTTCCTTCCTTCCTTCCTTCCTTCCTTCCTTCCTTCCTTCCTTCCTTCCTTCCTTCCTTCCTTCCTTCCTTCCTTCCTTCCTTCCTTCCTTCCTTCCTTCCTTCCTCAAACCCCTATTTCATCTGGGGAACTGGAGATTAGGGCAAGCAGCCTGGAATTCCTGATGTTCTTGACTGATGAATCCATTCCCCTTCTCCCTTCCCTGGCAGCATCAATACCCTCTCATGGTCCCAGAAGGATGGGAAGAAGCTTCTGTCCCTCTCCTCCAGCTCTAGGATGCTTTCCAGTGGTAATGTGCATGAGAAAATCCCTGCCAGCTGACAACACACAGCAGCCTCCAGTAGCCCAGGTTTGGCCATTATGCCTTTAATCTGTCCTGTGTCAGTTCAGCATCATACCCTGCAATGGACCTTCTCCATCTTTTTTAGGCCTTATGCAGCTGATTTTTCACATGGTCTAAAGTCAACTCTGTTAAAGCATACCCAGCCTTAACAATCAGGATGCATAAGGGAAAGGAAAATCAAAATGTTCTCCAGCTGGGAGGAGGATGATGCCTACTTATAAAATATTATTTGAAGGCTTAGCAGATTTGGTCTATATAACTGAAACTGATATCTACAGTCAGTTAGGCTTCCTAAAAGGGGTGGATAAGTTAGAGAGGGAGTACCCATGAAAGTCAGGATATTTTTATTCATTTCTTGGCAACTTCATGGAGTGACACAGGAGATCCTGTGAAGACAGTTGAGTAGGTGCTCTAGTAAGGTTAAAGATGGTGGAACAAAGTGCATCTATACAAAGTTATTAAAGTAGAAGGTCACTTGCAGAGATATCTTCAGAAGTATTTCAGAAGTGCCCTTGCACCTTTAGCTCATGAGTAGGTCTGTCAATCTGTGAGTGCATTGTGACCGTCTGAAGGTTGAGCTAGAAGACACCAAAGAAAATGCCTGTAAATTATGAGCTTCTTTCCTTTTATGCTTGTTGAGAGTTCACTGGTAGCAAGCTTTTGGAAACTTTTTTTCTGTATACTTATTCTGTTTGTTCTAATTTCTGCTTCATCATTTCTAGTCATACGTCTTGGTATAGTCTTCTCAACACCTGGCGATACACCACAAAATCTTCCTAAGGTGCTGAAGCATGAGATAGATGGAAGATGGATGGTGAAAAGGGTTCCCTCAGAGGTGGATGCAAACACAAGAGGTGGCAGCAGCTCCTACAGGGCCCCATGGCAGCGTTACAATGCAGGGGGAGATGCTGATACCCTCTGGTGTTATTCCTCCCACATTCAGAGATTGGCTCATCCCAGCAGTCTGCAAACAAGCTCAGTCTTACTTCCAGTCAGCTGATGTAGGCAAAGCTGGGAAACTGCAGCATGTCAAGGTTTTCTTGCTTGCTTGCTATTTGTGATGGTGAAGAACATGAAGGAGGGCTTGTGTAAGAGCAGAACCAGGCTGCACTAATGCCTTACCAGTCCTACTCTGTCCTCATATCGCTGCCCTCTTGCTTCCAGTTTTTAAACCTTGCTGTTTTTTGTTAGCTCTGTGGGTTAGCATGCAAGGTGTGTGTGGTATCCACAAGATAGACATCTACATGAGGAATAAATCCCTAGCTTCTCTTTCCTGCCAACACATTAAATTAAAAAAAACCCAAACAACAACCAAAAAGACATTTTTTGGGTGTGGTTAACATATCTACTTTAAAATTCTACTTCAGAAAGACATGATAAGCATCTTTCAGGAGCCTCTTTCTCTAATTGTCTGAAAGAAGAGTTGGGTGACCAGCTCAGATGTACATCTACACTGCTGACACACACATAAAGTAAGAGGAAGCCCAACTAGATCGCTATTAAGACATCTATATACCCACATGATATTTCATTTGGAGGTGCTGAAATCAAGTCTTACAAACTTGAAGTGAGCTAAAAGCTAGAAATTGATTTATTTGTTCTAGACATTCAAGTGTGAAAATTGTACCTTTCAAGATTGCAGTGAAGAAATGCATTAATCTTTTTAATGTATTTTAGTTTTTCTAAGACAAAATCCTATCGTTTTATTCCTATATGACTACACCCTATGTCTGCAGATCAAGACCCAAGGATCTGGTGATCTGGAAATCTGCAAAATCTTAGGTAGATCTAGAAGATGCAAACCATATGTTTGTCATGCCCATCAAATCCTGGAATTAAACTCATCTGTAAATCTGTGTTTTATCCACAGCCATATGGGAGGGGTATATTGTACAAAATATAGAAGAAAATACAGATCTAGGTAGAGATTAAAAGTGCCTGGTAAGAGTACTTTGCCTTGGAGAAGGAATGCATCCATGAACATATCCCTTGCTTTCTACAGTGGATATATGCATTTTGCAGACACTTATCTAAGGGCCTGAACTACAACCTAGTGTCAATAACTTCCCAGTTTTCTCCTCTTCTTAGGAACAGTTGTGTTCTCTGGAGCTCTATAATGTGTACTTGTTGGAGACCACATTCTCCAAAACTCCCTGGATGTGAAAAAATGGCATAGCCCTTAATGTAAAATGCTACTTGTCAAGAACTGCATAGCAAATCACACATGATCTCTCCCTTTCCCAATTAAAAACCTACCTTTAAGAAATGTGGCAATAAGCAGAGGCACATGGGCTGTTTGGCAGTCTGCCTGAAAATCCCTGCAGCCAATGAATAATGATCACACTACAGAGCATCTGCTATCCAGAAATAGACTCTACTGTCTCCTGAACCTGCTATTGTGTCTTTGGACAAAACATAGTGGAGGTGAATGTATTTTTTCTTCTGGTTGCAGTTAGGAGCCGGATTTTTGTTTAAATTAAAGATGTGATTAAACAAAGTCCAAAATTACATAATGTTAGCAAAACATTAACATATATAAACTATGTTGTTTCAGATTCTTCTATATGAAAGGTAAGTATTTTTCTACAAAACTGGAACAGTTCTAACAGAAAACTATTTTCCAGAGGTCTTCTGCAATAAAATCCAGCATTGATTGAGATTAATGACTGACATCCCAAAACTAAAATCTCTCGCAAGATAATAAACACTGAGAGCTGTCAGAACAGGTCAAGCCATTGCAAGCACTCTTTCTCCACCACAACAAGAAAAGTATTTTAATTTTCATCAGGGACTTAGCTGATAAATCAAAAGTCAAGCAAACCTTTCTTTACAGGCAGAGACATCCAGAGAAAATGCTGAGGGGTCATGAGGAACAAAAATGCCTCCAGAATATTGGGTGGAAAGACCAAGCCATAAAGAGATGAAACAATTATAAATTGGAAAGAATGAAGAAAATAACTGTTTTCCTGCTTTTTACTTTTTTGTTTTGAAGCCATGGTGCTTGTGACTTGAGTCTCAGCCACAGAAATTTTCTTTGTCCACTGAGCAAGGGAAATAAAAAGGATTCGCAATTCTCAGAACTTCAAAAAGAATATTATATGGTCAACTGAACTAAAATTTAGGATTTTTACCTATGGACGGCTAATTCCAATCTTTGCCTGGGTTTTGGCAGCCAAGTAGAATTTAAGAAGCAAAAGACAGCACATTAGGAACTTGTCAGTAGGGGAGCAGCATTAATAGAAAATCCAGCTCAAGTCTCCCACATGCTAAGAGGCTCAATTTAAAAACTTGTAGATATAGGACGTAAACCTGACCATAATGCATGTAAAAAGAAATGGCTGAACTTGGAAAAATTTCAGAAATTTTGGAGATGGTGGATTCAGCTTTACTCAGAAATCCTGAAGAGAGAGAGAAAAAAAATATATATTCTGAGCAAGGCTTAATTTCTGTTTACTTCCCATGCTTTAGGAAGTGTGTTAATTTTAGTCAGGTTATCACAACTTGAAAAGATGTACAAAGGTGAAGAGGATCTCTGCTGTGTTGTGACAATGATTAAGATGCGAATCTGCAATTGGTTGTGCATTAGCTGCATCATTTTCACTGACAACATGAAGGTCAGAATACGTAAAATTATGCATAGCTGTAGAAATTGTCTGGATCAAAGTCACAAAGGAAGCAGACAGCTCTGGATTCATGGATCCAAACTTCGCTTGGATAGTTTATACCATATTAACTTCTTTGTGATTTTTATAAATGAAAATCTTCACCAGATCTTTCAGGGCTGGACATGTAGCCCTAAAGAAATTATTGATATTTTGTAAATCAGTAGAGAGAGTTACATATTTCTTCATTTCTTACAAATACTGAAGAAGTTGAAATGGTAGTTTTAGCTTTAATACACGAAATGAAATTTATCCTCAGAGATAAAAACTGAGACTAAAGTAAAAAAAGCATGTAAAATGGTAGAACAGTTTATAGCTTTCTGATTACCTTCCTTATGAGGAAAGTAATTGCAATTGTTTTCTCTTAGCATCATTCTCTTATTATATATCAACCTTGGTTCAGGCATTTTGATACTATTGTCCCACATCAAACTAAGCATTACTTGGCAACAGGCAAGGACAAACAGATAGGCTTACAATTTGTTTTTATAATTAGCTACTGTGTCAGTGTGAAAGCTAGGATACATGTCCAAGGTATATGATCATGGAGTGCCATGCAAGGCTACCTGCTAGGCTCATTCTCAGCATTAGCCACCATGAACAAATGGGTACATTGTGTAATCTTGAGCTCGGCAAGGGCAATTTCAATGAATAAAATGCCTCATTACCGAAGCTGCTTCTAGACATTTAAGGGGAGATGGACCATGGAAGGATCCCACAGAAAGTTAGAATCATCCCACCTATTTCAGATTGTTGACACTGCTGCTTAAGTTACAGGCAGAGACTTTCTAAATTTCTTTTTCTGTCAGTGGAGAGAGAAAAGTTCACTGCCATGGGCAGATGTCTAAAGTTGGGGGGGGTGAGTGAAAGCACAACTGTTTCCAGGCATAAGCAAGGTGGCATGTATTGCCTTCACATCTTTCCACATATATTTCCATAGAAGGGTAGCTCACATAAGGTGTAATTGAGCATGTGCTCCTATAATTCAGACCCTCCCCACCCTCCCTTCCCACCCACAATGAATAGATGCTACCCATGATACAAAAAATCCAAAATTTTTGGGTTACATGCAGACCATCTCCTTAAAGCACTGCCTTTTGTAGACTGAAAATGATACTAGAGTGGTTTTCATGCATGGTAAAAGGAATTGGGAACAGATATGATGGGAGAAAATAAGCTGGTCATCGGTATAGCTGCTACTCTGGGAAACGCCACTCAGGGTTCTGGTACAAGAGGAACTTCAGAACCTTCTTAAATCCCCACCAGCCCACCCAGGAAATTCACCACTAAATAATACATCTATTTAAGCTGTGTGAAGCTACACTGCAATTTTAAAATATGTTTCTATTTGATAAATGCACTCTGTTTGATAGGGGAATATGTTGTGTTGGGCTATTTGACTCTGTCGGTTTCCTATGTCTTGCAAGAGCTTAGGAAGTAATGAAAATGCATTTAGATGTATCTGCATACATGTATATATATTATGCAGAAACTGTATTCTGGATTTGATAATTTCTATGGGTGGAATTTCTGTTCACATCTGACAGAGTTTTTGTACGGTATTAAGCTGTGTGATTGACACAACAGGACAACATCAGAAAACCAGAACCACGTTGTTCAACTTCACCTCTAGAAAAATTAGAGATTAGTTTTGTGTTTTGTATTTTGAATCATTTGAGACTAAGTGATTATGTAGATGTTTTACTCTGAACTCCTTCTTCAAAAATGTTTAAATACCTTTCCATGTCAGGGTTTTGATTATATTTATGCTTCTGTTCTTCACCAGGAATACATCCGGTCAATATTTTCCTGACGGCAGAACCTCTCTGGGTAATGTTTGCATTTGTTTTCTTGAAAATGCAATGAATCTGAGACATTTTCAGAAAAACAAAGAAGTGTTCTGCAAATTCTCTTCATTCTTGACAGCTCTGCCCCAAGGACAGGACCATTGGGCTCCCAACCTTGGGCAATTGTTTTTGTCTGAGGACAGTGAACCATCAGAAACTCCTGTTAGTGCTCAGGAAATGTGTTGATTTCTATAAAAAAGCTGCAGGATAGAGAAAGACATGATTTGGGCTTAACCATTATTTGGCCCAGTATTGACCACACACTAAAGGAAATCTTGTGCCATTTCCCTCTTCTCGTTTTCCTACAAAACAGTAAAACTGTTTCTTTATTGACTCTATATGGAAATACTTTTTTAATAGCTCTGGACTAATGGCCTAAAGTTTCACATCATTGACTGTCATTTTGATTCACAGCATGATGGAAATAACAGCTAAGATGTTTAAATACTTCAGTGATACCAGGAGGGTTGCAGAGAATCCAGATCTATTTCACTGGGCTCAACAGAAAGCAGAACATTTTCCTGGAGCTTAGAAGAGGGCTATACATACTGTGCTATTGTGTGTCAAAACAGACATGTATGTCTGTGTTGCAAGCTGATTCAGGTTACTCAGCTATTTCTCTAACCAGATACTTGTAGCTTGCTATCTTTTATTTCTCTGCTCTGAAGCAGCCATAACTTGCAAGCATGGATTTATCCCAGAGGTGAGAGGAGACAGTTTTAGTTCTCTGGGCCATCAGTCTGGGCATTATGTGCCCCTGAATCACATCAATCAGCTGTGGCCTCTCAAGCAGTTGTTCAACCTCTCCATTCAGATCAGACCTCCAGCTACCTCTGTCTTA
This sequence comes from Brachypodius melanocephalos, assembly GCA_013398615.1. Taxonomy (NCBI): domain Eukaryota; kingdom Metazoa; phylum Chordata; class Aves; order Passeriformes; family Pycnonotidae; genus Brachypodius; species Brachypodius melanocephalos. Next base: position 20,315,213 of record VZSR01003807.1, read on the forward strand.
AAAGCATTTCCCCTCCAGGACCCTCACCCCAGCTGCCTCTGTGGGTAAGATTTGAACAATAAAATGAAGACAATTTCCATCTAGTTTCTGTATACTTCTGTTTCTTCTTGCAGAAGGGATTTGGGCAATTTTAAAAAGTCATTAAAAAAAAAAAAAGTCACGGTAAACATTTTTCTTTTCTTCCTAAAAGGCTGTAAAGGGAAGCAGAATGGGCAGCTCAGGGACTGATACATGCTGTGTCAAATGACTAGCGTTTTATGACCTTAAGAAACTTGGAATATTTATGACTGCGCATACTGGCCTGAAAATCAGGGTTACTCTTAGCATGATGTGGCTGGGTTGAATTTTTAATATTGAAAATTTAGCCTCAAAAATGTGGGGGCCAGTTGCTGTAAAAAAATGCACCTCTTCTGAAGCAAGCATTGTCCCTATTCTTACAGTACAGTCACCACAGGCAGGCATCATCATGCCTGTGCTTAATGTGTGCTAGAGGGGCAGATGACAAAATTCCTACTTATGCCTGAAGAACCAAGGATATGGGCAGACAAACTTTTATTCAACTATCTAGAATAGTTTATCAGTTTGCTGCCCAGTCAATTCGTTAAAACAAGCCCACCAGAGCTTATTGCTACATTCTTCATTGGAGTGACATGAGTGTTAAACAGAAATACAATTCAGAATATATTTTGAAAGCAAACTTTGCAATGCCTGGTAAAAATTTATCTTCTGGTGTTCTTTTCTATTTCATTAACTTCACCATATTAGTTAAGGCAACAGAACACCGTGGGATAGGGCAACAGAAAAGTGGCAAAATAAATGAGGCATTTACAAAATAAGATGCTGCCTTGTACCTCTATTTGAATAGAACCAGCCCATCATGCCAGCTTGGCAGCCTTGGACTATTCCAAAATGTCTAGACTTTCTTATTAAAGATATTTCATTTTCTGGCTTTTGCCAAGATTAATAAAACATCAAAACTTGGATAAAATAACCAATGGATGCAGTAGAGGGGGGAAACTAAAAACAAACTCCCTACCCAAACCCCAACAATTTACATTAGTGCTGAGAAAAATAATTGAAATTCTTAAGAACAGATGTTACTTCAAATTCACAAGCATAGATCACTGTTTAAGAGAGTAAAGAAGTTTATCATTTAAAGATTGTGTTGGAATTCAGGAGCTGAGCAACTCCAAGCAGAAGTGATCCTGTATTAGGATCTGGTGAGGCTGTATGCCTAGATTCATAGATGGCAACTCCTATGTACCCATTAAATGCGCTTTAAAAAGTTACAGGCTGTGTAGGACATTCAGGGTAATTTTCTGTGGTCATAGGCAAACGGCACAACTAGTTTGCTGGCATTTCAGATTTTCTGCATCTTGTTTTAAATTCTTTAGATTCACTGTGCTATATAAAAATGTGATAGTTTGCATATAGGGAGTTGTGGTTTTGTTCAGATCTGTGGTTTTTGCATCCTGGAAGTCTTGTTTTGAGACCAAATCTGGTCATTCCAAATTGATTACACAAAAGCTATAGAGTAGGTTATAATTTCCATGGTGTGTGTAATATGTGGTGTAGCTGATTGGGCACCCAGAAATTGTGGTAGACCCTCCAGCTTGCTAACTTCCTAACTCAGCAGATCACAAGCTTTTATATACATATATGTCCCGTAACAAGGATGGTGATGTTATTACTGTAGGTCTAATTAGATGTCCTTTAATGTTGCTTTCACTCAAAAATCTTGGAGATGCATTTCATCAGGATTTGGTTCTTTTCCAGATTTGTTAAAAAGGAAATAATTATTCCGTATCTCCACCACAACTTAAAAAATAACGCTAAATACTTGCAGGATATTGCAGACTGAAGAAAATTAAAATAAAACCTCATCAGGAAAAGGAAACTTACACCAAGTTACAAAAAACAAAACCAAAGCCCTGCATGAGTAATTGGATCCCAAAATGTAATGAAATGTTGGCTGAATGTTGCACTACATAAAAAATACTCCCTTTAACAAGATGAAATCTGAAAACAGTGGAAACATAGATCAGAGTTTCAGCTCAGAAATGACAGTGTAAGAACAAGGAGCTGTATTTGAAATAGGCTTCCCAGTCATATGTATTTAAAACATATTTCTGAAGAGACCAATTTTTTGTGAGCAGCTAGAATCAGCCTCAAATTCAACTAGAATAAAAGCCTCCAATAAAATCTACCAAGGGCTTAAGGGAACTGCCACATCGCATTAGTAGAACAACATTTTTCCTCCTAAGGCAGTCCTGTTGGCACTTTGTAGAAATTAAGAGGAGAAAGAGGAGATAGAAAATGTTATTTATACTCTGGTAATAAATTTGAGTTGGACAATTTTTGATTAAAATATAGTCTCTCACAAAAATAAAATAAAATAGTAGCTGAGTTTGTTTGTAGTCACTGCATGTATTGATAATGGATACTCAGTTTGTCACAGCTCTGGAAAGAGTCAAAGATGGGATGCTGCATGAATAGACTTGAAAGAGATTTCCCTCTGCTTTTCCTCCCTCCAGCTCTGGAATTTCCCATGCTGTGTAGGACAAGGATGGATTAAGCAGAAAGTGAAGCTGGACAAGTTTGCTGGAGCCCAGGCCTCCCAAGGTGTCAGCAGAAAAGCCACCAAGAGCTTAACACAGCACAAATGTTGCTTGACTAACCCTGGCACAAGAGTGGGATGCTGAAAGAAAAGCAAGGTTTTAAATGTCAGCTTTGTAAGTGAGGAGCAGTTGCAGGAGTGAAGGAGAAGGACCTGTCCTGTGCATTCTGCTCAGGAATCACTTCCACCCTATGTTCCAGTGCACAAAGTAACACACCAGTACCATGGGACTCCACTGTCCTTGCTGTAAACAGGAACTTCAGTATCTCATGTCAGTGCTTGGAGATAGAAACAGACACAGACTTAGGGACAAATACCTGCTTTGGGTCCAGGTTTACTTTACAAGGTCCTAAAATTCGCCGAGGTCTGAAACTTCACTGTATTAACAGGCTTGAACTGCATTTTTTAAAATTGAGACAAACACCAAGTCAGAAGAATGTGAGTTTCTCCTCATTGTCCATTCTCATCACAAGTTAGTGGTATTTGGTTCTTTGATTCTGTGGAGTTGCAACCATCCCAGAAAGAGGACTCTTGCCATGCCCTTTGCTTTAGTGTGGCACATTAAAATAATCCCACTGAAGTGATTAGATCTCCTCTGAATTTTACTAGTTGGCTACGTGGCAGCAATGTTTCTTTCCAACAAAGAATAAAAGCGAGTGATCTTCCTTCTGCACACTGCAGGCCTTATTTCATTATCAGAAATTGCCCCTGGTTTGGTAATTTTGAATTTAAACTTGCTGTGATCAGGAGAGGTCAGATGTATAGGCATTGTCAGACATCCAGGCCCCAATTCTCCTAAATATATGGATGCATTCCCCCCTTTCCCCTGCCCTTATCATAAAGATATTCATGCTGTGGTCCAGAAATGTCTGATTCTCTTGAAGATCCTATTCTTATCTGTTAGTCCTCTGTAGCAGATATCCTCTCTCAGACACCATAAGGTCTCTGGAGTGACACTAAATGTCTGCGCATGAGCAACTGAATCAAACACATTGAGGCATTTATCACAGGATTTTCAGAAGTGTTTTGTCACTCATCCTCTACTAAAAGGCACTGGAGATTGATTTGGATCATTATCGTCATTAGCAACCTAAATAACTGGTCTTAATACTCTAAGCTGTCACCATACAGCAATTGAATATCTTGCATGATGGCTGGCACACATCTGCTAGATCGTTGGCCAGACACCAGAAAAGGTGTAGAAGAGTATCTATGGACAGGATAAACCACAGGACCTGAAAATCAGCACACAGCTGACTATGTTTAGAAGAAGGTTTATTTCCCATATAAAAGCATTACAAATATCTGTTAGTAATATCAGTCTGCTGTCGCGGAAATAATTATGTATAAACTTGATTGCCTTTCGATTAACAAATTTGAAAGTTTTAAACGTATTTTTAATATATTCTCACTGGCTGCCAAACTGCAGAGTTTCTTCCTCACCATTTCTCACTGATGCAAGTTTCCCTTTGTGTGGGATGGGGTGATGTCTTGAAGGTATAAGCATCTTTTGAAGAGGCTGAATAAAGAAACTGCATTCCTGAGTACTGTCCCTGATTTCTGCCACCCTGACTGCCTGCCTTGGTCCCAGGGATGTCAAAAAAGCTGGGAGCACAAGCCAGGCTTCACACCCCCTAGAAATGTATAGGAACAGTTGTAGAAAGAAAGGAACAGTTGTAGAAAGAAAGGAACAAATAGCAGTCCACAAAACAACAGTAGAATCCCTTCTCTTTTGTCCTTGCAAGACATTTTTACCATGAAAAAATGGAGCCATTTGCCCCACAGGAGTAATATAAAGCAAGCAAAGTCCACCACTTGAGCAGATCACTCCTTGCAGGAGTGAGAGGCAAGCCTTGTCTCTTCACCTTGCCCCTTTAACTCTGATTTTACCCCACATTGTGGCTGACAGGTTGTGCAGTGAATTGCAAAGCAAGGGCCAGCCTGTGTAGCAATATTTCCTACCATCGCTGCTGCTAAATAATTTTCCCTGAGATGAGGGAAGATGGACAGAAGAAGGAAGCTCTGTGAGTTTTGTCTCTGTAATAGGCAGAGCACTTTCTCTCTCCAATGAGACCATTTTCTCATCTGGCATAAAGTCACTGACTTTGCTGGAGCTCACCCAATGTAACACAAATGAAGAGCCGGGCCAAAATAGAGTCACAAACATCCAGATGCATAAATACTTTAAAACGTTTATACCTAAGGGAGAGAAACTGAGCAGAGAGAGGATTAGCTGTGCTCGAGGTGTTGAATGTGTGGATAAGGGAGAGTCACTATTAGGCATCCATCCATACCTTTCAGGCTGTGAATAGGGTGTCCCTCACCTCTGGGTTTTCTTCTCCCTTCTCTCCTCCCCTCATCACAACATGTTTGGCATTTGGAAGTTTTGAAGTAATTTCCTCCTTTGGCCTCACCTGGGATCTTTGCTGTCCCAGAACCTCCTCCTGACCTCAGTGTTGTGTTTTCATTTAAAGTCGGGGATGTCTATAAATGTCAGCAGTACAGGGCAATTAGAACTTTGAAAAGGGCTGTAACATAAACCAGCATTATAGTGAAATGGATACCGCCTTAAGCTGCCTGAAATTCACTTGCTGTTGGAAAGACAATATCCTGCCATTCTCCCATGGTGGCCTTCAATTGAACACATTTGGCTGAGGGTTGACCCATTATTAGGATAAGTCTCTGCATGGCTTGAAACAATGAAGAAACACAGGGAGAGAGAAGCCAGCAAATTGGGCTGGTAGTTAGCCAGCACTAAGCAGAAATGTGACACTGGATTAGGCCTTAATAGCTGTCTGTGGTGCTATCTGTGAAATCCAATGCTCTCCTTGTTTCCCTGCATTGCAGGCAGAAGCATGTGGTTAGATGTTGAAGGAAACCCTCCTTGTTTTTTTGGCTAATAGCCCCTAAAACATACCTTTTGTAACTCAAAAAATAAACATTCATTGCAATAGCAATTTCACTCCTTAGTGCGATGCCTTTTTCTCATATGTCATTGCACGAGGTTAATTTATGGTGTTTCTAGGTACCTCTGTCCTTGTCCCTCCAGTGCACATGTGCTGCTTTCCCTAGCTGCTCCAAGTTGCTATATATAAACTCTAATCCTGCCTTAACTTCAGCTCCATTAAAGCCATTCAAACACCTTCAAAATTCAACATGCTCTCTCACCACGAAGGGGAAAGAGAAAAATTTTCTGCACAAAATATGTTCTGAGTTTGTGAGAACTGTTTCCTTCCTTTCGTGATGCAAAGTAATGTAAAAGCAATATGGTGACACTCCCTGAGCAACTGGGAAATGTGTTCAAGTCAAGCAGGACAAAAAGCAAAAGACAAAAGCTCCGAAGAGACCTATTAAACGGATTTCTATGCAAATACCTGTGTTTCTGCAGAGAGATTTCATGGAACCTGTCTCTCTGCTCCTAAGGCAACATTTCATGTTATTGCACTTTGTTATATACAAAAAGTCCATACAGGCAGAATTTTGCCAATTTTCTGACAGGGAATTTTGAAAAGAGATTTCTCTGAATTATAAATGTTTGGATTCATACACTGCATTTTTTCCCCTTTAAACCTAGTATGGAAACACAGAGCCATGAAACACGCCTGTGAATATAATCATGCTTTACTGCAACTCCTTGGAATTCGGTCAGTTCACTGATCCTGCCTACTACCTAACAGATAGGAATGTTCTTTTATGGCACCTTGACTTTTCTCAAAGGTCTCACACTGCACATTCACCTGCACACACCTAATCACAATCAGATTGAGGTGTTCTGATGCAAAACCTTGAAGAGATTCCCAGCAGGCTTTGGGTCAGGTTGTGAAGGTTTTTGAAAGGATGCTTTAGCCAAATGGTAGGATTTCAGCAGAGCCACCACACCCAACAGGGACTGTCTTGTGCTGGTTGCTGAGCATTGTGCTGTGCTGCCCCATGAGCATCCCTGGCCTCATCCTGCGAGGATGTGCACATTGAGAAAAAGCAGGCACATAGATAAATTGGAAAGGCTGATTTCAGAGCACGTCTCCAAACTTCCTAGTCAGTATGATGCCATTTTAACATCTGTAATAAAACTAGTCCTCTACATGAGATACACAAACAGGTCATGGCCTGTGAAATTGTCAGAGGTGTCAAGGGACAACCAAAATATGAGACTGACTCTGAAAAGAATGTGTAATTTACTACACAATGGTCAGTGCAAGTTCTTTTTCCAAGCAGAGCTAACTCCCTAAAAGCAAATCTTTGTGGCTCCATAGGGTATTAATATGGCTGTTCCAGCACATTTCTAGTCACCCTGAGATGTTTTGCAAACAGCATGGTGTGCAAGCTTTATCTCTGACCTTAGCAGTCCTGTGATGAAACTTAAAGCATGCATGGTCTCAAGTAAATATGTTGCTTACACAGGATCATGCCTGCACAGCAAGCAGTATAGTGCTGTGTACGTCCTCTCCACAAGGGTCAAGTCCACCTTTGGGAAACAGACAGGAATGCAAAAAGACCATTAAATTTGTCTAAAAATCTATGTTGTCAGCTAAAGAGAGAGAAGTATATGACTTCTGGAACAGGAAGAGCTTTAAACAGAGGAATGGGTATCTTATACATATATATATATATATGATTTTTTTCCTGACGTAAAGTATAAGTAAGACTTTAGACATTTTTTATCTACTCTTGAAAGTTGTATAACCTACCCACTCCAATCTCTAGCCTGCACAATACCCGAGTTATATCCCATATGGAAAATATAACTCCTGTGTTACATCTCCCACTAACAATTTTTAGTGATGAGGGAACAGAGGAACCATGCTATTATTGTCTGCAAACTCTTTTTCAGCTGTTGATGCACAGCCATCCGAAAGTCCAATCTGTAAAGACTCTGTAAAGACCCACATCTCCCAAACTATACAGACTTTTTTGGTTCACAGGTCTTTGCCAATGAGTGTCAGAGGCTGAACTCTGAAAGCTGAATGATCCCCATGCTGTGAGTCATGCTTTGCAGGAAGCATAACATTACCAAAATCCTACTCTGATGCTAGTTTTAGATGCAATTCTTTTCTGAATGCACTTAGCTGAATACCTCAGGAGAAGGATAGTTTCTATGTGCAGCAAAAGTAAAAGCACAGAGGAATAATTTCTTTTTGCTTGGGCTCAGGAGAATCTGGTCCCAGCTGTGCATCAGAACATGGGCCCACAGAGCCTAGATGTTCAGTTCAGTATATTTCCCAATTTCTACACGCCAGTGTAAGAGCTTCCAGATATCCTGGGTGTCCTAGGGTTTTTCTTACTATATGGTCAAATACTGTGTCCAACACAAAACTAAAAAAGCCATTGGTTTCAGCACGTTTTTGCAGCAAACACTTTCCCAGGTGCCCAGAAGATGGGATCTTGGGAAGAGACTACAGAGCATGTAGAGACTTTCTAAAGGGGGCAGGTAATGCCCCACTGAACTTACCATGCACCTAATCAAATCCCTCCCAGTTGCAGAGGTGAAGCAGACCTGGTCCATGCCTCTGCCCTGCCTGCAGCCTCCTCTCATCCTGTCACACTTGCAGACCTGGCTGCCTTCCACAGGCATGCAGTCCCTTTAACTCCCAGTGCTCAGTCCAGGTTTCTGTTGCTCTAGAGCACAGGTAGAAGCTCCTCAAAAGTCTTCACTTATGAGCATTACAATCTCAGAGGTGTCAGCTTGAAAATCAGCATGTTTTACCTGCTTTACTGCCTTAGACCAGTGTAGGATAAGGACCAAAATTATGACTTAATATGAAGGACAATTTTAACCAATTTAAATAAGTGTATCTCTGAGGAATACTCATTTACTGCTTTGCTTTGACTGTGTTTAATTTCTTCATTGGGGCAAAGACATTCAGCCCCTGGGGTAAATTCTGCACTCAGCTATCACAGTGTAAAACCTCATTATTCCTTCAGCAAAAAGCAGTCATTTGAGCCTTACAAGGGCATCGCTGAGAAGAGAATTTGACTGCAATTTACAGTATTTCTCACAATACCAGCTGTACATTAGCCACAAAAACATCTCAGAGGTGCTTGGATTAGTCTCAGTGGTAAATGAAAACAGGTAATCCTGTCTTTAGAGATGATTGTGTGGGACAGTTTATTCCCCTTCCATAAGAAACCTTCCATAGGGCTCTTAACCATCTTCTGACTTGAGACTCTAGTTCTAATCCTTCCTACATGACTTTAGACCACAGTGAGTACAAGCCAAGCCCAAATCTGTATACAGCAAGCCACAAGATTGTACAGCAGAACACCACCAGTTTGCAGGCCAAACACAGAACAAAATGTGGGATGCCCATAGACCACCTGATTGCCTTCTGGAATGCCCAACATAACAGGCAAGAGAAGGGGCTGCAGCTCAAGGGACTCTGTCAAGGAAGCTACTGAGACTACTTCTGCCAGCTCAGGGGAATATTTACAAGTCCTCCTAAGGAAAAGTGGGCTGAATTTCCTGGCAGATCAGCCTGGAGAGGAGAAGGTTCCAGGGAGACCTTGTGGCAGCCTGCTTGTTTCAGGGGTGTTGGATTAGATGACTTTTAAAAGCCCTTGCCAACCCAAACTATTCTCTGATTCTACGACATATCAGCATGAAATGCTAGTCATCGTACCAAAAAATGTATACAGACCTATTGTTCACTTGTAGTTAAAAATCACACAAATATGGAAAATCACATCCATTTCAGTTGTGATCTTGTTTCTGTGCATGCTGCATGGCCCTTCCCCTAGAACCCTGTTCATAGCAGCTGACTGAATACACATGAAATAAAAGAATTATCACCAAATTTACAAGCATATTTGTCACAAAAATAAATTATCTGGTAGATCTACATCTGTATTACTGAACCAGAGTACAAAAGACATCGCTTAATATGTCTGTGCAAAAGTGTGCAAACAGTGAAAAAAGCCACTGATACTTTCATTTGAAGAAGTTGAAATTTTATATTTGAATGTGTTATGAAGAAACCGAGTAAATATTTTAAATAAATTCTTCTTGGCTTCTGCATTCTTAAACTGAAGAGTTTGCTTTAACCAAATAATATATATTGTCTCTGGTACACTTTAAAAAGACAAATAATGAAGGGAGGTAATATACATACTTTAATCTTTTCTCTAGCAAGTCTGGCTGCTAATGCTCAAGAATGCGAGATAAAGTGAATGAAAGCCTACCTTGGGAACCTTGAGCAAATTCCTTGCGCACCACACTGGCACTCTATTGCATAATTAAATTTATTGCAATGGCACTTTATCTTCATTACACGTGACAACTTTACCATTACTTGCCTTGCAATCTTCTATTTAAGTCCTTAAATTCAGATATTCTTGCTGCTCCAGACTTACGTGCACATGCGGTTTAACAAATTTCAGAAATAATTTATCTGGGAAGAGTCAGAGTATATTTTTTACTTACTCCTCGTTCAGAGTTGTCAGACAGGCACAGTTAATACAATGTGTAGCAGTCTGGCCCACAATTTACCTGTGTGACTGCTGAACTCACTGTGTGCTGTACTGTTTCCCACTGTGTGCTTACATAACACCACTGACCGTAACACCATGAAACAAAATAGAAGCCAGTTGCTCATAGTGAGTGAGGAACTTAAACCAGGGCCAGAGGACTATAGGAAATCACAGAAGGAAATTACCCTCCAGAACCTTGTTTGTGTCTTTCATAGGATGGCTGGAGAGGATAAAGGAGAACCCGAAGCCAGAAGGTGGGAGATGTGTATATCCAGAAGAAGGGCAGGTGGAAGGAAGGTGCAGAGAAGGAGTAGCCCAAGGGAGGGCTGCATGGAGGATAAAGCACAGGGCCATAGCCCAGAGGACAGAATATACCCACTATGGAAAGGGACGCAGATGGGCAGAGAGGGGGATACAGGTATCCAAGCAACATGATCAAGGAAGAGAGCAGCATAAAGACATATCTGAAGTTGTTTTGGGCATAGGAATTACAGATATCAACTGAAGGGAGGAATCCAAATTCAGAGCAGAGCAGGAGAGGCCAAGAAAACAAAGGGTAGGTGTGAGGGGTGAAAAGAACAGAAGAAAAAGGAACTGGCATCCGTGTTTGGAAGAGATGAGAAGGGAGCCCGTGGAATGAGGTTTGTAATTGTGCTGGGGAAAGGGAAGGAGATTTGATAGGGATCAGCCTAACAACATCATGGTGATGAGCTGTGGAGAATGGTGATGGCAGAAGTGGACAAAGGGTTCACAGGTAGTAAATGGGAACAGCTTATAGAAAAAGCTGAACCTGAAAACACAAAGAGTTTTTGCAGAAAAACCTCATCATGTTATGCCACCTGTGAGGAAGACTGCATATGTCCAACACAGGAAAAATATGAAAGAACAGTCTCTCTCCTCTTTCTTGTGACAGCTGTTCCCTGCTAACCCCCCAAAATTTTCTCATTTCACTGTTTTTCATCATGCAGGTTACATAATATCACACATTAACCAAACTTTCTCTGACAAAGGTTCCCATTTGAGCTTCAATAAATAGGTATTGCAGAGCTCACAACAAAGTGACTTATTTTTCAATAAGTTTGCCTGGGGTCTTGTAGCCAAATAAAAGACATGTTCCATGGTCTGGATACCTTATCATCTAGGTGGGATTTGAATGGGAGGTCTGGTTTCAGGACAGTCATTCCTCCAAACCATCACACCACATTTTTCACAGTCCACAGTTCTGGACCAGATTTGAAGTCTGACTCTTAGTGGTGAATATATCAGTTTGAACCAGACCTGGGACATTTTTGGGTCTGTGTCAGATTGCTCTGTTCCTCTCTTTTGAGAAAAGCAGCAAAATGGAACAGAGGGATCAAGAGTACTCTTTGCACTGAAAAAACCCTCAGACTGCATAATTCCAGCTTGCTGAAATAATAAAGGCAGTTGAAGAGTTATCAAGGAGAGAGGGACCCCTCAAACACTTGTGCCCCGTTTGCTGACCCTGTTGCCCATGCTTGTGTTCTGAGAGATGGGTCATACACTGTGAAAACAATAATAATTAAAAAAAAAATCTTAAAAAAGAGAGGGAAATCTGCTTGACTGAATTCTTCTGCCCCATTTATGTCCCTTTCTGTCATGTGGTGTTCATGGGGATCTTGGGAGCAATGGGGATTGTGGTAGAGAGCAGGATCATTGTATTCCTTCTTCCACTGCCTCTAAAATGTGCTAAAATACATTAATGATTTATACCATGGTCTCTGTGGTAAGATTAAAAATCACTGTATTTTTAGAACTGTTATACCTGAGAGGCTAATGGTTTCTATTTCAAAGCACATTAAAACCTACAGCACTGATGTTGGTGGCAGCCTGGACCTCAGTAAGCTCATATTACATTTATAACTACAGCCTTTCTTTTGTTTCCTTTTCTGTATAGCATATGCATGACATTTTATTTTTATGTTACAGTTCAGGAAGTCTTTTAGTGAAGCCTCATGGCTAATTTTGGAGGACTGAAGACATCCAAACATTACGTTACCCAACCACGCCAGCCACCTGCTACATCTACATGACAGAAGCAGGGAGGTGGTATCAGCCCGGATTTGACTCTTGCCTTTTGTAACAGTGTGTGAGAATCTGAAGGAACACCCACATGGCTCGTGTGTGCCTGACATCTTAGCAGCCTCTCCTGGGCACAAATGTCAGCTCTGTTTACCATTGTAGGTTCAAATGTTGGTTATAATAGCATGGTTGGTATTGCTACCTCAGAGATGAACTCTGATCAAACCTTTTGTGGTTTCCAGTTGCAGCTGGTTTGTGTTTCCCTTCTCTTTCTCAAAGTCTTGGGACAGGACAGGTGTGGCATTTTCTACAATACCCACTAGTTATAATAATGTTTATATGAGAGGGGAGACATTTATTAATGTGCGACCACTGCGGCAGGACGTATGTAAGCAGAAACCCCAGCATGCCAGGAGCTGCATGAGTGGGTGTCTGAAAAGAGTACCTGTCCCCAGGGAGCTCTCAGCCCAGCCATGCAAGAAAAAACTGCTGGAGAGATGTAGAAAAAGTCCCTGTGCAGGTCACTGGGAGAGATTGGATCTGGGCAAGGCAAATCCATTTTCTTGGATCTTGAGTCACAGCATAAGTTTACTGCCACTGGCCAAAGCCAACCAGCCCCTTAGTAACTTAAAAAAATTGTTCTGAGGGAACACAAAAGTACCCCACTCTACTTTGAGGCAATTAAACTCCTATCTCTTTTAATTAACACATAGCCCAACTTCAAAATTAAATTGGTATCCTGAAATGGCAAATTAAACTTACTTCTGTTACAGCTACTGAAACAAAACATTTAGACTTTAGAAATGCCTACACCTTCCCTTTGTCTTTTTTAGTGGAGCAAGTGTATCAGTTCATGGTTGCATTAAAAAGCAGATAAGTTCTATATTTTTTAAAAATGCATTCACTCAGGTCTACACATAGCCTTTCAGCTTCTGCATTGAAATAAATGAAATGAACCATTATGTTTAACTTTTAAAAATGTATGGTATAGAATAAGAATCATAAAATGATAGAATGGTTTGAGTTGGAAGGGATCTTAAAGATCATCTGGTTCCAACACCCCTGCTGTAGGAAAGGACACCTTGCACTAGACCTGGTTTCCCAGACCTCCATCCAACCTCGCCTTGAACACTTCCAGGGATGGGACAATCTTCAGTGAGCAGCCAGTTTCAGGGTCTCACCACCCTCACAGTGATGAATTTCTTCCTAATATCCAAAGCAAACCCACCTTCTTTCAGTTTAAAGCCGCTCTCCATTGTCCTCTCACTACATGCCCTCCCTCTCCAGCTGTCTTGTAGGCCCCTAAAGGTATTGGGAGCCTGCTAAAAGGTCTCCCTGGATCATCTCTCCCCTGGCTGAACAACCCCAGCTCTCCCAGCCTGTCTTCAGAAGAGAGGTGCTCCAGCCCTCTGATCATCTTCATGGTCTTGCTCTAGTTGTGCTCCAACAAGTCTGTGCTCTTGTGTTTGCATCTCCAGAGCTGGATGCAGCACTCCAGGTGGAGTCTCACAGGAGCAGAGTGAGAATAACCTTCCCCAAACAGCTGGTCACAAATCCTTTGATGCAGCCCAGGGTAGCAACTTTTCAAATGTTGTATTTTTTTCTAAGGGTGAACTAATCCACTGGAAATCAGCACCAACAAGGATGTCAAAGCCCAGGAGGATGGGGAACAGCCAGGTAAGTCCATTTTGTGAGAATTATTGTTTAGCAATTTAACAATTTTAGGTCTTTAGATAATTTTATTTGTGTAAGAGTGGAACAATGCAATAGGTAACATTTTCCTTGGGGAAGGGGTCCGTTTGTAATTGCATGGAAATAAGAACTCTGGTTTGGGAAGATACAGAGAGGCAGATAAACAGTCCCAAACCCTTCCAGTTGGATATACAGCTGCTGTGTAAATAGGGACCAACTTCTTTCAGGTGAAAAACAAATAAAGAGGTATATAAAGAATAGGAGCTGCCAGATTTTCACTGTCAGGCATTATGTGGGCTGTCAGCACACCTGTACATGGGCAAGGCAGGGTCTGAAGAGACCCAGTGATTTAGGAGAGGAGAGGCTACACTGTGAGGTGTGACTGGCTGATGGGCAGGACAGTTAGAGGGAAACTCTCAAAGGTCAAATGAGACTTTCAGTATGACTATGTTATCCTAAGTCTGCTGGGATTTCTGAATCCTTTAGCAAGGGTGAAAAATACCTTGTCACAGGGGTTAAAACTGACATAGTTTGGTTTGGGAGCCAGCTCTCCATATAGCCATATAGTAAAGCAATGTTATCTCTTTTTGTGTTTGATATCATATGCTATGTCTTGTCTGTCTGAAGTTCTTCAAGCTTTCCCTTGTTGTGTGTTCCAGAAACTGCTGGTAGTACTCATATACCTTAGTTAGAGGTAGATTTGGAAATGTGAGTGGTAAGGACCAGTTGTAGACAGTCCCCTTTGCAATATGCTCTGCAAGGACCAATGCACACATGCAGAGCTGCAGCTGTCCCGCTCCCATGCCATACTTAGTGGGGAGAATTAGGCAGTGGGTCTGGGGAAAAACACGGATAGGCACTGAGGTTCTGCTCCCAGTCTGTGTCACTGAGTGGGCTCCTGTGGGCCGTGATGCACAGGGAAAGCTTCACAGAGCTGTTGTGTGACCTGGATGTGTACAGCAGTGTGGGTTTGGGTGTGAAGCAGAGCACCAGTTTCAAACACAAGGCCTCTTCTTATCCACTGAGTATCATCCTTCTTCACACCATACACTCTCAACTGCCAAAAGCAACCCCAAATATCGCTGCTCAGCCTCTCCCCCTGGATAAAGTTGGTAATCCAGTCAACCTCTTCCAGAAATGAGTGTATCATCAGCCAGGGGAAGCTTTCGCCCAGGCTGTCTGGCCAAGCAGCAGCCTGCTCTGGGAACATGTGGCTCCTGAGTGCATGAGCTCAGGGTTTCACTGGGTGAGCTGTTCATCTGGATCCTGTTCATCTTCCCTTCAAATAAGGGAATCTGAGGAGTTTGTCTCCGATTTCTCCAGTGACACCAAGTTATGTAAACACTCTTGCTGCCGTTAACAGCTCGCCATTTTTGCTGTTTGAAACATAATCAGTTTGTATAACAATATGGACTGATTTGGGTATCCCCTCCAACACGCTCTGACTGTCTGCTGTCTAAACATTTTATTGCTGCAAATTTATGGGGACTCTGCTGGCCTCTCCAAAAGGCCTCTCAGAATCACAGCACTTTATAATGATACCACAATGCAATTCAGCATTTCCAAGAATTGCTTTTGTTTTCTTTAGAACAGAAAGGGTTTTTTTTTTTTTTACAAGGGTGGGTTTTTTCAGTTTCTGACCAAACAGAAATATTTCTAGTTATTGTATTTTAAAATAAGCATTTCCTTTTTTGTTTGTTTGTTTTTTTTTTTTTTTTAATTTTTTTTTTATTTCCCCTGAGTGTTGGCCTGACCCTCTGACATCAGCCTGGGAAGGGTGTCTCAGTACCTTGTTGAAAAATCTGCAAACATCCTCCTCAGAGCTACATGAGTGCCCAGCCAGGTCCTGCCACCGTGGCTCAGAACCCAACCTCAGACAATGGGGAAAGTATGCCTTGGCAAACCTGAGCACAGAGGAAACTATCAAACATTAAGAGCAATTGTTGACAATTTCCAGTCACCACTAATTGCTTGGGGCTTTCTTGGACCCCTGCCACATCTATACCTTTGTGTCCTTAATCACTATGCACCCTTTGGATATTATGTCACACCTGGGACATAGGATAATTTATCACTTGCAGACGGATTAGCATCACAGCTCGCTTAGATAAATTTCACTTTAGCCTCAGTCCCAGAGGCCCTTCTTTTATAGCACAGTTTTATCCATTAAAATTATGACTTCCAAAATTCTGTTGTATTTTATGGCTTCCATGAGATATTTATGACTGTTACTGTTTAAGTGGACATTTCTAGAGATTTACTGCAGAAATAATTCAGGCAAATAGCTCAGAAGAGGTACTGCCAATAGCTTACAGTTTGGGTTTGGTGTTGTTCAAAGACATGCTGTTTTCCGTGTGCAAGTATGGAGTCTCAATGCATAATACTGAAACACCACTGCATCTGCATTCAAAAAGCCCTCTCCATACTGACTACTTCTAGACAAAATCCAAACACTAAGTTTTAATCTTCCAAACTCCCTCCTTCCCCAAAGCTGTTCACAATCTTCATTTTTCTGCGAAGTGTGAGAGATGAAAGCAGAGGCCAATTAAAAAGAGCTTGTAGAGTCAGGCACTTCCACCAGCTCTGTGAGGGGGGACATATGAGAGGTGTTTCTCTTTTCCTCGTTGCTTAGTTTGGTCCTAATTGGGGCAATGCTATGGGTGGCCGGGGGCCCGAAGGACAGAGCTCAGGTTGCAGTTTGACAGAGCCAGTGAAGGCTTAACTTGCTGCACGGGGAAAGCTGATCTCTGCCCCTTTGATCCTTTTAGGACTAGAACTGCTCCTCTGTTTTATGCTATAGAAAATCTGAGGATTAGAAGAGTAGCCTCCATGGCTTACAGCTCGTCTCTGTCAGAAGTGACTGATGCTGTCAGGCAGCTCTGCAATGCACTTCCTAGCCTTTTTCTCCTTGAGGGGAGTGTGAAGGCTTTTCCAGCAGCGTACCACAGGAACAGGGAGCACTCTGGTTATCATGCCAGCTTCCATGTTTCCAGCACGCTCCTATTTTAAAACCTTCACCATCCTGGTGCCTTGGTGAAACTGCTGGGTTGGGCAGCTGAGGGGAATGCCACAGAAGGACTCCAAGAGCCTTGCTGTTAGTGACACACGAGGTGACACCAGTGCTGGGCTCAATGGGGCACAGAGCAGCAGGAGGTTTTCCACAAAGTGCCTCACTCCCGTGGATTTTAGGTAAAAAAATAACACTTATCCAACTGGGCTTGAAATGCATACTTTGAATTAGAAGTCAGATTCCTAAAGGCTTCTGAAATTTGACACAAATTACTCTTCAAAACAAGCATCATCCATAATTTTCATTAATTAAGTTAATGTAATTCAAGACAAAGGACCAAATCCCTCTCTGCAGCATCACAATATTTCCCCAATGAGTCTACCTGCATGTGTGAAAGGTGTGAATATGGCCCTCACAAACGTTTATAGTAACTGATTCCAAGAGGATTCATCTGTTTGCAGGAGCAAATTCGTAAGAGGTGACAGGAGGAAGAGAGCCAAGTTTAACTCTCAGGTAGCATGTCTCCATCTGTCTGGAAGAGAGATAAGTGTAGCTGTGGGAAGATATCCTGACTGCACATAGCATCAGCTGCAGCTTACTAATGGCTCACTTTGGTCCTAGCATCCCTGCCTCTGTCAAGGAGCTGCAGCACTGCTGCAGAAAGAGCAGGGGTTTAAATTAAAATAATGTGATTTAAGACTGACATGGGTCTTGGACTGACCTTTACACATGGCAAATTTCATCCTTTGAGTTTCTTTCCTCCCCTTTCCTCCCCTTTCTGCCCCCAAATATGCTCTTTTTCCCTTCACTGCTCTCCCCTGCTGAACTCACTCCATAGAGTTTTGTAACATAATTGAAAAAACAAGAAACAGACACACTATTGTATGGCCGAGCTCATGGAGGACTCTAAAACTAATCTTTGTTCTGGCAAATCTCATGCAGCATTGACTGCTTTGCTGGCTACTTCATTCATCATATGGAAAATGCATTTTAGTGACTACCAATTACAAGAGCCAAACAGTGGCTTTGTCAGTGTTACATGGTAACCATTACCTTTGTAATTGCATAGTGACTGATGTTCAGTATGATGTAATGACAGGTTAAATAAATGCATACTAATTTGTCCTGCTAAAAGAAAGGAACGCCAGCACATTAACACAATTGCAAGTTATTTTATGTGATTATACATGAAGTAAAGGTATACATTTATCATAAAAATTGTGTGTAGCTGTTATGTTTCAACTTCCAAAAATTCTTTTTCACCTTTAGAATGTTTAGAGATGTATAATCTCTCTGCACCCTTGTTAATAGTGTTTGCAGAAGAAACATTTCAAAATGTGTGAGATATGTTGGTGTTGGAGTTGTTATAAGACCTGAAAGAGGTTCTTTCTTTCTTTGGTAAAATGTTATCTTAGAAATTTTCCTTTATTTATTGAAAAGTCAGTTATTAAATATAGTTTTATAACTACTTAAAGCAATGCAGGCCTAAATTTTGGATAGTATATGTTGCCATGTGTTAAAGAGAAAAAATATTAGAAAATTAGTGTGAGGTCAGTTATTTACAAAAATATACCTCATACAGTTAAAGAAAAAGATTTCTGACAGACATCTTGACATGAAAAATGTCAGTGAAACCTAATTGGGATGCTGGGAATTAGTCTAAGTGAAGTTTCATGGATAGAGAAATAGAAGTAAAATTAATGGCACAAAATTAAAAAAAAAATTACCACAGTTGGGAGTAAAACTTGGAGGTTTTTGGTTCTGTTTAGAGAACAATAACACAGGAACCCAGATGAAGAGCACAGGAATTACCCTGAGCCAGAAAGACCAAGCAGTCACAAACCAGATTCCCTGTGTATCCATATTTTGGTTTGGATATTTGGTTTGGTTTTCCTCTTAGGTCGTTGAAAGCCCAGATTTCTCAGCTCACAACCTGTAGATAGAACTGCCTCTACCACAACATCGAAATGGCAGGAAAGGCCAGGGTTACTGTTGTCTTGCTTTGGATTTGGCAAGTCCGGATGAGAAAGAAATTGGGCAATTTGAAAACTTTTGTGCCAGGAAAATCCATGCCTGAAACCTTTTAGTTCCTTTTCCCCACACAATTTCTTACCTTCCCCCACATTTTAAATTCACCTGCCAAATCTTCCTCTTCTCTCTTAGACTGATGTGCCTTTCCTCCTGGTCTCCAGGCTACAGCTCTCCTAAGTGTTTTAGCATTTCATGCTCCTACTATAGGATGTCTTCTCTTTCCTTGATATAGTCTGGTTTTGTTTTGCAATTCACAGACCTTTCATGCTACCAACAAGTTCTGGGGCAAGTTATAGTTTATAGAGGAAAAAGATTACTTTTCACTGTGTGAAGAAATTCACAATCATCTAGAACTGTAATTCAGCTTTTAAGTGTTCAATATGTAAATCTGTTGAAATTTTCTTCCTGGGAAATGCAGTGATTTCTGGGACTGTTTCCCCAGTTTGTGGTAATAATTCCAATAGCAATTTTCTAAAACAGGTGAGGTTTTGACTAGATACAATTCCTTGTGACACATAGACAAAGACTGGCTCTGGCTTTGACAATGGTCGTGTCGTTCCTCTCTGGCTGGAAGTCAGCAATATCCTCATTTTGGCAGAAAATGCCCAAACTGAGAAGTTATATTCCTGTTTTAGTCTTATCCTCTTATACCTCACAGAGGTAGGGTTTATCATTTCAGGCTGGATAGGTAAAAGTGAGGAGACTAAATGATCTTATGCCAAACTAAGGAACAGAAGTCATAGAAAAAATGCAAAAGCATTC
Source organism: Brachypodius melanocephalos (assembly GCA_013398615.1). NCBI lineage: Eukaryota > Metazoa > Chordata > Aves > Passeriformes > Pycnonotidae > Brachypodius > Brachypodius melanocephalos. The sequence goes on from VZSR01003807.1 coordinate 20,334,829, forward strand.
TGGCTGCGTTTCTTGTCTGCATGGCAGGAGGCTGAACACAATGAAGCTAAATTCTTTGGAAAGTGCCAAAATGCTCCTGTTGCACAGAAGGGCTTGTGGCGTGGGGCATCCAAGCACACCTGCAGGACAAGCTGTGTGAAAGCAGCATCCATCAGGCTGGTCTGTGAAGGGGTAGCTCCAGTGGGATCAGTCTTCTGGCACCACCTCTGCTGCTACTGTGATCCAGAAAAACTGGCTTCACACACGTAGCACTGACCATGATAGAAATGCAGTGAGGAGGGGTGAGGGAACAGAGCCCAGGAGGCAGAGGACCAAGGAGAAGCTGCTCATGTAAAGAGGTGGGAATCACCTCATCATCCTGTGGTTTCTATTCCTAACTTCTCACACTAATGTCTTAAAATTAGAAAATTACTCTGCCCTGTCATACTGACTACAGAAATATTGTTTTGCATGTCTTTATGAAGACTCATGGACTTTGGGAATTTTGTCAGTTGTATACATTCTCTCAGCTATCTTTGATTAAAATGAAGGAAGCGGTAAAATGTAATAACATCTGGAGGACATAGCCTTTTTCTGATTCCTAATGCACTGCAAGATTATGTTCTTATGCAGAAAGAATCACTAACTCCTTCTTTTCAAACATGCAGTAAGTAGATGTTAGAAGCTGTGAGAAACTTAGAAAATCTAGGTTTCAGTTACAGAACAACAGCATTATGTGACAATCTTAAATTGTATTGTCTGCCAAGGCTTCAGAACTGATCCCACAGTACCTTCCATATGTGGATGTGGTGACTATTAAGGTATCATTACAACATAAACACATGATCAATCTGTCCTCCAAGCTGGGAGTTTAATTTTGTGAAATTATACTCTTACCAGGGAGGATCAATTGCTAGATTGACACACTATCTTAACAAATTCTACTAGCTCTGTAAGGTTGCATAATTGCATCCAGTCCTTCAGCAATACTTTTTTCTCTAACTTCAGGTTACTGTCATGCAATTATGATATAATTACACAGTTATTTCATCTTATAAAAGAAAGTAAACCACAAAGATTCTGAGCTTGCTTCATGGGCCCTGTTTGGCTTTAAGCAGGAGTATAACCTTATACAAAGTCACTGTGGCTTTCCTTGGTCTTGATGCTAAACAGGGCTGGGGCAAAACAGTGTGTAATGTGCCAAATTTCTAAACTGCCTTCGAGCCTAAATTCAGAAATTCTGCCTCATGTTAGAGTTTTAGTTTACTTGAATGCATTGATCTCCATATAGAGATGTGAGCACTGTTTGGTCCATTTCCAGTTAGAAAAAACAGGTGGACAGTAGATGAGAAAAAAACAACAGCAGAAAGTCCATAGTTTTGAATATCCATGTATATGTATGTGTGCATTTCTAAATTTAACTAGACTTCTAATTAAATATCTTCATCATTGAAATAAAATGTTTTTAAATTACAGAGGGAAAGCATCCCCAATCTTGCTACTGGCCCTATGAGTGCTGCAAGTGCCATTTTCCAGGAAGTGCAGCTTGCCTGAAGATGCTCAGAGACCACACATGCTCCTGGTGCTGCAAGGTGCTTGAGGGCTTCAGCAACAAATGTGTTGGGCACTACAGTTCTTTTGAACCAGTTTTACTTTGTCTGCAGGGAATTGAACCAAGTGTGTTTTGTTATGTTGGGCTGGTGTAGCAGTAGAGTTTGGGGTGCTCTCTCTGTCCCTGGAGTAGAGAAGGCACAGGCAGCTGCATGTCAAGCTGTCTTCCACAGTCTACCAGCGATGGGAGGGCTTTCTCTCTGCAGAGCTGGGAGGTAATTCTATCTCCATGGTAGACCAGACATGGGCAGCATCCTGTGTTAAACTACACCTGCAGTTTTTTTCTTATCTAGTATGAACTACTGTTTGGGGAGACTGGCATGAGAGAATCTGCAGTCTTCACTCTGGCACATTGCTGCGAGTGGGAGCCAGAGATATTTTGGGCCAAAAGGGAAGAATGTTATTTCTCTCCCTTTTTCACTCTCTCTTCCTGTCACCCCCTTCATATACAGCAGTCACAGAAGCAGATAACTGGAGGCTCACACTCTCTTCCAACACAATAAAATCTCAACAGGCAACGCTTGCCCTTGCTACATCAACTCCACTCTCTGGTGCTGGAAGAGCTAAAGCTGTGAAAGGTTCTGTTTCAAATGCTGAAATGTCCAGAACATATCAAAACATTTTAGACCTGGCGCATGGGTGCTGCAGGGCTCTGGACCACCAATTGCTTGTGACCACAGCAAGGATTAATTTATAAGTAAATAAGTAAGTAAACACTGAATGGGGTACAAGAACACAGTGTCAGCCTGTCCCAGCTGTATGTATGGGGGAGTAGCTCAAATATTTGAGAAGTCTGAACTAATAATAAAAATGGCATTTTTTTAAATATCTATGTGACAATGAGTGATGAGATTGTATCTATATATTAGCTCTTACAGTAGCATCCAGTTGCTTTATTTCAAAGAATGCTGCAGGCCCTTATATTTTCATCTAAATCATGGATGTGCATATTTTCAATTAATATAATTTGTAATGCACTGAAAGCTTAGATGCCTTTATCAAACATTAAGGCAGCTGAGCTGGCTTTTAGACTCTTCATATTTTCAGGCAATCACATTTGAAAATGGTGTATATAGTGCATAATACTTCAAAAAATGCTTTTAAATACAAAATTTTGAAAATTTTTGCTTTCTCAATTCACTGTTCTGTCATTTTAAAAGTGGTAAACTTACCAGTTGATCTTGATCCTCAGCCTTGTAGTTCTTTTTGGCAACATCTGAAATAAATAGAAGAGATCTTATTTTGTTTTCAGGTATGTCTATGCAACTCCCCTTGATTGCAAAAGACTTGTGTATGCATGTTGGTGGGTTTTTTCATGTGATTGAAATCTTTTGTAGAAAGGTCTTCACAAGACAGCTTTCCCTCTTTTCCCTTCAATGTTATAATTTGATTTTGGACTTGAAATATGATAATAGTAGAAAACATAGAAGCAGAAAGCACAATCCTATGTCAAAATAGGCACAACCTGGTAAATATATAGGTAATGCAACTTTGTTATTTAAAAATATCTGGTTGAACCAAATTCTCACCAGTAAGTTACATCTATGGAGAGTAAAGGAAAGAATTGAGAAGCAGGCAAAGGTCAAGAGTAAGAAGAGCAGAGTAGAATAAGAAGACACTTGAAGAGCAGCCCACACAAGACATTGTCATGATGTGAACAACAGACAAACCTTGTCTGTCCTGTCATTGAAGGAAACAAGTCCTTTCTTAGCTGCACATACTGTCCTCAAATTTTGCCATTGTTCAGAGCCATTGGGCAGTGACCTTCAAACTACTTATCACAGAGTCACGGAAATATAAAGGTTGGAAAAGACCTTTGAGACCAAGTCCAGCCATCAACCTGACACTGCTGGATGCACCACTGAGCACCACATCTGCATGTCTCTTTCTTTGAGGTGACAATCAATTGCCTTTGCTTTCTTGGGAAGCCAAGAGGTATGGACACTTCCCTTTTGATCCATGAATATCAGAGCAAGTAGGAATGTCAAGCTGGGTTGAGAGAATACCATTCCTGGCATTTTAATACTTTTTTTTAATCATTAACATCCTATTTCATTGAGGTTTGACTTTTGAAATAAGGAAATACATAAAACATCAATCTATTAATGATGCCCAGTAGAACAACACTTAGATTTGAGGCTCTTGTAAAAATGGGGGTTTGCCTTTTGCATTCACATGAGACCATTATAAAATCTGTTATGAACAAGAAACAAGATGGAAGTATTGACATTTGCTTTTATTTTCTGAGCTCTGCAAATTTGTAAATAAAATGCTCTTTATGATAAAACATTACTCTCAAGATAATTGTGGTTCACAGGAGGAATTTAAATTTGCAGTCTGTATGCTGCAGTCTTGATACAATCTCTAGCGGCTGAATGTGTGGGCAGATGCAAGTACTGCAAGTGACCTAGAGAAATTGTCTCCCAGCTGCTCTGGAGAAACAACTTCTGACAGGCCAAGAACTGTCCATGGCATTTTAAGCCATCACAGAGTGGGGTTTAAGCTTCTTGCTCATGACTTTTCTGTGCCAATGGTCCCAGCTGGAAGATTTGAAACAAATGATAAAGGGTGCTCCTTCCCAGGATACCTGGATGGCCTTTCCTTGCTGCAGGATATTATGGAAGGTAACAGCTTACCAGTCCAGGGACAAAACTATGGAAGAGAAGTTCCACAGTGATTCAGAGTCTTGAAAAGCAAGTAGGTTATTTCTATATTCTCTCAGGAAGTCCCTAAACCACAAGTTACTGAAGGCCTTGGGAGCTTTCCAGGGAAATACTTCTGGAGCCTTGTGTCATTACATTCTGCCATCATTCTTGGTGACAGGATGCTTTGTCTCAGTATGGCCATTCTTTGGTTCTTATGTCCTTGCATTCACCATCAGTACTTCCAGAGACTTCTTGATGAGGTTTGTTTAAACTATTAACAGTTTTGAAAAAAAACTGTAAATACGAGCCAACCTTACATTTAGTTGAGACTTGAAAGAACTGGCCACATTCAGGAAAAATGCTGAAATACCAGTTCAAATAGGATACATAAGTGAGATTTCCTGACTCAGTTTTAAAATTGAATGTATATGGTGCTGAGGTGTCCCTTAAAAATTACTTTATTTCACAGATTTCAGCAGATAGGTCTATTCAAAAGAGAAAACTGTTGGGAAAGAAAGCATCAAAACAATCTAGAAAGACCATAAGTGGCTTGTGGCCTTTAGTAAGTACAGCCCTTCTTTCCCAAGGGAACATGTCATTCTGGTCTTTCTTGCTTAAGAAAACCTCAAGCACTGTTTTATATGTTAGGGCAGTATTTCAAAGCAACCTATATTTCCTCCTGACATCCTGATCTTTAAACTAAATGGGACTTCATGACCTTTTTTTTTATATTTTTCTAGCAACAGCAGCTGATGTGAATAATTTAGGACAGCACTGAAGACTTCCACCAAAATTGGAGAAGGGCAAAGACCATGCAGAGATCAGTATGATCTCTTGGTTTTTACTGACTGATTAGAGCTGTACAGGACCATTAAAAAAAGTAATTTTATTAGATGTCATCCTTCTCCTGTTATCCTCACTTCAGACTGTTCAATCCCAAAGTGATGGTGTCTCTTCTTAACTACACAATAGTGGCAATAAGAAGCATGAAGTTCTCTGTTATTTCTCATGTATGTTAGAGAAATTATTCCCCACCTTTTGTGTTTGTCTTTCACAGACAAATTTTTTAACTTATTTTCTCAGATTTTGCACAGAGTCATTGAAAGTAAATGGCTTCTCCACCACCATCAACCCTCTTTTCCTGCGTCCTGCTACATTAAATCGAGGTGCATAAAACAGTACAGCAATTTTCTCCCAGGTCTGTGATCTTCAGTGTTACCCTGAAGTGGAGATGAGTGAGGATGATGGCAGGAAGGAGAAAGCATGAGGTGGGATAAAGTCGAACGCTGCATTGGAGCCCAAAAGGAACTGTAAAATTGTGGTCACTTAAAAGTGCAAATCTGGTTTATTTTTCAGGTATTAAAAACAGACATTGTCTTTGGCAGCATTTGGGAGAAAAGTGTCCTAGCAAATTTCCTGACTGAACCAAAGAATTATTCAACATCACTTAAAGACTTGAAGCTATGGCCTAAATAGTAATTAGCATACTGGTTATGGGCATTGATGCTTTCCTCTGCAGAAAGCAAATGTAACAGTAAATATGAAAGTGATAAAAATTTTCTCTTTTCAGCAGTCCTGAAAGTCATCTGGGGATTTTTTTTTTTTTACCATCATGTCATTCTCTCTTCAGAGCTCTATTAACATTACTCATCCAAATACAGAAGGACAAAAGTAGCCAGAGATGCAGGAGTATTGCAGCACAGTTGGCATGGCAGAAAGCCATTGAGATCAACTGGTGATCCATAAAGGATGTTGTGTAATCCCAAGGAGAAACGCATTGGTGGAAGCAATGGACCACATTGATGTTTTCAGTGATGGCGATGGCTGGCATTCAGAGTATTCAGCACTCAGCAGTGATGAACAGCCAGCCCAGGCAGCAGAGAAATTTGGAACCATCTGAAATCTCTTCAGAGCTAACAATTTACTCCTGTACCTTTTTTCATGAAGTTGACAGTCTGGAATTCATGGCTTGCCTGGTGATCAGCTGCCCTAAAGAAGGGAAATGGATCAGCCTCTTTCTATGATGCAGTGTTTTTCTACATTATACATGGTCTTCCTGTGGCACTTCCTTTCAGACAGTGCTTTGACCTAACATGCATCTTCTCAAATCCATACCATAACTCAGAGGTCTCAGGAGCCTTACCCCAAAACTCTGGAAGTAAGAAACCGTAAAAAACAAAGCAAAGGAAGAGAAAAAAATTGATAAATTGATTTGTGGAAGGAATCCTCTGAACCTTAGAATTCTCCACTTTGGAAGTCTAAGATCAGAAAATCATATATGATTCGGATTTAAAGAAATAAAAATTTTAAATATTCTCACAGCAAAGATTTAACAATTGATGAAATTCATTATGAAATGAAAAAAAGGTCTGAGGAATTAAACAGTATTCAGCTTTGTGAGAAGCAATCAACAGAAGGGGTGGCCAGAGTCTGCTGACCATTCCTTTGAAGGTTTCTGAAGATATTTCCCTCTTATATGGAATGAAAACCAAACCTCCTGGAAAGTGAGATATGTCAAAACAGAGGAAAGAAATATTCTCAAAAGTCATCTATAGCAAATATTTGCTTTCAGGAGAAAAAGGTTTATTGATCTAATTGTTTTGATGTGCAAAATACTCAGGTTTTTCCAATGCCCAATTTAGAGTACATTTTTCAGGTGAAAGTATCTCAGCACAGGCAGAAAATTATGTCTTCCATCTTGGTACCTGAAACACTGAACACAAGCAGTGAGAGGTGGGAGAGAGAGAAACAGAGAGTGAGAGAGCGGAATTTACTTAATCTACTTTAGACACCTACAAAATAGATGCCTTCATGTGAACTAGTGGCTCCCTTTATAATAAGACCTGAATTTGGGCACAAACTGGGTGTCTCTGGGGTGCAATTAGCTTGTCATAATTGTGCCTCTGTGTCATTATGTTTGCCTTAGGATCCATGTCCACTCTTCAAAAGTGATGTGGCACTGACACTCCAATGTTAATGTTCAATATGTAGTTACATACTTGAAACCTGGATTTATTTCAAGTCCTGTATTAACCTAGTTCGTACATAAACATTTCTAGATTCTGAAATCTTTCTCATTCTCCACCAGGTAGAGAAAAATTCACTTTAATTTTGATGTGTCTTCATCAATTAGAGAAAGTGTGCAAATAATTAATTCACGTGGCGGCACCTGCTAAACAAACAGATAAACCCAAACCAGGCATTTGAGGTCTAAAATTTCTCCTTCAAACTTCTATAGGAAAAAAAATGCCTTTCATGAACACTTTACTGAAGCCAATGTTACTCCAAAAAAGACACCAATGAAAGGGAAAGATTTCATCAAAACTTCAGCTTCGGCATTTTTCAGCTAGATTGCTTTAAAAGATGTGATTCTATGACTTAAAAAAAAATCAGCTGTGTCCTACCCCTCACAAAATCAGCAGTTGCTGTCCATTGAAATACAGCATAAAGCAGCCTATTCCATCAGTGGGGGGAAGTACAACATGTGGAGGCAGAGCTGGGAAGGCATCCGTGCTCTTCCCTCTGTGGCATTTTTCCCATCCACGTGGGAACACCTTTAAGAGGGCTGCCTGTCTCCTGTGCTGGGAAAAGAGATCACGCGCAGTGCAAAGGCTGTTCAAAATAGATGTGCTACACATTTATTCCTGCAGAAAATGTCTTCTTTGCTAATGCTTGCCTACTTCTTCAGTCATGAAGAAAGTAAGAGACAAAACATATTACACCCTTTATTTTATTGCCTTTGCAAGTGATATTTTTCTGTTTGGTAAAAATGTGTGGTTTTGTTTATTTTTAAATTCCTCTGCCAGGCTGACATCATGCTCTACACATTATGAGAAAAAAATACTGCAGGGATTTTTTTTTCCTTACTTTCCAGAGAATGTAGTGTTGCAACTACTGGCAAGTTGCATAGACAAACAGTGAGGGGATGATACCACATTTAACTCCTCTTTGGACTGTTTATCTCCACAAAACAGAATTATTCTTTATTCTTAAAAGATACTGTTTGTCAAAGGTACCAGGCAGCCACCAATGTGACCTCCACTTGAAATATCAGCTCCTAGAATACCATCTTTTCATGTGTATCCTATCAAGCCCCCATGTTTCTCTGATTCAGCCTCAGAGAATAAATAAAATTTGAAGTCTTTAGCTCATAACTAATTCTCCTACTGAACTACTCCCTTCGTTTGCTCTGGCCTCTCCCTCTATTCCAGGTACTTTCTCCTGAGCCTGGATTCCCACAGTCGTGTCTTTCTTTTTATCTTGTCCCTCAGTGTGCCTTTTCAGCTCTCCTTTAATTCCAAATGTTGGCACTAAATTTACAATGTTGGGGGGGTGCTTCCTTGTTTTAACGTGGATTTGAAAACAGAGTGACTTTTACTCTGAATGGCTTTTGTTCATACAAAGGAATGTGAAGAAATAAAGAATAAAAGACTTACTTTCTTTTCTCAGTAATTTGTAGTAATGTAGTAGTCTCTGATCACAACAAATTCATCTTTGGGTTGGTCCTTGTGGCTTACTCAGAAAGGGAAGTGTTTTCCACTTTAGATGCTGACATTCACCCTGTTGGATTACCTGGGCCAACCCATAATCTGCTGGGACTATTACAAAGTAATACAAATATAATAAAGTCCTTAGGAGTTTGTGCTCCAGTTCGTGAGAGCTCAGTTCAAGACAGTTTTGCTCTCATGATGCACCAAAGTGCAAATAAGAGACAAAATCCCATAACCACTTGAAAGGAAAAAGTGATGGGGACAGGGCCAGTAATAAAAACAACATCTCAGAGTTGATCTCATTCTACGTTGTTGGGATGTTGTCCTGGTTCTTGTCAGGACAGGATTAACTTTTGCAATAGCCAGGAGGATTTTCATGGACAAGATCTGAAGGATATTCTACACCACACCATTTAATTTTCCAGGAATGGGGGAATGGGTCCCTCCTGGTGGAGTAAGCCTAATATGAAGGGAGCAGTCAGGTAGTGCCACTTCCTACTGTTACTGTTATGGTTTGTTTTTCTTGTTCCATTGCAATTTCCAGTAAATTGTTCTTATCTCAGCCTGTGATCTTCACCTTTTCTGCCTCAAATTCACCTCTCTGTCCTGCCACATAGGGAGGCAGCAGTGAGAGATCAGCACACAGTTTGGAATGCTTCAGCGGGAACACTAAATCGGGGAATACCATTCCTAAACCATGACAGATGTTTCCAATGTTGAGAAAACAGGAAGCAAAATACCTGAGGCTTCTATAAAAATTTGATAGTACATCTCTACCCTGCCCACTCTGACATCAGTTGTCCTCTACTGTTTTTCAGACAAATGACTGCAATATATACAGACCAAGGGAGAAAAAATTTGCTCCTCCTAGTTTCAACGTCTCCATTTATCCCTTTAAGGAAGTCTTTAGAAAGAAACTTACTAGGCTGGAACGAGAAACCAGATCTTGCAATCAGCTCCATAGTGAGGCTCTGCACAGGCCCGAGAGGCTGAGGAGGGAACCTCTAATGACCTGGCTGCTGACCAAGATCAAAAGACATTTACCTTTTATTTCATGTGACATCAAGTTAATGCAATGTTTTAGAGGTGGTGTTGAACCAAAGCATTGTCTCTGAGCCCCATCTGAGAATACAAAGAGTCAGAATCTAAAGTCAGAGTTAAGCTCTGAAATTTATGGCTGTTTTTTATTGGTGTGTTGGAGCGAACAAAAATCCCAGCTGACTAAGTGTTGGAGGCGAGTTATCTCCCAGATCAAGACCTTGACTCTGCATGTTGCATGTAGCTTAAAGTTTGCTTGTTCACTTCCCATGAGAGTCATCTTGGCTCTGTCTGTATTGGTAAATTAAAGGTGCTTGGAATAGTTCTCTGGCACTGAGCCCAACCCACATGTGAGAGCTTGTGTCCACATCATTAACTGCTCTTGCCCTCCAGAACAGGATGACTGCATCCCAAGCTGTCTGTTTGAAATGGTCCTTGGCCCACTGTGGGGGTGCTTACACAGCCCACCCTTGGAAAAGCGCCTGGATAACCCCACCTACTAAGAGAAGAGTGTGGCTGTAAACAGCATGTCTGGATCTAATACACAAAGGAACCCCAAAACTCAGAGTGTTAAAGAGGTAGATGACCATAAGCCAGAGTAAACAGCAACAAAGGAATTATATCAGCTTTTGAAACAAAGAAGGAATTAACTTGAAAGGAAACATAAAAGAAGGATCTCAATTTGTAAAGGGGGTGTAGATCATGATATGAGAACGGCAGTAGTCAAAACCTGATGTGTCCCCTGCAGAGACACCCTGCAGCAGCACCCTGACCTCTGACAGGCACAGCAGAGCCAGCTGGCCATGGAGCAGGCAGCACCTGGAGAACAGGCAGGAGGCATGGGAGCCCACTCCAGCAATGAACCCTGACCTGTGGAGGTATCAGTGGGCTGCAGGGAGCAGAGTAAAGTGGACACCTGGAGATCCCCCTGACTGAGTATGTGCATGTTTGCATGTGCACGTGAGTTTAAAGTTTCTTGGGATTAGGTGTGGAAGAGTGTTGAGAGGTTTGTAGGTGTTTATTAACATGTTAGAAATGTGATTCATCTGTTATGTTATTGATATTTTTCTCATGAGAGGGCCAGCATCCTATCTGCAACATGTACTTCAGCCACTCCTTTGGAGGTGTTCTCCCTCTAAATGCCAGGAAATAAGCAGTGTCTGTAAAGTAATGTAAAAACCGGTACAAACATAAGAAAACCTGGATCCCCCCTTTTTAAGTGAAATGCAGCAAATGTTATGGAAAATAGCACGTCATCAGCTGGTGAGTAGTTTGAGAGAATTGCATGCAATAATCCCTTACCTTTCTGACTTCATCAGGTCTTTAATCTTTTTCTATTTACATATATTATTACGCACATTAAAATTTTGAGTGTGGACCTTGGTTTAATGGTGGCTAGAAGGTCACATCTATATCTCCACAAGATTTCATAGTCAGTCCCTGCACAATCTGTGCATGGGAATTCAATCTAACTGTGGTGACACACACACGGAGCCCCTGTAATACTTGTAAGAGCAATTTTCGTGCAAGTTACTCATGGGGAGAGACAGCTCGCCCTGCTCTGGCACCTAATTCAGGGTTCAGTGAAGTGATGGTAGAAGAAAAATCTTTTGACTCTGCTGATGAGGGAGGAGGCAGCATCTTGGAGAGCTTCCAGAAGAGAAGGCACCCCAGGTGTTGGGGCAGGTAGGCAGCCTCTTCCCTTAGAGACCCCTGAAAAAGTTTTCTCTACACTGGGCAGGCAGTGGTGCCCTATGAACTGCCTGAAACCTCGGTATGAGTTTGTTGCAGGCTGACTGGATCTCAGCTGGTAAATCCTTTGGGTCTGATCTAACACCTAGTAAAGAAATTGGAAATTATCCCATTTGTTCCACTGAGTTTCACAGGTTTTTTTAATACATCTGCTGGTGTCCCTTTCTTCTCTCTTGAGATTAATATAGATTGCACAAGAGGAGTAAATATTGAAGTACAAACATTCTCACATGAAGACATTTTTTTGTTGTTGTTTTTTTGGGGATTTTTTTTTCCAAGTGGGGCAAAGACAGCAAGATGCCTTTTCAGACTACTTCAGTGTCAACTGTTCACTCTTCACCCCCATCTATGGGATACAGAAACCCCCAGACTAGCTCTGAAGGAAATATTTGGACTAATAAAGGACTAGTATTTGTGGTTGCTTTAACTGCATGTGATTTAGAGTAACAGTCATAAAGTGTAGAACAACAGTCATAAAGTGTAGCATTATTTTAAATCTGGGTATTCTCAGCAGGGACTCAACACAGTCTGGGAAAAGCAGGTAGAATAAAAACCACACCTTGCATATACTTTATTGCCCTTCTATGGCATGTAAGACTTCAGTAAGATTTGTCTATTGTTCAGGAAGTGAAAAAAATTAGGTTCTCAACATTTTGACATATTAACTAATGTTAAAAACATTAGTGCTAAGGTGAAATCACTCCACATATTATCAGTAATTTTATTGTTAGGTCTGTTCTGGTCTGTAGCCTGACCTAAATTCTTTCTACTCACTGTTTATAAATTTAAGGCTAGCTCTACAAGGGTACTTAGGCATGACTTCACTGCACCTAACTTGCTGTCTGCATCCAGATCCCTGAAATAGCTACTTACCTAATGGCCACTGAGGAATACAGCACCCATTTAAATTAACAAGGGTCAGGCTCCTAAATAGGTTTTTAAGGCACACATTTAGGTGCCATTGGTGAGCTTGCAGAGAAGGAGTGCAAGTCAGATGATATGGCTTGATGGTAAAGTTGCAGCAGCTAATTCCTGAAGTGATAGCCTCAAAAAATAATAGTTAACAAATGTTTTGGACTATATCTGTGTCTGGAAAGGGTTTGAACACTTCCTCACATGGCAAATGCATCAGCTGGTATTCACAACCAGCCACTAACTGAGCGGAGACATGCCTACACCATTCATTTGGGAATGCTGGCATCTCCCTTACTCAGCAGGCTAGACACTCATCTTTAGCCTGTGTGGGACTGAATTCAATAACCCAAATCTTCTTTTTTAAACCAACGTATCAAAATCACCTCATTTAGCAATATGTGGTTGTCTCACTCATTTTGTTTAAATTATGGCCAGCAGTGGTGGCACTCAGATTTCATGTTATACATTATTCTACACGACAGTGTACTCTCCGGACTGTTCCTGTACTTTAGCAAATGACCATACAGTGAAAAATGCATCAAAAGTCTGGACCGCAGTGACCATGATTGATCATAAACACATGATGAAAGGAGTGAACAACTGGCTCATGGGTTGGGCACAGAGAGTTACAGTGAATGTGGTGACATCAGGCTGGCCACTGGTCACTCGTGGGGTTCCATAGGGCCTTGTGCCCTTCAACATCTTCAGAATGATCTGGAAGCATAACTTGAAGGGATACTAAGTAAGTTTGCAGATGATTCAAAATGGGGAGGAGCTGTTGTCCTCCTGGAGGGCGGGGGGGCCCTGCAGAGAGACCTTGACAAATTAGAGAGATGGGCAATCCTGAAAGAAATGAAGATTAACAAGTGCAAGTGATGAATTCTGTATCTGGGATGGAGCAACCTGGACTGTGTGTATAGACTGTGGAATGAAAGGCTGGAGGGAAACACTGTGGAAAGGGACCTGGGGGTCCTGGTCAGTAGAAAGCTGAAC
>VZSR01003807.1:20348351-20427729 GCA_013398615.1 Brachypodius melanocephalos
ACCGTGATTCCCATATTCTTCCTTGTCACAGCAGTTCAGCTGTAGCAATAGGGCAGTACTGCCAGTAAAATGGGATATACATTCCATGTGTTCAATCTCAGAAAGCACTGGAGAGACTGGAGTCCAGGTTTCCCCTTTATGGGTGAGTAGTGCAACCAGTAGACTCATAAGTGAAAAGTTTGTCTTTGAGAAGAAGATTGGGACGTGGTGACTTACTTTCATGAAAGAAAGCCATCTAGTGCTGATGTGAACAACAAGGCTCTGGAGAAGGGTATTTAGGCAGCACATAAACTTTCTGGATTCTTTTTCTTCCTCTAGATTTTACACTCTTCTATGAACTAGTTTGGAGTCTTGTATGCATAAACTGGCATTGCTGGGATCATATACCTATTTTCAAGTCCTAGTTTGGCACTTGCATATCTTGCCTTAAATTGCCAGAAAGAGCTGTGTAAGAGCCAGGAGCTGAATATGAACTCTACATGTCCTGCAGTCACCTAAAAGTGACCTGACCTGTTTTGGCTTCTTCCTCAACCTACAAAAATAGTTATTAAAATTTAAAATTCTGTAACATTGACGTTCCTGGATTTCTGGGTTTGTGGGTTGGATGCACAGTAAGCATTTGTGAGCATTTGTTCATCCTTTACTTTCAGAAAAATAGCTGACTGTAGGTGCCTGGAAAATTTTATCTGATTTGACTGCAGAGATCTATCTCTGATCTATCTCCAGATATTTGGCTTGGCAAAGTTTAGCAAGCACTGTCATCGTCATCTCCAGCTTAGAACCAGAGGTCCCCTCAAGACCTTGGAAAGCTGCATGGTACAATCCCATCAACACAGGACTTTTTCTCCCTCCTCCCCCAACTCATGATTCTCCTTCTACGAGTTCAGCTGCCTGTGATCCTAGGCTTAGTTTTGATACAGCCCAGCTGTGCAGCCTTAGCTCAAACTTTAAGGAAAATACTGAGTTATGAGAAAGAGCTGTGAGAAAGTACATAGACTAGAATCAGCCAAATTATAACGTTGAATTGAAGGCAGAGGGAAGATCAGTGGCACTGGTAAAAAATGAAAGATTCAAGGAGAAAAACACTCACAAGGAAAGTTATAAAGTCTCACTGGAGAAGACAGTGAGCTGGAAGATGGCACCTCAGTGACACCGAGGACTAGCCTGCTCCCAGAAGCAGCAGCAAAAGCTGATACTTTTCATCTGATGGATGCCTGGCGAGCAATGTCCTGCAGAGTGTTCATTGGGGATGGGGAGCATGCTGATGCTTAGCCTCATATCTGATGCTAATGCTTTCCACCTCACTTCCTGGTTATCTCTTATGTGCAATAGCCAATACATAACTGCTGTGTATTGTGGTTTTTGTTGGTTATACCCTATTTTGTGAATATTTGCCTTCATACACGGTAAAAGTTGCCTGAATTAAAAGAGCTGGGGACAGAAAAATAACCTGTGAAAACATGGCTCTGTACTGCTGTACCTCAACACAAAGTAATACAGTACTGTACAGGGTACAGTTAAATCATTAGAGATATTTTTATATTGCATGTTTCCTTCCCAGGAACTATTACACTTAAGATGTGCTAGTTTTAGTGGGTTAGAAATTTACAGCTGCCTGACTGGGGACACATACCAGTCTAACCTTGTAACACAATAAATGGGAAATATCCCAGAGGAAGTCAGTGTTTGAAAAGAAAAGTACCAAGACCAACACAGCTCTCCCTATGCCAGCTTACCAAAGGAAAGAGGTTATTGAGATACATTCTCACTTTACCTTTGTTAACACAACATTGGCAATTAAAATATCTCTTGCCATGTTTAAACATCACATTCACACTTTCACGTTGCTGTATATAGAAGACTAAAGCCTTATGGTACCTAAAGTCAGCACAAGATGTCTCAGCTCTTCTCATGTTTGGGCATACAACCTAGGAGGTAAAAATTCTGATATATCAAGAATTGTTGAGAGAAGAACAGTGAAGTTTTCAAATTTAGGGGTGTCTGAAAGTAGGAATCAAAACTTTTTTCATTACTGTGAAATCTTATTTAATTTTGCTGTAGTGGTTAACAAGTGAAACAAGGCAACTTTAGTAGCCTGAATGTTGAAAAAGGCAACTTGTGATTATTGGCATGAATAAACTTGTCAAAATGTTCCCTCTCTTGATGTAGTGTCAGCAGTTTTTGGATCTTTGTTAATATTCTGCCTTTCTCAGCTGTTTATTCCTGTATTTATTCGATAATACTTCCTTTGAGTGTAACTCTGCTTATCTAAAGTAGAAGATGGTGAAGTAGAACACTCTGGAAACTGCATATTAATGTATCATGCCTTTTATTTATAAACTCCAGGCTTCTTCAGATTTTTCTTTTATTCCTGTATAAATGTGAACTTTTCAACTTGGATAGTCTCGTAAAGCATTTTTAAAAAGTACAAAAATTGCCAGTAGAAACATATATCTTAAAGTAATTCATATTTTGGCATGTAAAGTCCTCAGTTATTTTATAATGGTTACTTTATATTGTTCCCTTTATTAGATTTCTTTCTTCTATTTTTTTTCTACATTCAACTGATTATGTCCATGGAAACTAGCCCTAATTGTAGCTTTACAGGCAGGCCATGTTTTCCATCATTGGCACATAGTGATGTAAATCACTGGGGAGTAGCACAGGACAGAGCTGCTGTTTTCTGTTATGCTGCAAATCAGAACAAGATTGGTATTTCTGATTAATCATTTTTGCAACTGGCCTACCAATTCCCTGCCAGATTATCATGTAATAAATAAAAGCATCACCAAAGATATTAGATCAGCACTGATCAAAAAAAGGATGATCTTTCAAGATCATTTAGTAAGTTTGCTCTTACTAAAGTGGCCTTCACAACCTAAGTTCATTTTACCCATAAAAAGCCTAGGTGTTCTTCCTGTAGGTACGCAGACATACATATCACCTCTTTCTTCACCCTTGATGCAGGATGGAGCCTCTGGCACATCTATCCAGGCTGCTGCAGGGATGCAGGGACTATACCAGTGGTGCAAGAATGCCTCCAAACCCTGCTTTGCTAAACATCTCTGTGATGGCCATAAGACTTGGGAAAGATGGGACGCTGCTAAACAAGGAGGGAGACTTGGAAAAAGGGTTTTTTTGCCATCAAGACACCATTGAGACTTCCAAAGTTGTGGGGGATGCACCAGCAGGAGCTCAGCAGAGGGTCAGCAGCAGCCAAGGTCTGGGGAGCACATGCTTTGCAATGCTGGGGGGCTGGGACAGGCACATGCCCACGTGTGTCACCCCAGCCTGGGGTGGAGAAAGGGCCCTGAGCAAGCTTCTCCTCTCCTGGGCAGCCAGACCACAGAGATCTGCCACAGAGAGGGGTGCCTGGAGAAAGTGAGCCAGAATACCTGCTTGGGAGATGGCACTCTCTCCCCAGGTGCTGCCATGCTTGGTGGGAGGATGGGGGAGGTTTCATCCATCAGTGCTGCCCAACAGCGGGCTCTTGGTGTGCTGGGGCATGGGTGAGGGGATGGCAGTCACACTCAGCAAGACCTCGAAAACACCACAGAGGCAACAATGCTGGGCAGATACCAAGGTCGATTTCTAACTGTTGCTACTCCTTTGCAATTTAGGCCTGTTTTGGCTCATGCTTGAGCTAATCACTACCCATTTCATCACTATCCATTTCTTTAAAGCCAAAGGTCCTTGGCAGAAGAGAATACGTGTCTCTAAGGCCATCCCAGGCCTTTTGGGTTGCTGTACCACGAGGATTTTAGATAGCACACTGATGAGTTTGCTCTGCCCTGGCAGATAAGGAGAGTCTTCTGTCAATACAGTTTTGATCTCTGGCCTTTTTCAACCCACTATCTTTGGGCACAGGTTTTTGGAGGGATAAACTCAAATTTAAAGCTCGTGTTGTGAAACTCTCCATTGTACCTTTCTGTATGTTCTTCATAATATGAAAAAGAGATACAATTGTAATTACCACTGATGCCTCTTTTGTGTTAATCCAACACACACTTATCTTTGGCTGAAGGTTTTGCTGACTTTAGGTAAACTTGCTTTAAAACACCTGAGAATTAAAAATTTTGGGTTTTTCCACTTTCAGCCTCTGAGATTTTGAGTCTGCTCTTAATATTCTACAAAACCTCATGAATTACAAGTACTGAAACGTATGAAGGTGTATTAAAACGTGCTTGCATTTATGATTTTTTTAATTCCCTAACACTGGATGGTGATAAGCTGACAGGAAAGCTAGAAATATAACGTCAAACAGTAGCACTGGAGTTTAGCTGTTAGAATCTACGAGCTCAGGCACATATGCTCTCCTAACAACACTGCTTCAATCACATTCTAGCAGCCTCCCATCAGGAAGCGCTGATTTGTTTAACTCTATTAAGCTTAGATAAGAAAGGTAAATAATATGTCACCCAATATAAGACAACCACTCCAAAATAAGTTTGACATTGGCCAACAATCACTCTAACATTTTTGTGGCTTTAGCAGCTTTGGAGGCTGTTGAATGGCACAATGGGGAAAAAAAAGAGAGCAGGAGAACGAACGCCCAGCTTGCTGCTTTAGCCTATTCGAGATGAATTATTAGGAAGGACAGCCAACACTCAGGCTAAATGCTAACAGATGTGGCGCCAAATGTGCCATTTAGACTCTGGTGGTTTGCTGTGGAGCGGTAGGAAGTGGCCACAGTGGGTGGCAATGGGAGTCGGTGTCCGGCCGGTGAGTGGGGGGGCCTGAGGGGGCACAGCCCCAGATTCCTGGACAAATCCCACCCATCAGTGAGGCTGACACTGCAGCTAAGTACACAGTTCCATTTTTGCACCTGATTTCTGCCAGGAAACATCTTGTTATTAGGCACGTCTTTGACAACAACAATGAGCATGAGGCAGCAGAAAGGACTCTGGTCTATCTGGGGGCATGGGCAGCTCTAAAACAGCTCTGTTGCATAGGAGCTGTGCAGACCAGTCACCAAAACTACAAAGCCTGAACAGAGAGGTCTCTCTCACCTTCATCGGACTCACCCTGGTTGTGATGAAGAAATAACTGCCACTGATATGTTTAGGAAGAGTTTTCACAAAGTCACTAATGGCTTTTGGTGTAAAATGGGGCTGGGTATCCATTAAGAGCCAGTCTGGGGTGTACTGGGAGCTGTGTGCTGTGACAAAAACAGACTGGTTGCTTCACCTTGCAAACATCTGCCAGTTGTTTTCCAACAGAACTGTTTTGCAGCTTCTTGGCATGTAAATTACAGTGGCATAGCTCTGTGTTGAAACTTCACAAAGTTGTAGTAAACTGGTTGAATGCCTTGTGGTGTTCAAGGATTCAGTGAGATGGACAAAAAGGTTTTCAACACAGAAAGTAATATTGCACAGTGATGTGGGAGGTCAGTGGAGAAACACCAAAAACAATAGCAAAGACCCACACAGGGAGATGCAATTAACTTGTGAGCAGGCTAACAGCCAAAGTTTGCCCAGAAAAAGTCACCACTGGACATTCAATGAATGGAGGCATTCTTATCACAAGCTGGTTTCATAAAAGAGCAGAAAATGGCCTGTTGCCCAAGATATGCTCTATCCACTCCCACCTTCCTGATTCACAAAGGGTAAGACAAGGTGTCAGCCAGCGGCTTAAATTTTTCCAAGATCATGCTCAGGGGACTCATCTTCCTGTGCACAAAAAATGCAAGTGATTTCTGCCACTGATCATCAGTGATTTTGGTTTTTTATGGACAACCCAGTTTGATACAGCAAAAAAAGAAAAGGTTGTCGTGACTTCCTCCCAATCTCAGCCCTTTTTTAGGTTTGACTATATCCTGCTCTGTATTCTTACTGGTTCAGGAATAATTTAAATTATTAGATAATATAATGTTAAATGTCTACTCTTTATCCACTGTGTCTTCTCACCTTCAATTGTGGGGACTGAAAAAAACAGACAACTACATGGGTTTCTTTGCCATTTTCTGCTTGAACTGGTCAAATCCATGTTCCCAGAGTCAAACAGCTAATCATTGGAAGTTGGATTTCTTATCCATCACTCCAATTTCTTGCATGCCAGATGAGACAGGACAGTATTATAGTCAAGAGGCTCCTAAAGCCATAGCATCAGTATTTTAAAATTCTTTCTTTCAGCTTGATAAATTTCATAGCTCTTAAGAAAGGAAGCTGTGGAGTATCTTATCTGGGGAAGCAGTGAACCATCCACCAGTAGCAATCTATCTGCAGATGTGAGTTTGATGGACATCTGTCAGGAATGACACAGGCAATATTACCTCTGCATTTAGGGTGGCCTGGAGACCTGCAGTTCTGCATCTCTGCCCACCCAGTGGATGATCAGGGCCTGCCTCATCCCTCAGTGTACAGGCTACATGCCACTATGGCCATATCTCACTAGATTTCTTTCTTGGTTTTTTTTGTCTACATTCAATCCTTCCTGTATGTGGAGGTGAGACTGTGAACTTTTTATTTTATGGAAATCTTAACAGAATTGAACTGCAGGATTTTGGCTCCTTCCTATAGTGTGTCAGATTTTGCTGAAGAGACCACAAGAATTGGATAGGTAGCCTGCATTCCAAGCCTGAGTTTGAACTGCTCTGAAAACATCTGTTTTAGCTGATTCTTATAGGTAGGAATATCATTCCTAGTACTTTCATGAAACTGATAACATTTAAAAAATATTTTTAATGTAAGGAACACAAATAAACAACTCCTAGACTTGGATGTACTATTAGCCACTCCTATAGGTGCCTCCTATCCAGGCCAGTCTGGCAAATATGTAGAGAGCCATTACCAGGCTGCATTTAATCATGGGGCAAAATACAGCTGCAAACTCCATCTTTACAGGAACAAAAGCATCAGATTCAACACCCTATCATTAAGTAGCAATAAAGACACCAGGGTCCAAAAGCTATCTTCCAAATCTATTCCAGGGTTCCCTGCTCTTGATGTTGTTGTGCTCACCAAATCTGCTGCATTTTAAAGGTTCTTCCCCTTTCTTTAGGTCATAGTTTCCCACGAGCCGGCCAGATATGAATGTGAGTCTCAGTGTCTCAGAAAACAAAAACATGCCTTTCTGGCTCACCACTCAGCATGGATTTATCCAGGCATGTGCAGGAGAGCTGGCAGGGTTGGGGAGAACTGTAAAAACCTCATCTTAGTAGTGCTGCCTGGGTAGAAAGGAGATATTGTTTGGTATGACTAATCTCAGCCACTTGCACAGGCTTTTCCAACAGGCCTGTGTTTTTCAGATGCCAGTCTTTGGGGATTTTGGATTTCTTATCTAGACCTTTTGCTGTCTTTGTCAAATTTCCTTAAGCAATCTAGAATATGTTTGTTATTTTATCACACGCATTACCTATAGTTGTATAATGCTGGTAAACCACTTTGTGGAAAGAGCACGAGAGAATGTTCTTTAGAATTACAAATGAGTTGCACTGCAATGAGCTTGAGCCTCACATTTAACTTTTATCTCACTTCCCTGCCTCACTCTGTGAAGTTCATAGAGAGGAACTTGAGTTGCAAATCTGGCTCTAGACAACATCTCCACAACTCAGCTAGCTGGAATCTGTGCTTTTGCCTCAGTTTTTGAACAGCTGATATAAACCAGTAGACATCCATTGATTTCAAAACTTCTGCTGTTAAATTATACCAGCTGAACTCTGTCCCATTTTGCATCTCGCCGTCCCTCACCACAGTAGGCAGTGAGTGCAGGAAGCACAAACTTCTCCATCATAGTCACTCCCAAAAATGGGCCAGATCCTGAATCATGTGAATATAGGAAATGTTTTTAGAACAGGAATTAATTTGAGAGAGGAAAATCATTCAATGAAAAGGGTGGGTGTACAGAAAGATCTTCTCTCTGTTCAGGAACAGGGTCCTTGTGAGCACATCTCTGTCTAGCAGCCAGTGCTATGACATTCATTCCATAAAAGCTGCATAAACAATTTTGACTTCTGCTCAACATTGTTACCTTAAGGCTTTTGAAAAAGTAAAGAGATCTTTTAGTTCTTGTTTCCAAATGACACATAAGAGAGAACTACATTTTCTGACAGTGATTTGAAGGGTATAAATCACTACAGTCACACACTCAGCAAGGATTCGCTGTCACTGGAAAACATCTGCTGCATTTTCAGTTTTCTACACTTCTGAACAATTGATTGATTAAATGTCTTTTCTTTTTCCAGTATGATTTGAGTAACAAACCGTACAGATTCATCATGGAAGAACAATTTAACTTTAGTACACACAACAGTAATAAACCATTAAGACTGTGTAGTAGCAGTAGATACAGAAACACATATCTTGACAGAAGAATTCTGACACTGCGCTATGCACTGAGCAAGTGAGTAGGAAAGAGTATCTTGGAGAGTCTGTGGAAGATGCTGAGATAAATTTTCGAAGAGACTCACAATTTTTACCCTTCCATGGGAAGAATGAATAAAGAAAAGTTGCAACTGGACTGTGTCCTGGCCAGGTGCCATTCAGTGCTGCTGTAAGTAAGCTGGATGGTTGATAAAACTGAGTTATTACACTTTTAGAAGACATAATAATTAGAAAGAGCATACATCTCCCGGAGGCAAGAATAAAACAAAAAACAAAATAGAATAACTGGAGTAATGTTCTAATGCAGTAATAATTACAGAATTACAATAACACTACATGAAGTCAATAAGCAGAAGCACCAGTTTCTACAGTTTGGTGGAAAAACATGTTGATGGTGGGGAGAAATTGACTAGACGGCAGATATACAGGAAGAAAAAAAAAAAAGAAAAGAAGAAGAATCGGAAGAAGAACATGCTTGCTGAAAATTGTGAATGTCACCCCGGGGGGTATAAATTTGCATAAGAGCCCTAGAGTCATGTCATGTGATCCTTCAATTCCAGTCATGTTTGAAAGACCTTTGCTGGACTCCAGTCTACAGTCGTACTCTAAGATGTGAACTTACAGATGTGAACTTACTGAGATCTGAACTTACAGTTCAGAAAGCAGCAGCTTAAATCTCCTGCAAGGAACTAGTCTTTTTTACTACCCAAATTGGAAGAAGGTGCTTTCAAAATAAATACTCGTGCCAAGGACATTAAGTGCTGGGAGGTTCCAGAGCCTCTTTGACTTGAGACCCTTCAGACAGATTGCTACTAGAAATGAAATACATGGTTTGCATAGTTTGTTTCTGAAATGAAGTAGAAAAGTACAATCTTCTGAGATCTCTTGAAGAGGACCTTGAGATTTTATCTGGTTCTTGTGATTAACCTAGGACTTACAGGAGTTCATCTCTTCCAGAAGTAACCAACAAAGGTAGTTGCATTTAGAAAACAGTTTGTGAAGATTTTACAAACCTATCCAACAAAGCTGGAGCTTAAAGGTGTGTTTGCTGCTCAGGATACATGAAGAGACATGGGCTGTACGTGACTGGAGGGAGATGCTGAGGGGAGTGCACACAGGAGAAGGGATTCTTTACAGTCACCAACCCCACAACAGTAGTCAGGACTGTCAGAGAAATGGGCTATCCTTCTATTTTGTGTGCAGTGGGGTTTTTTTTAAAACACTTTTAACCCTGAATAAAATACAACAGCATGCTCGACTGGAAAAGTAGTATTCATTTGAAGATATTAAGAAATGGAAAATCCACTACTTCTTCTGTAATTTTCTTTAATGGTTTAACATTCCCTTCCCTTGGGAAAGGGAAAACCCCAACCCATTCCAAACCAAACCAAATCAAACCAAACCGAAACAACCAAATAACACCTCCCTTCCTCACTGTCTGCCTTATTTCCAGTCTGAATTTTTGTGGATTTAATTGTCAGCTCTTCTTTATTTTTTCAGTAGATTAAAAAGCACTTGAGTGACTGATTTTCTTTAATTTTTTTTTCTTTTTTTCAAAAAAAAAAAGGATAAAACCTTCTGTTCATCTCCTTGAGAAGTAAAGTCCCAGTCTTTCTGGTGCCTTTTTTTTTTTTTTTTTTTTTTTTTTGTGTGTTCTCTCCAAGTTCCTGACACCCTCTAAAAACTACAGTTACCAGAAGTGGATATGATGCTGTACTATCTTTCTGCCAGTGCTGAATACAAAAGTTAATTTACCTCTCAACTCCTACTCACTGATCTGTTTATTCAGCTATGAAACGCAGAAAGATGAAATGACCTCTTGCATCATGGGTCTGGTTCCCTGCTATTTGAATTGCCCAACCATTTATAAGAACTAGAACTGCTGCACTGGGTCCAGCCAAAAGTCCATGAAGGTTACTACCACTTCTCTGCCAGTAGCAAGTCACAGAAACTTAAGGAAAACCAGAACAAGTTTATAGTGATCTTTTTCCCAGTATATTTCACAGTTTTCATCAGTTTGCAGTTTAATGACCTCTTAAATAAAAAGCTGCACCTTTGTGCTTAATAATCCTTGATAGATTTTTCCCATTAATTTATGTGATCTGACACTTTCTAGTCCTTGTACTGTGAAAAATAGTGAAAAATATTCCCTGTTCATATTCTCTATACTGTTCATGATATTTTATTTCTTCATCACGTATCCCTTAACATTTCTCTTCTCTGAGACAGATATTCTTAACCTAACTCACTCTATAGAAGTCAATGACTCATTTTGCACAATGCTGTCATTTCTTACATATTTTTCTCTTTTTACCCTTTCATTTTGGAAATGGAGACAAAGAACTTCACATAGAATTCAAGATGCAAGTTCTATTTTTATTTTGTTTGTCCTGGTAAGAGAGCTCTGCAAAAGGACTCAGCACCAATACTCAGTTACCTAAATTTGTTATTTAAACAGACTGGCCAGATTTCCAGGACTATTGAGTACCCACTGCCTTCCACTGAGGTAGTGGAAACTGTGGTTTTTGCTCTTCTGAAGATCTGAACCCTGCTGTGGACATTGAGCACATTGAAACTAACCTTTATAATACAAATATATCTTGCAAATAGCCTGTTTGCCCAAACAGCAATAGAATGAAAAAAAAAAATATTCCTCTAACTCTTTCACATTTTTTAATGCTGAGGTTAAATATGCAATCATGGGTAGGCAGGAAGAGGGTGTGCAAACTCTCTGCAACTGTATAATTTCATCATTTTTATGAGCAGTGGGGATTATTTTTTTGCAAAGATCACTACGCTTTATGAAAACATCTGATTTTTGAAAGACATTTCCTGGCATCTTAGATCTCAGCAATATTTCTTCTTCTCTTCTTGTATTTTAACTTTTAAGAGTTTGTGCTTTTTTTTTCCCCCTACTCTCCCAAGATCCCTTTCGCCACAATTTCTTGGAGAAAATATGACTAATTATATCTAACTTATGTTACACTTACATTGCCTTATGGAAAATGTGTTTATCTTTTACAACAGCAGTGGGAATGTTGAACTGCTTTACTAGTCTGATGTATTCCCTTGAAACAGATAGGGGAAGAGTTTTAGTCCTTTTTAACAGAAGGCTTTTTATTGGTGCAACCCTTACTCTTTGCCACGGATTGCAGCTTCACTGAAAGGCCCAAGTGGAAATAAAAGGAACAAATAATGAAGCAAAATTCATGAATTTGAGTGCACCTGTCTCTTGTACTGGAAAAGTCCCGTGGAAAAGTAGTAGTACTGTTCTCCTCTATAAATCTGTCTCCTTTCATAAGCATTGCACAATTTTTTTCTCCGCATAACTAAAATAGGAGAGTTAGTGTCCTGGGAATTTGTATGCTTCATTTACTGGCACCTGGTGTACCACTTTCTCTCTTGCTTTGTTTCCCAGCAAACATACAGAGTAGATTACATAGCACAGAAAAGACAAGAAAGTCCATGGGACTGCTTCTTTCTGGAAAAACATGGCAATGTTGTTTGACTGCCTTAGGAAATGCATCTCTCCTTTGTCCTTCATGGGAGTCCTTCAAACATGAAATAAATATTTGGTGATTGAAGTAAATGGAAATATTGACCCTTTTTTGGCTACAAATGGTAACTAGGGTCCTGCATTGCAAGGATTTCAGATCGTGAAGCAGTAGAGGATGGTGGAGTTTGCTGACAGACTTTAGACTAATAAATACCGTGTCTCTTTGATGAGCTTTACCTGAGTTTTCTTGTAACAAGAAAATTCTTCACACCCAGGAGGACAGATCGTCACCATTTCCAGGACTGCAGGCTCTGCCTTCTTTAGCTTCTGGAGTCAAAATGATCATTGCCAACCTTAGCAGTGCTCTGTTGGCCAAAGGGATTTCACCAAAAAAAGAATCTGCCTCCATATTTTTCTACTTAAATTACCCCTATTCCAGGACTTGTTATCAGAAGCAAAACATTGCACAGAGCTGGCTGAAGATGTGTCTCATCTAATTGCATTTTAATGCCTACAGCACTGCAAAGGTAAAGCCTTTATTATGTGATGGACATGTTAAAACTGTGCTTTGTGCCCAGTACAATAAGATATCTGTCTGGATAAAGGTCCTGCTTTATTAACCAACCATCTGATTCTGAGAGGTGTGCTTTGAGCTTCCCTTCATAAGCAATAATGTTCACATGAAAGAATTTTCTATTAGGACACAAGGCAGAGTGTCATAGGTGCTGCCTAGAAAAATGAATGCTGTCTTGGGAATCTAGAGGCATGAGTTATGGCCCCAGATATTGTGTTGCTCAGAAGACCGGCAGAAATGATCCCACTGCTTTATTCTTTTTCAAAAGAGAGATAACTGCTGACCTCTAGACATGGAAATCAGTATCCATCCTAATGTTCCCCTTTTCACACTCTTCACACTTGCCCTCTCCTCTAGCTCCATCAATGCTGGAGATGTTTGGGGCCTCAGATCTAACAGGATTTGCCTGGCATCACCTCAGAGCATGCTGATGCCGTGCATCCTTTTCATCCTACACATGCTGTGACTTTGCTTGCATCCTTGGCCAACTACTCCAAAATCTAGCATTGCAAGTACTATAGAACAGGTAGGTCTATTCTGGCTGTATTTTTGCAGCATCTCCGGTATAGAAGATGTCTGAGTACCAGCTCTCAAAGCAAGTGCTGAAGATACTTGTGGGGAAAGCCTGTATGCAAGAGCTGGCAGCTGCTCCCTCCAAAGCTGCTGGCATAGCTCCTGGGAGCCCAGCTGATCCTCAGTGGCCAGAAGCCTCCTGGGACCAGGTGAGGGCAGGGAAGGGATCCCCGGGCCTTGCATCAGCCCCAGGCAAAAGTATAACTGGTTTAATTTTGCCAAACCTGGAGAAAAGTGAGAGTTGGCACTGAGAAATTGTTGGGAAAAGCAAACAAGATTCACACATCCTCAAATAGGTTGAACTAGGGCAGTAACATGTGGGTGCATGGGCAACCCTCAGGCCTTTGTTATGCTGGGGGAGAGGAGAGGGTGAAAATTGTCTCTGTGTGAATTTGCCTTACAAGATCTCGATGCTCTTCACACCTTAGATACGGTTGAGTGGGATGGTGTGGGATGGGATGGGATGAGATGGAGATGAAGCAGAAAAACATTGTATCCTACTTACATGAATTTCAATATTGTGTTGATTAAGAAAAAAATATTGGCTTCAGAGTTTCACTTTACCTGAGTCCCAAGAGACCAGTTTTGTGCTATATCTCACTTTCCCAAGGTAATATTGAAATCCTCCTGCACAATCTAAATGAAGCTGAACTGAAGAAATCTGCAGAAGATGCAGACTGAGAAGTAGACCCAAACCATTCATCAAAACTAGCAGATATGGCATTTTTCTTGCTGTGTTGGCACTTTGCAACTTGCCTTCTAATGTGAACTTTTTAACTGCTATAGCAAAACTATAATTTTTTTCCCAATATGATTTAGTTTCAATATTGATTTTTTATGAAGAGAAAAAAAAGAATTAAACTACAAACAAAAAAAACCCCCAAACACCAAAACGCCCAAATAATCTAAACCAACCAAGAAAAAAACCAAACAAAAACCCCAAAACAAAACAAAACAAAAAAACATACAAAACAAAAACCCCAAGGTAATTGATATCCCCAAATATCATACCTTACTGAAGTCAAAGGACATTTTGCCCTGGCCCTCAGCAATGCTGCAAATGTACTCTGATCCTTCTGTAGCCCAGGGAAATGAGGCCTGGGCTCACAGTGGAGCAGTTGCATGGCTGTGATGCTACAACAACTCTGCTATGGCCCGCTGGCCCTCAGCAAGGGGTGATGTCTGAGCAAGCACCACATGGCAGCTGTGTCATTGGGAGGGAGCTGTGTCATTGTGCAGGGAGTCACTGCACCAGGGAAGCTGTGACAGTGCAGAGGCATGCACACACAGTATTAGTGTAGAGGCACAGAATTACAGGATGTATGAAAGCTTCCCAATCCTTTTGAGGCCCTGGGATGAATATGCCACCAAATCTGGGTGAAATCCAGAGCTCGCCTGCTGTTGGTCCCAAAATTGGATATTTCTCGCAGCAAACACCTCAGCAGGTCCTGGCTATGATGGGAATGGCCCCTTGCTCCTGTGAGCAGAGATAGTCCTATTGTTTCATGCAATATAGATGTAACTTTTATATTGCTTTGCAGTCTAACTTTGCATAGCACAAATAAACGGGCTTATGGCGCCTTACGTGAATCTAGTGCAGTGCACTTTACATTACTGTTGCAAAACTGCCTGGCTGGGCTGTGACCTTTTGCTTTTGTCAGCCTCCTGACTTAAGGAGAAATGGAAACAAGCTCACAGATTACTTAGTAATGAATAATACTCCAGATGTTTTTAACCCCGTCTTCTGTTCGACGTCAACAGAGGCAGTTGATGAGTGCAGCTATAATATATCTTTACTCTCAAAGAAAAAGAAAAAGCTGGCTCTTGTTCAAAAAGGAAAAAAACCACACTCACATGAGTGACTTTACTAAAAGAGGCTCATGAAATGTACCTCCTTCAAATTAATCTTACTGAAATCCTAAAAATCGGAGGGGTGCCACAGGATGTTAGGTTAGCAAGCCAGAAGCATTTGCTATGACCTTCAATTCCTCTCAGCACAATTCAGGCCAAAAAACATCTCCAAGTAAGCAGATTTGTATTCTTAAGAGGTTTGTAACATGGGTGAAATTGCTATGTGTAAATTTTTTCTACAGAAAAGGAAAAAAGAAGACAGAAAATATTGCAGCTGCAATCAACCCAGGGAAAGTGAAGAAATGAAATGGAGTGAGAGCTATAGGAGTGAGGAATTCTGTCAAAGCCTGAATGTGCTGCTGAAAAACATCCAGTGAAGATGCCCACATTCCTCTGCAGAGAAGGAAAGGATGACGGTTAAGACTGGCGACCCACACTAGCTGAGTGGCTGATCATATTTTAAATGTCTATTATTTATTCGTTAAATAAACCAATTAAATGTCTCATCTCATTGAACAGCCACAAGAAACATCAGCCAACCCTGGTAGGCTATTCAAGGAGGAGAAAGTGACAAAGAAATACCTCTGTTTTCTTCCAGATGCCCGGGAAATTTGGTAGCTTTTATCAGCATTCCAAGAAAATTCAAAAGTCAGATACTCACATCAAAAATGTTCCATCAGCAGTTCCTTTGTTTTTTCCTTCCTGAAAGTCTGAGGCAGAGAGTGACAGACACTGGGGGGAATGAAAAAAAAGGAGTAAGAATCTTCATAATAATTCTTAAATTGGGGAACAAATTTATTATATTGAAGGAAAAAAAACCCCACCCAGTTATAGTAGAAATAAGGTGCACGAAAAATGTCGAACTTATTGGACCACCCAGCAAGAACCAAACTCAATAGTTTCCTTCAAATTCTTCCTGGCTTGTTTCCTGGACAGACATGCCACAGGCAGCAGGCTGAGACTCTCACAAACCCCCTCCACCCTTCCTTCACGGTCAGCAGCTGATAACCAGCCAGACCTGATCTGACTCACATTGCAGCAGAGGGTAACATTAAAGGTAACACTAAAGAGCTGCTTCACCTAGCAGAGCACAGATATTTGAGTATGCGGAGCTTCTTGTTGCCTCTGCCTTGTAGCCGCAGGGAAGCATCTCTCATCCTGCAGAGCAGTTTCCTGCAGAAAGAACGTCCTTAGCACCAGGAGACAAATATACATTTATTCCATCATACCCAGAAGCAGAATTTCAGAGGTAACAGTTCCTCTCTCCTTTCTGCTAGGCTCTCAGCAGCTGCCAGGTGTATATCCCATACCCGGCTTTGGGGCAGCTATTCTGGCCCTCCACACCTGAGCCAATGGCATCCAAAGGTTGGATTTTTCCAGTGCACTAAGTCCTGGCTAGCTTCTGCTTTCTGCTGAGGTCACCAACATCATTTTTCTCCATCTGAGGAAAGCTGGACAAAATGATAGAAGCATCTTAACACTCTGTTTAGAATCATCCCATCTAGAGATCATTACAAACATGTTGAATCTGTCTGTATCTGAGATACGTATGCTTCTCTTCTCTTCCTCATATTTGCTTTACTTTTCTTTCAGTCACTTACTACCTTAAGTGTAAAAAAAAAAAATTTCAAAAAATATATTCATTCTTCTCCCCCCTGCTTCACTGATTTGAATTCTAGGAAACATGTTTATGTATTTGATTCAAAGAACAGAGATCAATACCATGGCTGCCTGTATTATATACATGTAATGGGGTATTGTAGTGGCATAGTACACTGGTGATTTACTGCATTGAGTTCAGATATATGATAAAAGCCGTGCATTTATGCAGCATATATAGAATGTGTATATGCATTATATGTATACTTCTCACACCTATATGGTGCATATTTTTATATAGAATACAAGAGTGTCTGTTATGCAGCATATATAATAGAGTGTATGGGCTTCATATGTGACTTTTATGTGTCACAGTATTCATGTGCAAATTGCTCTGTGTCAAACTGTTAATGAAGCCATATGTGTTTATCAGGTATGTCCGTCTGTGCGTTTTCACTGCAGTAGCCTGAGATTACCTATGACTTCAAACTTCTGTAATATATCCAGTTTTCTTCCATGTCACCTATTTTCCCATGCCTCTCTGTCTACTGGATTTTGGTTAAATAAGCTGAAGTATGAGCTGTATCAGTTCCAATGCTGACTGGCCAGTCCATGCCTATGTCCCAACTGGCCAGCTGGCAAACCAAACCAAGTAGATAATTGCTACTCTTACACTGTAGCTTTTTGCTTTGTCCTTGAACTGGGCTAACCTCCATTACCAAGCCACTGACTCCACAAAGTTTGCGGAAATGTAATTTTGTTTGAAACATCTGTCCTTCTGTCAAATTTGCTTGGAGTTAACCAATAGGGAGCAGGAGAAATGAGAGACACACAAGGAAACAAATAGAGAGGGGAACTGAATGTGTATGACCCAGTTTCTCAGGAAACAATGAAGAGATTAATGTTCTTAGGCACTTCAAAGTTGTGTATCTAGTCCAAATTACTTGTCTTGGTCACTTCTACCCTCAATGAAGAAGACAGGCGTATCCAGCAGACATTTGACCCAGTTAGGGATACGTAGAGGAGCATTTCTTGGAAAAAAAATTGTGGCACTCTCTGGCATATGGGCAGCTATTGATTGGGCATGGCTGTCCGTTGGTTTGTCTCTCCATTAGCTGGAGCAGAAGCTGTGCTCTTCCATGGCAATCAGCCTAGGATGCTGTACACTCCTGAAGAGGAGCCAGGCACAGATCAACTTGTCATTGTGCAGTGTTTCTATAGACACATCCACTTCTGACAGTCCAAAATTTATTCAGAAAGAAAACATCAACAGTCTTGGACAAAGTTTTTCATCCCTGGCAAAATTGCCAGTTGGTGCTGCTGGCTGTGCAAAACATAAGAGGATTTTCTGCGTACAGAGAAAATTTTTGAAAGGTCCAGCGCAGGCTGGAGGTGTCAGGCTTTCTGCACATTTGTACAGTCAGATGAAACAACTGGGCAGAGCTGCTCACCTGTCCATGGCAGATTCACTGCACTTATTGGTAAAGAGCAAACATGACTGGTCTGATGCAGCCTGGGTGCATCAGGTTTTCTGTGTGTGCCTCGCACGTTTCTCTGCCGAGGGAATTCCAAGGGAAACCTTTATTATTGTTGGAAGAGTTATTGGAAAATGTTAACAAGAATATTTTTCAAATACTCGTTTTAAAATGTGCAGAGTCTCACTGGAATAAAGCAACATAGAATGGCATAGGTGTGGAGCGTGAAAGAAATACTGGGCTTGCAGATACATGACTAAGTATAAGTTTATTTGGAGAGTGCTGAGGGCTTCAGCAGGAAAGGGTGAAATTTACAGACACACTCAGATCACATGAGAATTACCATCTTCACTTCCAAAATCATGACCAGCCACAGCTAGTGTCTATGAATGTAAAGAGAGATTCTAAAAACAATAGTTCTGATTTAATTTGCTTTTACATCTTGAAATACTGTGTCTATGTTCCTTAAGCTGGTGTGATGCTAAATTTGGGAGTGTTCTACAGCACTAATGAAGGTGATGTAAAATATCCATATCCTCAATAGACAGAAATGCAATCTTTTGATTGGGAATCAAACCAGCTGTAATCACTACAGATGAAGTTATCCCAGCTGCAGTTTTAGGAGGCCTCCCTCCCAAGTGAAGAGAGAAAAAGAATTTCCTTCAGACTGTGGTTCATATTTTTATTCTTGCTTTCAGATGCCATCTAAACTCTTTGTAGATGACTATTTCTACCCCTTGGGGTTATACCAGGCCACAAGTTCCCAGAATTGTTCTTTGCCACAGGTAAAAAGTATAAGAATGTCCTCTGTCTTAATCAGTGTTAGACTCTCCACAAAACCCCTATGCACTCCTTCATCTCCCTCAAACCCTCATCTTTGTGGTGATGCCTGCAGAGGACTCTAAAGGCTTGTAGATGTTATATTGACCACAGCTATTTTGTTGTCCCCTTACAACCTCCCCAAATGTATATTGTATTTATCTGTGGCCACTGCTTGCATATTGTGAGGTCCTTATAACAGGAACAACCTCTACTGTTCTGTAGTTTGGTGTTCTGCAATAAGTGTGATGGTTTTGTTCTGCTATAACCCTTGAGTGTAGCTGCAAGAAAATGCCTCAAAATGCAGATCTGGCTCTAGGCAGAAGCTCAGTTTGCCTAGGGACTCTGAGGAGAGATAAACAATCTGTAGCCAAGCCTCCTTACCCATAACAAGGCCTTACAAGCAGGTCAGCAGCTGCTGCAGGAAGAGGGGCAGCAGTGTGTGTGGTGGCAGCCTCTCCTGGCAGTCATGTCCTCTGCTTCCATCGGCTGTGGTCTCCCCATGTACCAGAAGCAGCAAGCTCAGCTCTTGAGGAGTCATTCCTGGTTCTTCACCACATCGGTCTTTTCTCCATACCTCACTTTATTTTCCCTGGCAGAGGTTTCCTCAGCCTTAGCCTTGGCAAAGACAAACTGTGTTCTTGCTGTGCTGCCCGAGGAGCCTTGAACTGGCACCGTCTCCACACTAGAAGCATCCACGGATAAGTAACCAATTTTGGAGCTTGCTCAGTTCCTGTTCAGTAATTAGACATTGACCTTCAATGCATTTTAGTTCACTTTAGGTGGGAGATGAGTATTCAGCAAAGGTAGAAGCTAAATGCCAGACTTTCTCAGCTCTCTCCAAAGCACACATGGAATAAAATTGCAGCCTTGTATAATGCTGTATTTGTTAGAGGTAGGAAAATAGGAGGGTGTCTGTACAACCAGGTCTAATACTTTGGTCAAGCTGTATTAATTATATACACTATTCTTTTTCTATGCATGAATCAAAAGAGAGGACTTTTTTCCTTGCTATCAATAAGGGAAAATGCCTTATTTATGCAGGTGCAAAGTGCTCTGTGTGTGTGTGTGTACCCTGGGCTAGGTAAATGCACACTCTTGCTTGAAAGCCATTTGAAAAATACCACTGATTTGTTTGGATTTTTTTGCCAGCAAGGATTGGTCACAGGGTCAACATATGGGACTGATTTAGGGCATTATTCAAATGAGCACCCCGTGCCACTGCTTTCTTGCTCTCTCCCAAACCAGCAGCAAACTATTTCAGCCATCAAAACAACAGACATTTTGGTAGAATATACATTCTAATCCACAGTCTGGGAGTTACACCTTAATGATTTATCCAGACTAGCTGCTTCTCTATTCCCTGAAATCTTCCCCATGTTGTTATTTAAAAAGTATGAAAATATATGTAGCATACAAAAATGTAAGCATGCATTTGTCTGCTTGCACTGGTATGTTTGTGCTGGTGGTGGGAAGTTTAGCATTATGGATGACCTCATGTTGCAAAAATCATCTCTGCATATATATTTTACTAATGCTCTGGAGTGTTCTGATCAGTGTTCTGGCAAGGTCAGTGGCTGGGATTAAAATGTTCTAAATTGTTAAAATTGATGTGATTTAGAAAATGCCTCCTCCCTTCTCACAGTTTGTAAAGTATTCTCCAAATGCTGGAGAAAAAGCAGAAGCAGGAATGTAAATTTTCAGTGATTAAATAACTTGTTGTTCACTGCAGGCACAGTAGGTCCACCTCCTGAATACCCAGCCCTTCAGCAGAAATGCTGTCTGGGGGAGATCTCATACGGCTTTTTGCTTACAGCAGAGGAATATATGATTTGACAAATTGCAGGTCATTACAAAATCAATGGAAGAGTGTAGTTAATGCTTAATTTAGGTACTTTCCACCAAAAAAGGCTGATAGTTGAGTCGTAACAGCATCTTTCTTGGAAAGTGGGGATAAGTAGCAATGAGACAGCCAAGGAAAAATTGCAAACTGCTACTGTCCACCTGTGAGGTGAACCCTGCCAAACTTCAGCAGAAAACTAGAGCAGCTGGACTTGTGTAGGGCCACAGCAGACTGATATCAGATATGTATTTGTGTGCTGGGCTTCCCTCATGTGCATGCAGACACAAACATGCAGACACAAGCATGTACAGAAACACACACACTACGTGCATACTGTGAACAACAAAAAAATGGCTACTGAAGAAGTGAATAATCCAGAAAACTGTCACTGAAGAGCCCCACTTTCAGAAAGTGCAGGTTAGAAGAGATGAATCTGACCAAAAATTACTTTATTTTTATCAATACCCTTCTCTGATCTATTGTACCGGTGTTTATAATTTATAAGCTATGCTCTATGCTTCTACAGGTGATGTGTTTCTATATTTTTCTCTGTACTTGACTGTGAGAAGCCTGTTAATGTTACCCTTCATGAATATGTCTACAGAGAGGAGAGGTAAGGTACAAAGAGTACTAGAATTTAGCAGGACCAAAGGAAGACAGCAAACTGGGAGCCTCACTGTGTCGGTCATTCCACCACAACCTAACATTGCAAAGAGGGTAATGAGAGTCCGCAGGTTAATTTTGCTTATCAGATGATTGTTTTGGGGTACCACTGGTTACCAGCCTGGGCATTGATACAGCCAGTGCTGCTGCTTCACAGAACAGCCTCAGTTTCCCCTTGGGAATTTGGTGGCATGTGCCAGGGCAATGAGGACATATGAGGACATGTCCAAGAGCTTCTGGCCATCCTCTCCTTCCTATAATGCCGTTCTCATCTCCTGCAAGTGCTGTTCATCTCCTCAGGAAACAAAGCTGAGGATCTCTGAGAATTACCTGTAGTGAATTGCCTGATCCAGTCCACAGGCCTCTAGTCAAGTCATATACATAACAAGTAGAGGAAATGTTTCCACAGCTTTACAGATGCACAAAAAGCGATCTTCAAACCTTAGAGGAAAGTGAGAAGCTGCATATTTTGTTCCCCACAGAAAAAGAACGATGTGCACAGAAAAGAACCCCAACACACTGCTTAGTTTGCACACTTTCACAATGAGATGGGGCAGCTATGGGCATGCACTCAGTTTATGTTTTCCTTCATGATGACTCTCTGTGTAGAGAACCAGAAACTTAGTGCTGATTCGTGTAAAAACATACAGCGTACAAAATGATCCACTAAAAACTCTCCTTCCCTATATCGTCTAATTTGAGGCTCTGCAAAACAGGCAGAGTGAGTAACCAACTTCTTAAAAACCTTATTGGAGACATGGGACAATGGAATAGGTGATTGCTATCTAAATTTTGTCATTTATATGCTACCTGGTAGTGTGCTCTATCCCATATCTAAAAAGTCACTGGGAATACTGTTGTATAGCTGTTTTTTCACTAGGTCTTTGATCCTTAGTCTTTTTTTCTTTCTTTTATCTCTCCTTTCTTTAACTCTAACCAACAAATCTCTTCTACTCCTTTTTTACTTTCTGTTTGAAGCTTTATCACTAGTAAATCATATTCAGCTTAGTTTGCAGTGATACTGGACATGCATGTGGAAGATAAGAAAGTGGAAAGGCATGGTGACAGCCCATGAAGGCATTATCTGGAATCTTCCCTGCTGGTCCCTGAGTGACAAGGCAACAAAGAAATCTTTGCTCACAGAGAGATGTGTCCAAGACCTCTTGGATATCATCTGTTTCCAGTAATGCCCTGCCAGGTGATTTCTCACAGGAGGTTTCATTTTCTGCTTGCAGAGGTGCTTGAAGAAGGCAATTGTTTTCAAGCTAAAATACTGGTCCCAATGGAATCTGTCTTGGAAAACACTATAGTAATTCCATGGAAGAAAAAGTTGGTGGGCACTCTGAGCATGGATTTTTTTAATGGTACACAGAATTTGTGCATTAATAGGTTGTTAAAAGTTAATTCCACTTCAGTATTTGTCTTTCCTTAACAGCAGTCTATATTTATACCATCGCTAGCTAGGAGGTCAGGATCTTAAGAGAACAGCCCAAATTTCCAAACATTTCTTACAAAAATAAGTAGTGCAAACCAAAACTGTCCAATAACTGAGACTTCCACAAATATCAGAAAACAAACAAGGCATTCCCATTGAGCAGTGGTCTCAAACAGGTGGGAGGGCAAGGCTTGCATATTTGGCTATTTTTGTACTGTGGGAACTGAGAGTACATCCCAGACCCAAATCTGGAGCACCTCCATGGGACCATGGACGTATCCATCCCCTCCTCCTTCTCTTCTGCCAAAGTGGCAATCACACTTCCAGAAAGCCCTGAACTTTATGTGCAGCCATTGAGTGCTTCTCAGGGAATTAGAGGATGGCAGTCGTGTGGGATGTGGGCTCTCCTCTTGTAGGAGCACAGCTCTAATTATAAAGGTAGATGTTTTGTCTTATTTACACAGGTATTTCATTAGGAGTAATTAGTGTTTGTAGAGTAGTTTAAAACTTAAATGTATAGGTGAGAGCTGAAATTAGGATCAGAATTTAATTTACAGAAAAAGCAACTGTGTAATTTAATATGTTTATGGATGTAGTTCTCCGAGACTGCATTTGTTCCTGTACAACTCTGTTCAAATCAATAGAATTACACTGGGGATTAATTTGCTCTTTAAATTTAACCACTTTGAAAATAACTATAATGTCCTATGACTATAATATTTTCATTTTCCACAGGGAGAAATTTGCCAATATATAATATGGTCTCACGTACCTGATTGCCCATTACCTCCAAAATCTGCTAGAGCCTGAAAGAATGGTAAAGCTGAAGAGACCACAGTGTTTATGCTGGAAAAGGGCCAGCTGCATCACTGGCTGAATGTTCGGTCTGCCTTTGAAATGGATGCACAAAAATTACGATCAAATGATATGACATATGTTGATTACTAAATCCTGAAACTTCTTTGTTGTTTCAGGAAATTTCTTTGTGTGAAGAAAAGGGGGCCCAGTCCTAAAGAGGGACATGGCAGCTACAGTTCCTGGTGACTTAACTAGGAACTGGAAGTGCAGCAGTGGAAGCTAAAGGATTTGTTATTGTCACCTTAGTCTGCACATGCTTGGAGAAGTTTCTTTAGAAGCATTAGAATCAGAGACATATGTAGAACTCTCACGGCTTGGTCCTAACAAAGGTCTTTAAGACTGTATGACCTACTTGTTTTCTGAATTCATGGTCTAGAATGATCAGTAATTCTCTAAAACTATAAAATACTCTGCTCCTGATGAAAGCGTATACCTATATCCCTTTATTTTCATCAGTCAGAATTAATTTTAATTAAAATATGACACAAAAATATTTTAAAGAACTGGTAAATATTTACAGTCCCTCAAGTGTTCTTAGGATGTTGTAGTTTGTATTTTCACAACACCTGTTAAGAGTATTTTAGTTTGGTTTTCAACAACAACTAGAAGTTCATCATTTCTTGACTTAAAATAGACCTTTGGAATCTGAAACTTCTCATGTTTTTCTTTCACAAATTTTGTTTTCCATAGTCTGATATCCAACTGTCCTCTGATGCTAACTTTAAAATATTCAGGGCATTGTTTTAAATTTTCAGTTTAATCATTGAAGGCGTTGATGGTACATAGAAAAGAAATAGAAGTAAAGGAATCCCACAGATTTATTTTCCTGTTCAAAAGTAACTTTTTAATGAAAGCTACACTTTTAGAATCAGTTTTCAAGATGTAAATGGGACTATCCAGGGAATAATTGCTACTGATAATGAGGGACTATATTGAAATAGGTGATTTTATCCCAGGTTTCAAATAACTATAGATATTTTAATGCCTATTATGCAGTGCTAAAAACTTGTCTCCTGAATTTTTTGTACCACCTCCTGCTGTCTGCTAAAACATCTTTTCTGCTTTTCTTATATACAGTTTTTATGCTGCATCTTTGCCTCACAGATTTGCTCTCCAGCCAGGTGCCACCACCAGTTTAAGAAAGATTTTCCTCTGTGGTACAAATAGCTCTTGGAGCACGTAGATCTAAATGTCATCACATTGCAGCATTTTAGCAGGGGGTGATGATATTCTGTTTTGACACAGTGTCATCACGCTGCATCCCAGTAGGAAGATGTTTTGACACAAAGTGCTGACAAAACATCAAAATGTTAACAATTGCTCTTTAATATTCATGTGCTCTGTGATGCCTGGAGCATACTAAGTGATAATAGCAAGCCAGAGGACCAGTAAAGATTGCTGTTAATACATTTATTGAATTTTTACACAAACAAGTTCCTACTAAAAATTGCTGCGTGGGTGAAGGTGAACACCTGTGCTCCATAAGGACTACCAAAGAGGATGTTATCAACTTAGCATCTTAATCTAAAGAAAAAAAACCCCTAAATCACAAACTCACCCAAAACTTTTTTCTTGCTTTGTTTATTTTGTTTTTACAATGCACGCAGAAAAATTAGCTGATGGTCAGAACTAGCAGCATGGAAGAAGTGTGACCCTAATCTGAGAGACAGGAGGCAGAAATGATTATAGCTGCCTACATGAGAAAGAAGAGGCCTGTCTAAGAAAAGGACTGAGTTTTCCAAGAAAAGGACTGAGTTTTCTAAGAAACATCTCAGGCTTTCGGGGTGTGAGGTACAGTGAGGGGAGGAAAGGTTTCAAGCTGAATAGAGTCAGAAGGAGCCAGCCTGCTCCGAGTCCCAGTGTTCTGGTCTGAAACTCACAGTTCAGCATCCTGGGTGGGACAACAGCCAAGCAAGCAGGAAAACTTCAAGAGGTTTGCATCCCAGAGCTGGAAGAAGCAACTCTTTTCAACTCTTATCACCTAAAGCTGAAGCCCTCGCATAAGTTTCTCAATATGCTTCCCAGAAGGGACGCAGGCAGTATTTTCACTGAATCCAGACCTGAGTTTGTCCTAACAGCCCTCTGCTGCAAGACTGCAAGGCTGCAGCAGCAGCCAGGACAGAGAAGCTGCATATGGAGGCTGTTCACCACCCAGGCTGAGATGAGCAGCAGCATGACACGGGGTCAAAGGCAGGATTTGTACAGTCAGATGTTCTTCCCACTGCCCAGTCTGTTCCCACACAGCACTGGCGCAGATACCTGCACAATAGGCACATCATTCATAATGTTGCATTATGATAAGTTTATTTTCATCAATCAGCTAAAGTGCCTTATTTTTTAAAGCCACAGCAAATTATTTATTTTAAGGTAATGCTAATAAACCAGTAAAATAAATACTTTACCATCTATAGTGATTAGTGGACAGCATGACATTTTTCTGACATTTTTAAGGTGTAAAACTCTGTAACAATTGACAGTTTACCCAGAGACCAGTAGTTGTTTTTCAGTCTTCAAGCTACACTTTTCTTTATGACTTTAATATTACAGAGTTTATCAGAAAGGTGAAATATTGAAAAATAACAAATATCTCTTGAGAAATTTTTAATCCAGTCGTATGCCTAAATTCTACAGATTAGCATAAACATTAAATTATCCCTTGTCATCTGCAAATATGCAGTACATGCAAATCCATTCTGCTTTGTTAACAGAGTTACTGATTTCTTTGGATCTACCAAAAGATTAAAAGTTACTTACTTAGAAAAACATGTGTGCAGAACCAGATCCTTAATAAAACCTGTGTCTGGACATGCTACTCTTTCATCATGAATTTTCACTAGCTGTAACAGTACAGGTTTGTTATTGTTATAGTATTGAATTATTTGCACTAACGTCCATGAAACTTAAATTTCATCCCTTTCTTTAAGAGGTGACAGCCAAGAAGAGACTCACATATTCTCACAGCCTGAAACAAATATTTTAGTTTAATAATGTAACAATATTTTATTCTAAAGGATTATTGTTAATGTAGAGATTTGGTCCTGAGCCCAGTTCTCCAAGGATTAGTCTCCAAAATTTCTGGCACAAGTTTAAGTTACATTTGAATATAATTAATGATTGTCATGAGGAATGGCCATAACCAGAGGTCTGTGCAGAACATGTCCTTCACTGTTACAGGCCGACTCCTTTAATAGCTCAGCACCTTCATTTCTTATTGGTTTCTCTCAGAGCCAAGGTGCTCAGAATAAAAACTGACTGGATGATGACAATTCCACTTTATGCAGCTTTCAAGGTTTAGCAGTTGTTTTGGTTTCGCCCTGAACTGTCTGTTGTTGTACTGAAATCTGAACTGCTCAGTGAGGATACCAAACATTTCTTATTTTACTTCCACGTCACCTCAAATCTTGTAGGAAACCTGGAATTACCTTTCCCAAATGAATGGAGTAGAGTGCATGACAACTTCTCTTTTTTTCTTATTTTTTCTTTTACCCATTAAAGAAAACCCAAACAAAAGCCCCTGACAGTTCAAAACTTCAGAGGAGAAAAATTAACCTGAGGCCTTTTGTCCAATTAATGTGGGAATTCCAGCTGTTTCTTGCCTCTGGACCCCTGGGTGTTGCTCATCCCCCACATCACTCAGAGGCCCTTGGGAAATGCCCACTTACACCCGCATGGCCAAGGAGCATGGTTGGTGTGTGTGTGTGCACAAGCCTTGGCTTTCCACTCCAGGCAGGGTGAGCAGGAGCAGGCACTGCCACCTCGCCCATGTGGCAGCTCCAGTTTGCTCCTCCGTGACAGCATACATGCACTTCTAAAACAATTTCAAGGTGTTTCTAGACAAAATCTGCAGTTAGCAGGTGATTGGGTTTTATAAAAATGTATGTAAATGGTAAACACATGCTTTAGGGCTGGGTTCCACAGCAGATGGATATGATTATGGCACACCATTGATTTACGGAGGCGGGTAGGAGAGTTGTCATCTCTCTCCCTTTCTCCACTCCTTCGTGCTTCCTGATGCAGCCAAGCATCCAGCTCTGCCACAGGGTAATCTGCATATGCCCAGCAAGCCTGACGTGCCTATCACACATGTGCTGGCCATCTGTACAGTGCATGTGCAGGAGCTTCAGCGAGCTGCTGTGTTTCTGCCTGGGATTTCCTGCACAAAGGAATAGGAGCTGTATCTACATGCACTTGCACCATGTCACGGGTGTGTGACCACACATTTGGCCAGCGTGCTGGGGGCTGAGTCCAGCCCCAGAGCACAGCTGACTTTATCTGTGGGTCTGCCTGTTTGTTGTGGAGTGTTCTCCTTTCAGTTCTAGCCAGTCTGTCAGTGCTGACATTGATCTCCATTTCACTTACCTTTCAGAGCCCAGACAGACTGGGGAAGCCATTGCTCTCTGCAACAGCAACCATGTGAAAGGTCTGTGAGTAAATCCTCTCACTTACTCAATTATCCCCTCACTGAAGTGATTTGCACTGCCGTGGGCGGGGAAACCTGAACTCCCAGAGCACCACGCTCATTTATCAGGTGAAATGAGGCAAAGAAAGCGAGGTCAGTGAGTGTCCACGGTGCTTACAAGCTGCAGAGCCCTCAAGCCTGTCATTGCCCAGATCACATTAAAATGCATTCCCTTCCCAGCACACGATCCCCTTTATCAGCCTCTGCTCTCCACTTAGTGGCAGGGGGAAGCTTGTCAGCCTTTGTCACCACATCCAACAGAGAGATGGGCACCACTGCCGAAAGCCACACCACAGAAAGTACAACTCATGCTCCAGAAACAGGCTTTCTTCATTCTTGGTGCATCACCTGAGAAACTCTTCAGCCCTCTGACATATTTTGGTGGAAATCAATATTGGTAAGAAGACAAAACAGGAACAGATGGAAAAAGATCACTTAAGATTGGCATTTTGGTCCTTGGACAAGAAATGACAATATAATCACATTACTAAGCAAGTTTCAGTGAACCATTTTAGCCTGGTTTCCTGTAGAAGTGGCTATGCTATCTATCTGTTTTTATCTCTTTTCTTGATTCCCATTTCTACCAAGATTCAGGGGAAAATTGGGATCTTTAGGAGAAAGATTTCATTCATGGGAGTCCTGTGAAGAGACATCTGCTTACAGAGAAAAGATATCCAGTAAGTGTCCCAGCTAAATCTGATTTAGATCTGTAGGACAGCAAATTTCGTTTCTTTTGACATCATACAAGTGACTTTTCACTACTACAATCAGTCAATAAGGAAAGTGGGGCTAGCTCAGTTTAGACAGGCAACATCTGTGTAGACCTTGAAGCTTAAGACTGAAGTTTGAGAACTGAAGTTTAAAACTTCACCACAGAGCTATGACACAGCTTTCAAGGACTGAGAAACCCAGGACTTGTACAGGCTGTGAGGATACTTCATCCAGCACGGTACCCTCTTGTAATCAAAGACTTATGAAAGATCAGTGAGGAGCAAACAGTAAGGAGAATATGTGTGCCTTCCTCCAATCTGAGAAGTCTAGATGCCTCTCCTGAAGATAATCTTGATATTTACTTGACAGATTATTGGTATTTAGCTATTGGAAGGTAATTCTCGACTACCCATCCCATTCTTTCTGTCTAGATTTGACACTTGAGTAAGTGGTGCAGAGAGATTTTGTCAGCTCTCAGGATCATAAAAAGTAGTTATAATCATATAGACCAAGTTTGTCTATTCATCTTTTTCCTTTACTCTAAAGATACACCAGTAGATCTGCTTGTCCTGACATCTGAAAAGAATTTTTAAAGTTTCATTTTTTTCTTTTCTTTTTTTTTCCTTAGTGTGTGTTGATAAACTATCTGTTTACCTTTAAGTTAAGCCAATTTGCCCTTTTCTCCCAAATCTTATCTCCCAGTTAGTAAACAAAATTCGGAGAGTGTAAAACCACCACATAAATAGTGCCATAACTCAAATTAGTGAACAAAAACCATCACAACATCAAACATTGATTTCTTTTGATTTAAACACAAATGCTTCTTATCCATCCTTAAGAATAAGCGGGATACTCTGGCTATGATTTTACTGCTCTTGTTCACATATGCTTCTACAGGGCGTGCAAGGTATGAGAAAAACCGAATATACGTATGCTTTTGCAGAAAATCTTTGGCCAGTGGTGAGCATGTTCTCCAGCTGAGAAGATGGATGGGATGCAATGGAATCCTATCATTACAATAAGAAAATGGGAAATATGTGTGCACAGCAGATGTTTCAGAAGTGATATAGCAGCTGCTTCTTTTTTTAGGTTAAAATGGACATTCACTTAACAGAAATTTTGGGGTTTCATTCATATGATAGTAGTCCTTTAACAGAATGCTTTTTATTTAGTATTTTTCATTTTTTTGTCTCTGATCTAGATATTTCAGTGCTGGTCTGGCATAAAAGCAGTAGCTGTACTTGTATGGCCTCCCCACAGAGGTCTGTCCAAGCAACTGGAATTGCAAAGACCATCCCTAGGAACAGGTTTTGAAAAGGCTCTTGCAGCCATTTCCCCACTGCTCCTCATGGAATTAAGAAAACATTGTTAATTATCCTCCATTCCTCCAACTTCTTGTATGCATGAAGTGTGCAAACGAGTTTGCACAGTTTAAATCTCAGGTGTTATTCGTGCAGCATTCCTGGGAAGAGATTTTGTCTCTGTGCCACTGGCTGCATTATTAGTTGGCAGAGCAGAGGTCTGACTACTGCTGATGGTCCCCAGAGCCATGGTGAGTTTGGCTGCAGCTCTGGAGAGATATTTCTCCTCTGCACTTTAGACATCTGTCTGCTGTCTGTTGAGGAAAATAAAAAATCATAAGGCTCGAACTTTATGCCTTAAATGCATCTGCTTGTCATAGGCAGTATCATATGAGAGAAAATTAAACATAAGTTGCAGGATGGTGCAGTTCAGGGTAGCACCCTATGTTGCTCAGAAACCATCTAATAACACACGTAAAATAATCCAGAGCAAAACTTCAGCTTCCTTCTGAAACCATATATTTTGGTGATGATGGAAATATGCCAAAGGCTAAGTCTGCACACAGAGCCACGTTGAAACCAAAGCAAATATTCAAAGACCAAACATATAACTTCCTTTTCCTCACTGCAGAGCTGATGGAGTCTCTTCCCCATGTGCACAAAAAAATTTTAGAGAGGTTTCCTTTCAGATGAGGTTTTTTCCTCATTTACTGTAGACTGAATCTACTTCTCTCTTCATTAAGTACAGTTCTGAAATCTGTTAGTAAGGATAAAACAAGGCTCTGAACTAAAAAGAAAAACAGTTATCAGCTGCATTTTGTGAACTGGAAGACTCTGAAAAAACCCTGTATTTTTATGCATGAGGCAAATACAAGATCTTGCTTTAAGAAGGGTGATGGTTTTGATAGAAATCTTAGAGTCCTAGAACACTCACCCTGTCAAATGCTAAATACCTTTGATGAATATGAAGTGCAATGTGGTACGCAGATGACAGAGCAGGCGCTTAGAAAGCACAAAACAAAACAAAAAAATCCTTACCCTTGGACAGTGAGATTAAGCAGATA
The DNA here is from genome assembly GCA_013398615.1 of Brachypodius melanocephalos. Lineage (NCBI taxonomy): Eukaryota > Metazoa > Chordata > Aves > Passeriformes > Pycnonotidae > Brachypodius > Brachypodius melanocephalos. The sequence continues at coordinate 20,379,394 of VZSR01003807.1, forward strand.
GGATGATACTGTACAGAGCTCCAAAGACACTACATGTGTGGACATGCACTAAATCACAGTCTTTTATAAAGTCATGCAGGCTGCCACTTCAGATCCTTCATCAGCTCCAGTGAACATGATGGACTGTCTGGTGAGTGGGTGCAGTGCCATGCTAACAGATGGGTATGAACATAAACAGGCAAGAGAGTGCACAGGAGCTTTAGGATGGGCCCACTCAGGTCACAGGTAAGACAAGAACGAATAAATTTTCACGTTGTTTCTATGGTTTCCACTTCTTGGCATCAGCATGTGTGATTTGCACACCTCTCTGGGGCTGGATTGCTATAAAAGAGTTTTTGTGTACACAGAAGGCAGGATCTTTAAAATCCAACTAATGCCAGAGCTTCAGAACAGAAGGTGGAATGACTGGAAAGAAAAAAATATGCATGACATTTCTTCTCATCAACACAAAACCCCTTTGAGTAAGCAGAGGTCTGCATGCCTTCAGTCAGCTCAGTGCTCTCTGCACCAAGCAGGTGTGGAAGATGCTTCTTGCACAAAAAAACCATCTTGCAGGCAAACCCTGCTGATGAATAGGGCTTTCTGCATGACCATAGTGTGGCCAAGTGATCTTTAGTGGGTAGAGATTATTCTGGCTTTGGCATCTCAAACTGAAAGCAACTTGCTTGAGCAGAAATCTGTTTATTTAATCATTTGCCACACAGTATGCATAGCTGTCAGATGACAAAAATCCATTTTATTCAGTCAGCCAAAACTATTTTTGCAAATAATTGTTTTTTATCTTGCCTCATCCTTGAAGAATTAAGTCCTCCTTGATATAAAATCTTTGTCTCTCTCAATGTTCCTCAGATGGACTACTCTGCAGCTTTGCAGATAAGTTTGTGCTTGTCTATAATTTATGTTATTTCAGTTTCAAGACACCAAGTCAAACTCTGTCCTCACTTACTCTCTTTTAACCACAGAGACTTCAGTGTGGCTGCAATCGAGGATGGAATCTGACCCATTGTGTTTGTTTTCAATCGCAATATGCATGACTTAATGTTGCTTTCTCCTTTATTTTAATCTCCTAGGACAGCCTGAAGAATCAGATGTTGACTCTCGAGAGATTTCTACCCAGTGAAATATTCTAAACATGTCAGGAAAAATGTTTTGTCAATTCCAGCTTGTGGATTCACCCCAGCCAGCTGGCTGGGCAGTCTCAGGCACTAGATGCTGCCCTGCAAACTGGGAGGTCAGAGCTGGGTGCAGGCAGGCAGGATGGTGGGAGCGTGTGCTAGAGCAGATTGGAAGGATTCCACCAATTGTTGTAGACGATGTGTTGGGTCTTCTGAGGAAAGGGTAGGTTGCATGCCGGCTGTCATTCAGGACTTCATTTAAACGACTGAAGAAGAGATATGCTGGAGTTAAGACATATCCCCCTGTTTCCACTATCCTTGATGAGATTTTGCCCTGTCTTTTCAATGGCATCAGAACTGTGGTTCACCTATGAAGATAGTGGAGTTGGAGGCTCATCCTTGCCAATCTCCAGATCTACTGATACTCAATGAATTCATGATTCCATGCAGACAAAACACATCCTCCACCAAATGGGCACTTCAGAAATTGCCTGTCATGAAGATCTGATATATTTTTATTATCCTTGAAAATTAAAATTATGATTGACTTTTTATGTGGTTTATCAATAGAGTTGAGATTAAACTGGACTTTTTCTTTCTTTCCTTTCAGTTTCTTGTCGAAACTGATCCAGATCCTGCAAATAACCTGGAGAGCTTCAATTCATCTCTGACACACAAAGAGATTTCCCAAAAATGATGGATTTTGAATTTGTAGATTATTCACACTACAATAGCAAAGGAAAGATGGCAACAGTGACCCTTTAAGAACATCCCCCTGACTGTGGAAAGCTTGGATATGCACAAATTTTTGATAAATACTAGTTTATGTTTATGTGTCACTGTGTGGAATAAAAGCACCATGCTACTGGTGGCATGGGAGGGCACTGAGATGTTTGACAATTCAGAAGGAAAAAAAAAAAATTCTCCAAAAGTGCAAGTTCTTCTTTTTGAAACCATGAATTTGTGACCAGAAGCCCTCTGTATTAGTGAGATTTTAATACTTTCTTAAAACACCCTCTAGTAAGTCATGACTGTTCCACTAAGGGTTATATTTTCATAGTGCTTCAGGTACTTAGATCTGTGTATTGCCCTTCCCTTGGATCATAGCCCTACAGACCAAAACAATACTGTTGGTGCCTTAGTGCAAAATTAACAGGGAAAACAACCAAAGCAAAGGAGCAGACACAGAAAGCAATACACAAAGAGACAAGCGATACAAAGCAGAACCAAACTTAGACATCAGAGGTCAACCCACAAAATATTGTGAAGGGTAAACATGTAAAAAAGAAGTCTTCCAAAGAAATTAGTGACAAAATGGTTTCTGAGAAAGCTGCAGGGCTCCCTCATATGGGCTCCTTATGCAATATGTACCCCTTGCTCTCCTACATTTGGCTTTGGTACATATATGACACACAATAAGAAAGCAGTCATGAACCCTTTTTTTTTTTTGTTATTGTTAGAAATTTTAATTCAACTCTAATTTCAATGAAGATTAGTTGTAGAAATTGAGAGGACTCATTATAATTGCAAATAGATACAGAAAAAAAAAAGCACAACATTGTTTTGACCTTACTTTGCTGACACTTTCTTCATTTAACATGAGAAATGTCTTAGAGAATTAGAATCTGCAAGACCAACACATGATCAGAATAACAGAAAAAGATAAAGGAACACACCAAACAATGTATGCAGTCAGAAGTGAAACAAGTTTCTTATTGCAAACCTGTACTATTTGCCATAATATCCTATGCACAGGAAAATAAACTTCAGTCAATATAGTAAATATTCTGACATTTCCTCCTAAAATGGAAACCCTGCCTTGATAATCATTAGTGGAAAGCAGTGTTAACAGCACCTTTTGTAGGCCATTGGAGTAAGCTTCAGTCTGCATTTGCTCCCAAAAATTACAGCACACTGATAGTTTCAGGGACTCAAAAGCTACCTTCTCACCAGATAGCTGTTGCAGATTTTCAATTGTCCTCAACTGGTCCCTGATGACTTCTGCTCAGGGTTGTCACTGTGTATACTGTTAAGGACCCAGAAAGAAGAAATGTTTTGATTTCCCAAAAAACCCCCAAACAAACAAACAAAAAAACCCCCAAAACAACAACAACAAAAAAAAACAAGCTGGGTGTTTAAGATAGGTCTATTACTAAATGTGATATTCAAAATTAGGCACCCTCCAGAAGGATCCTTATTTATGTAAGCAATTAAATTATGTGCTTCTTCCTTAGAGTAAATGAGAGGCTTCTTCCAGCTCCTTCCTTTTACCTCTCTATGATTATTTTTATGTGGCTCTAGATATTTCCAGTTCCTCCTAGTCTAATTTAAATTTGAGATGTGTATGAGTTGCCTCTATGACTGACCTCCCAAAGTCCATGGATTGTCAGAAAGGCTCTCAAGGGCGAATCCCCTCCAGGTACCCAGGTCTTGGAGCACATCCCAAAGGCAGACCCTGCCCCTGGTCACTTCTTGCTAACTGGGCTTTATTCAGGAAAGTTTTGGTCCTCATGACTGAAACAAAACATCCTCAAGGAGCTTATGAATAAGTCCATTTGCTTCCTGCCTCAAACACTTCTAAAACGTTAACCTGAAGCATAAACGTTTCTGCCTTTCATTTCCTTGGGGATGACAGGAGAGAGAGACTGAGACTGATTGCAAAAGCTGTAGTGCTTGTCTGAAGTTTTTAGCCTGACTCTGGTCAGGCCCCAGGTGACCAGCTAATGAAAATAATTCAAACTTTACCAAAACAAGAGCCATTTATAATGTGGAAATTCTAGACAGACAGCTCTGCAAAACCCTGGGAACAAACATGGAGATAAATCTTTGCAAGAAAAAACATCCCTACCTCACTACTCACAAGGTCAATTTTAAACAGCATTGTGGGGCACATCCCCCACATGTGGAAGAAAGTTAGTTAGCATTAGCTCTTTCTTAAACACATCCATACCTGTGCTCTTGTTCCTCTGGAGTCATGTGGTATGAGGAAATATTTGGCTTTAGAAATACTAGGAAGACTTTTGATCCCATGTCTTTTAAGTAGATGAGTTTTGGGATTATTCTTAAGAACAGTTTTTCCTCCAACTACAAATGGAAGAAGAAGAAATGATCCATTGAAAATGGGTATAAAAGCCCTGATTTCAAATAAACACAACACAGCCATGAAACGAGACATAGAACAGTAAGAGGAACGCTCATGAAGGAGGAAATCAGCTGGGGCTCTCCAGTAACAAAACTGGAAGCTTTCAGATGTCAAAAACCTCCCAGAAACAGGAAAAGGAGGATGGGTTGCATGCCATGGCACAAAGGCTGTGCAAGCTTGGAGCAAGCCAGCACCAATGAATCCCAGCTGCAGGTGACCAGGGACAGGGAGCCCCAGCATCCTGGGCAAAGTGTGTGCTGGGCTTCCCAGGCTTGGTGGCCAGCAGCTTGGTGCTCCTGCTCTCCAAGAAGTGCAGACCAGCCCTGCCCTGACTAAAGGGCTGTACATCCTGTGCCCTGTCTTCCCATGTCAGGAGCAGCTCCTCAGTGGCCCAGGAGCCTGGGATTGACAGGGACCTCCTGGCCAAGAAGCCTGCACTTGTTAGGAAAATGCACATTACCTCTTGCTGGCTCAGGACCACCCTAAGGCTGTGCCCAAAGACTGGGCAATGGGGAAAAATTTGGAATCAGTCTCAAAACTGTTCTGAGACCATCCCCCACCCCAACCAAAAAAGAGTTTTCTCTTCAATTAAGCCTTATCTAATCTGTTACAATTCAGGGATCTAAATTGCATTAGAAAAAACTGCTTTAAAAGTAAGGTTTGTAAATAAAATGTCTTTAGCAGCACATACAACAGACCTAATAATTACTTATTTGTATGAACTTCATAAAAAATCTAAAACATTTCCATGTGCACATATACATTTTCATCTTGCCACTTATTAATACTTTATTTCTTAATAGTTATCTCAGTGTTCACCAAGAAGCCTGCAGAGACATAAATTGCATTTCTGCTTTCTGTGAAAAAGCAATGATTGGAAAATTGACCTTTAGCAACTGCTGCTTTCTGAGGGATCCTAGATATACCCTAATAAAAAAAGTTGTAAAAAAATCTAAATTATTTAAATCAAATCATAACCTAATATAGAGCTGGGTGAAAGTTCTCTTCTACTATCTGTCTGTTATCTGGCTGAATAACCTGTGCACATGACACTATACTAATAGCGTAATATACTAGTGCTATGGAGAGGAGCTTTTTAAAAGTATTTATTACTTCAAAAACAAGTGAAAGACAAGAACAATACATAGATCATCACCATATCTTCCTATTAAATTACCCCTTGGGATATAATTGTTTCCTTCAAGTTCTCACCAAAAGAAGAATATTATTTCTGAAAATGATGGAGAACTCTCCATGTGGTTAAAATTCCCAAATCCTGATTGCTCCATTATGTCATGTGGTGATGTATCAAATTGGTGTGGGGCATTACTGCCTACACCATCACTTGTAAGCAGTTTTAAAAACATGTATGTAATCACTGATGAAAGTCAGATCTATGGGTTTTTTTCCCCCAGGTGTCCAACATTATTTTGATGGGACTTATTTCAGTACATTATTGAAACTGTCAGGAATTAGCAAAATGAAATGAAAATAGAAGTAAAACCCTCGGGAGCATCTAATAGTGTAATTCTGCTCCTTTCTAGCTTCCCTGAGCACAGCTGTCAAGAAGACATCACACCAGGAAAAACACTCAAATGCTTTTGGTGTCTGTGCTCAAGGGATGAAATGTGTTAAACTAAAAAAAAATGTTGTACTGCCCAAAAGGGTTTGGAGGAAATTTTGTCAGTCCGTTACCTTTTCACTACAAGATGTCTCACCTCTAAATTGCAAGATAATGCATTATAGTTCATAATACATACATGCATTAAGTTATAATACATAATTATAAGATTATGTATTATAGTTCTTTACTTAGTACCAATAATCTTGGGCCATATCGTTGGTGTGAATAAAATTATTATGAAATATAAAAACCTGAAAAAACTCTCCATGAAGGTTTATAGTTGAATATGTACTAGTAGATCCCATACTGGAAAATTATGGGAGAATGACCAAAGTCACAGTGCTCATTACCAGTGCCTACAAAGAGACTTTCAAATTTCAGATGTAAACTCCCACGACCCCAGTTTTCTATCCCCCAAATGGGATCATGGCCAGGATTTTCCTGCAGGCAAAGCTGCTGGTGGTGCAGTGATGATGGATGGGTTACTTCCTTCTTTTTCCCTCCAGGAAATGCACAGGTTAGAGATGCTGACATTCACTAGCTCAGGAGGTGTCCAAAAGGCCTGTGGGATCTGTTGCCTCTCCAAGAGAAGCCCCTCTCCCAGGTGAGCTACATAGCTACAGCTGACTCCCAGAGCAAAGTGGGGGAACACACAGCCTCCTAAAAAAAGGTGCAGGTGGTGTTCATAGTCTGGGTGGGGCAAAGTGAAGGGGAACACCTTTTCACTGCTAGTCTGCAACTGTTTCAATCTTATCCAGAACATATCACCAGGGAAGATTAGGAGAGGCAAGTAGCTTTATCCCTACCTCCCTCATCCCTGACAGTCCCTCCAGATGCCTCCAGGGTATTCCATTACAAGCTTATCAAGTCCTTTTGGCAAGAAGATTCTGAGATTTGCAGTGACAGGCTGCAGTTATCTGAATACATCACTGTTATTTTCTCAACAACTGTGCTACAAAAGTAAATCAACAGAGGCTAGCCCAGGTCTTCCAGTAACTTAGCAATCTGATAACTAGCTCAACAATTGTACTAACAATTAACATGCCTTCAAGGTGTGTCCATGCCCTTGAGACTGATTATCCCAGTATCTAAAGTACAAGATCATAAAATAGCAAGAAAAGGGAAAAAAAAATTGCTTATCTACTCTATTCGCATCTTTTTCCTAATAAATCTTTTTAGAAAGAAGAAAAAATTTGTAGGGAAACTTTGATGGACAAGATAAATTGTGAATAATTTCCAGAAAACTAGTCATGTCACAGATAAGTCATTGAAAGAAGAAGGAGGCCAGAGAGACAAGAATTGCATAGAGCATTCAATTTGTCATGACTGAGTCACTCAGTTGTAATCCAAAGTGAAAATTGAGGTACAGAAACCTAAATTCAAATAACTTTTAACTTTTGGCTTCATTTCAGGTGAGCAAGCATGCTGCAGTTGAGTCATTCTGCTGATTTTTTTCCCAGTTTGCACTGTAGGCTTTAAAAAATGAGAATCTTGGCATTTTGTATAGGTCAGGCTAAGTGGTATCATAGGTTAAGTTCTGGCATTCAATCTAAATGCCCTAATGTTTGTACTGTACAGCCAGATTTGAAACATTACTTAAATTGTCTACAGCCAAACAAAGAGTGATCACTGCACAAGCCCCCTCCCAGAGTTTTCTACTATTCCTTCTCTGCTTTCCTGTCTTTTCCTACATTTCAGAGAAATGCCTTTCCAAAGTGTCAAGAAAGCCATTAGGCACTCTCTGCACTTGGAAGGGAGGTTGACTTTTTAAGAAGTTTGAGCTGAAATTTTTCATGTCATGGAGCATTTTGATTAAAAAAAAGATTATTGATACAAGAGTTCAAGTGGCATATGCCAAATTACTGGGAAATAAAGAATCCTTGCTGTTCTTTGTAAAATCTGTCTTCTAAGGCTTTTCTATAACTGTTGTAGCAAAGGCTCGTAATTCTTACAAACTTTGTGTGACTCTGAATTTCCATTAATCACTTCCTAGGAAAGCAACTGTTCTCAGTCCTGTGGACTGTTTGTCTCATCTTTTCCTGCTTAGCGTGCTAGGGTAGCCTTCATTTTATGTTTGGCACGGCATAATCACTTAGCAGCTCTCCAATAATGAGGTTGTTCAGACCCAGATGATCCAATGTCATCAACTAGGCATTTACACACAGTACCTTGGTTTTGGAATTCAGTACAGGCTTTAATTGAAGAAGACTAAGGAAAATTCTGCAAGAGAAAGTTAAGAAGCAGAAAGTATAATTTGAAGTAAGTCAGATTTTCCAGCTTACAGGAGATGCAGCGGGTGTGCTCAAAAACTTTCTTCTGGCTTTACAGATATCAAAGAATTTCAAGATATCCCCTATTCTTATAAGGAGTAATTCTGCTACTTGAAGATACTACCATCCAGCAGCTTGAGCTTTAGCAAGCAAAGGGCTTCCCCTAAGGGAGCCATACTACAAGACCTGGTGTTAACAGTTGCTTTTCAGATGGGATAAGGAATCTGCCCCAATCAGAGCTATCAGCAGGTATATCTCACCTGTACTGCAGAGTGTTGGGTAGAATCCTGTTTGTGCCATCTCTATAAAGCAAGGTGGAGCCCTGATGGGGACAAGGGACGTACAGGCACATACACTCTCTCGGTACCTCTGTATCTCCCCCTTCACAGCTCTGGAGAGCTGGGCAACTGGTTTTGATTGTTCACCAGCAGTTAGGAGCTGTATGGCCTCTGTCACTTTATAGCTACTACCAAAGAATATTTTTCCCTTCCTTGGAAGCTGGTTAAACATATGACAGCTAAAGCTACTCTGTTTCTAAACGAGCACTACTACAGAGAGCCTCACTGTGTGTTGAGTTCATCCATTTACTAAATTCACCTTTGTTTTCCACACCATCCTTGAGCAGACAAGATACTAATAACATATTTAACTTTTTTTTTTTTATCTCTTCCTTTTTAATCAACTGGTACAGAAGCCTAAAGGTATTTCATATTTCTATCTAATAAATTAGAATGTTTGGCTTTAATCACAATTGCACTGCACATGCCTTGGTAATCTTTAGCCTCATCTATGTCAACCTCTGCCCTTTTGACCTTCACATCTAATCATGCTTCTCTCTGGTGTGTACAAAATTCTGCTAAACCCAATTTATTCCCAAACAAATCAAGCCCGTGTCACATCTCTTTTTCAAACACATCCTGCGGATTCTGGTAAATTCCTACATGACATGTGACCTTCTCATCAAAAACTTCTTGACATTGTCTGATTCCCTGACCAGTCCAATACCTGACTCATCCTGACACAGTTAAATATCCCTTTTGTTTTCTTTCCTGGCTTTACTATTTTTCCTATAAAAAACATGTCTTTTTTGCTTTTTATTTTGAGTCAACTTGCTGCATTTTTTTCATTTCAACCCTTTCTTTCAAGGCATTTGTCACAGTAAGCCTTTCACTAGTGTCCAGCTAAAGCTTTCACTCTCTGATGGGCTTAGATTATATTCTTGATGTTTTACAGACAAACAATACATTGTAACCACCAGTAAACTGTACTTACCAATACTGCTTGTGGAAACTAAACTTGAGACAAGTTAGCCCAAACTACACCTTGGAAATTCATGGTTAAAAAAACCAAAAAGCAAATAAACACATATTTCACCTCAGCAATCAGAAATGAAAAGAAAGAGGGATTGTGTGTGCATGTCTTTCTTGCTCAAAGTCTGATTTTTCCCCATTTCTGCCAATGGAAATTTCACCATTGGCCTCAGTGTGCCCAAAGGCAACAGGGTGAAGGGGCTCCAGCAAAGAGAAGCTGATAGCTTATGAGCAGCCTTGGTTAGGTTGCAAACCCAGTAAATTTTACTTGATTTCAACCAGGCTGGTTGTCTTCTTTTCAGCCTCATTTGTTAGGACCCATAGAAATTAATGATTTTCTGCTATTTACAACAGAGGAGAGAGAGCTAATGTTCATCATTACGGATGCTACTTCAGTATATCTCAGTGCAAAATGAGTTTCCAAGGGAGTTTGAGCTATGAAGGAGTCCTCAACCTTGCCTGCAACCTTCTGGATAAAGACCGATCAGGTCAAACCCACCGCTGAGAATATTTTTAAATGGGACTAAATATTTCTGTATAGATTTTGTACATTATTGGTGATTGTTTCTTGAATATTTTTATAAGAGTTTTTGTGATGTTGACAGTGGCTCTTTGTGTGTTTTCATATCTGCTCTGAACGTATTTGATGGGAACTACTAAGCATATAGAGAGCTCATTTAAGCATAACCCACTCCTTGGGAAGAGGAACATGTGGCTTACATTGAGATTAATGAACTGCATGGCCGAGAAGTTTGTAAGACCAAGTTTTAACCCATTTATATTTTAGGGAAGTTTATGCCCCTGAAAGCTGCCTATGGCAAAATTCCCACATCTCCCATTAAAATGTTCCCATCTACTGCTTTACAACAGAAAGAATACCAGAATGATCTTTTAGGCCAAAGAATTCAGTCATGTTATTTCTACTATCCCAACTAGAAATGCCTCCTTGCACTATTGCAACTAGAAATATTGCCACATTACTTGTTGCTGAGCTTCTTCCAACAGAAATACCACAAAAATGCTTTTTCTTTGGGGTATTTAGACTATGAACTTTTTACAAATTGTATATATCAACATAGCTCAAATGAGTACCAAGTTGGGGGTTTTTTTTAACATTACCAATGTTTTGTGGCCAAACTTCTCTTTCCATTTTGAGGAGACAACATCAGATTAGTGATCCTGCTGGAAAGAATTTATGAAAGAAATTCATCTTACTTGGTAAAAGATGAAGAAATTATAAATAATTAGGCAATGTACAAAACCTAGTATTTGCTTTAAAGTAGGTCAGAATTCTATTTTTTCTGAAGAAGGAGATTGCCAGGTGTATTTAAGCTGGATGGACAGACAAATTGATATCTTTCTGGTTGATTTATTTGTACATATGTCTTGGTCCACTCAGCTGGCTTAGGGAAAGGTTACTTGATTCACTCTAGGTGGTGCATGAGAGAAACAACAAAATTCTCAGGAGGTTCAATAACAAACTTTTACTTGCAAACTTTAAAACATTAAGGTAGCACAATGTACTTATCAAATTTTAAAACAACATGCAGACAAAGTAAAGCACTTCACAAACTTTAACTTAGAACACTTAAACTTAGCCAACTTTGACTTATCCAGACACAACAAGGCTCTTACTAAGGCACTGACTGGAATTCTTTAGTCTAGCTTACAATATACTTCTGGAAGAAGAAGTTGGATGAAAGAGAGAAAGAAAAGATAAAAGTAGAAATCTCACCACCCATGGATCCAAAGACAAGACTTGGTTGAAGTCTTGATCCACAAAGGGGAGCCCACAAGACACAAGGTTCAATGGGTTAATATATGCTCAGGTGAGGTGAGAACACCCAGGAACCTCCCCTGGGGGTGGAGATTTAAACTGTGGATCATGTGCAATCCTCTGGTGCAAGGCCCCAGAAATGAGTCTGGGGGCAATTCAGGGGCTTTTGATGGTCTATCACGCCTCCTAAGACATGGCAGCTGCCTCTCCCATCAGCATAATTGAGCCAAATATACCCAATCAGAGGGGATGAACACCTTTAGGCCTATGTGTAAGTGTCACAATGTCTCTCTGGAGTGGCTGTGAGCAAGTTGCATCTCATCAGAAGGGATGAATAATGTGAATGTCCTGACACCTTTTCCAGAGGTGAGTATCACAACTGTACAAGGGAGAACATTGGCATGATGTTAAGAAGCACTACCCTACCTCAAAGGGTTTGCTTCTTATTGGCTTCTTCTCTTATGTGGCTCAAACTCCAGCTGTTGGAGGAACAAGGTTGATCTGCCATGGTCATCCTAGGTGCTCATGCCCTCCAAACGTGTAACCTCAAACGTCATCGACAGAGCACCCACTGCTTTTGGAAATGGCTGACTGAGCCATTAACTCTTCTGTCTCTCACAACACAGAGTTAGGCAGGTCTTACAAATTCTGCCGCCAGAGCAAGAACTGGTAGGGAAATCGCTTCCATTTCCAGTAGCTCTGTTTCGGATGTTTTCTAATTCAGAAATATTTGGTTATGTGAATGAACAGATATGTCTTTTATGTTTTCTCTTCAGTTTACTGCATAGAAGGATCCAAACACTGACTTGTAAAGTCAAAATAGTGGATGAAAACCTTCGAAATTCTGCTGCTTTGGTGACACAGCTGTTGGAGAGCCAGTGAATCAAAAGATGCACTTTTGATGAAAAGAGATGTCCTTTCTACATCCATCACCACTTTCAAATGGTTCTCTGCAAAAACAAAAAAAAAAACAAAACAAAACAAAAAAAAAAAAAAAAAAAAAAAAAAACTCCTTGAAATCTCCAAAATCTGGAGGAGAGATAGATAAGGTGAGAAAGCTTACAAACAAATATATGGAGACCCATCTTATGAGAATTCAAGCCCACAGCAATTTGCTTGATTAAGTTGCTTACCATAATTTTGTCATGTTGTATGTATTGTCTGTGCGCATTTTGGAGGCTCACTAAGAGGTGAGGCTTGCCAAAAGTTTCTTGGAAGAGCATATAGATTGTGATGAAGCTGGGTGCTGGGTTCCCTCTACCTTGGGAAGGTTTAGGTTCAGTTGAGAAGCATCTACCTTATGCTGCTTAGCATGAGGGATCGAACTATACCACCAGTCTAAACCAGTCTCCAAAATCCTTGCACTGTGTTCACATTTAAAGTCTACTGAATGTTATGGCTTGAAGTCTCCTCTAGATAGCAAAGGTGATAACTGGCCTTTCTTTGACTTCTAGGAATGAAAGGGCTGACCTATAAAGATGAAGAGAAAACTTTATGGTTTATTAAATATATTTATATTCTGTGTCCCACACTAAAAAATCTCATATTACCATTATCATTTGTTTTTTTTTCATTTCCCTTAAGTTGCTCACTCAAATACTGCAGTTCTGCAACACCCTAGGGGAGCAGCCCAGGAAGGCTGAGACTCAGGAAAGAACTCTCAGATCTGGTAACTGCACCCCCAGTTCCCAGAGAGTGATGCTTCAAGAGACTACAGACAAATAGCGAAGTCTGAACACAAATAATCTCAGCATTCAAAGATAGTTCCCAGGTCGAGTGCCAGAATGGGCTCTGAGTTGGTACTAAAGAACAGAAATGTCACTCAGAACCTCTCTTTCCTCTGATTCACACTGCTTTTATCATAGTATGGCTGCACTGAGCAGCCAGCACACCATCATGGACAAAGAGGATATCAGAAATGGGCCGTCAAAGTAACCACAGAAGCAACATCTAGGTAGGTCCCTTTGCTCCAGCCTAAAATTTACTCTTTTTTTCCCTAAAACTATTTGGCAGTCCCTGGAGTTGTTGAGTAACTGGGCTAGAATTTTTTGTTTGTTTTCTTTAAACAAAATGAGATTTTTATTGTGCAATAGCATTGTTCTGGGATGCAGACAGCTTTTGCAGGCTGTCTGCAGCTTTGTATTTTTAAAGTATCTGTGTTTTTAAAACAAAGGTCAGTGATCATGCTATCAGGTCATTACTGCATCTGTGTCACAGAGGGATAAGAGCCTGCTGATAACTGGGCCACCAACTCCCCCACGCCTCCAGCAGCAGCTTGGGTGCAGCCATCTGCATGGCTACTGCAGGGCTACTGCATCCTCCCACCCTGCCCAGCCACTCTGCACATCAAGGTTGTCCTTCCCAGGTGTTCCCTGTCCAGACAGGCCATAGAGTGTGATTTAGTACTGCTGGTAATCAGCACCTTGAGGTAAATTAAAAGCAAGACTGTAAATCTTGACATGCTCTTTCATCCGTGACTTTTTGGTTCTTAACATCAAAATAGACTGACATTCCTCTGCCACACAGCAGGGTTGGATCTTGTTTTACTGAGAAATTGAAGACTGCACCCACAGTGCTCCTGCTGTAATGATATAGCGTGTGGGAAGAGGGTGAGTGACGTGTTGAATAGAGCGCTGGCTTTGTTCCTCTGGGATCCAGGTTTTCAGCTGAATCTCAAGTCCTCTGTTAAATGAATAGTCTGTGTTCCACTCCTGGGAGAACAGTAGTCTGCATTAGAAAACCATGGTGCATTAATTTGTCAGACTCAGTAGCTGAAATCTAGGAGCCAGATTCTCAGAGAAAGCTAATGTCTTCCTACTGGAGAGAGGATCACTTCTGCCCCTCCAAGTTCAGGTCAGAAGCTGACTGATGGGCATCTTGCCCGTGGAGAAGCCAAGGACACTTCTGCCAGAGCTAGTCTCAACCACAAAATGTAGCAGTCATGTAATTCTCCAGCTAGCATCTGCTAACATACCTCCGAGGCAACACTATTACTAATCCAAAATGAAGTGAGTAAACTGTTAGTCCAAAAAAGCCTTAATACTGGTCCACAGTCTGATCTCAGTGTTTAACTACGAGGTGTTCTGCCAATGTCAATAGAATTACTCAGCCCTTAAGAAGATCTGAATCTAGCCCAACATCATACAGATGTCAACATCTCAACACATCATTCTCAACAGTAAGCCAGGTCTCAAAACATATGGTGTCTGTACCATTTGCTCTTCTGGGAAAAGACTGTAAGAGACACAATTCAAGGCTGTAGTAGGAATGCACAGGTTTGTGTTCATGATGAAAGGCAGCACTATGAGAGCTCTGGAAACAGGGTAGACAAAGAACAGCAAGAATATTTTCCCCAAGAACAGCAATGGTGTTCTGGCATAGGAACACAACTTCCAGGTCTAAGTCAGTATCTCTGGGCTGCCCTGTATAGATACTCCTGACATCTGGAGTCTCCTCTAACAGGAATTCTTTGCACAATGCTAGGCTGCCTCATTCAGACATACCTGAGAAACCCTGTTTCTGTGAGGGGAAGATAAATTAAAGTAGTATTTTCATTGATACAGCTGTGAGCAAGTCTGCAGCTTGGCAAGACCTGTATAGAGCCAAAACATTTGTATGAAATTCTGTGGTGTGCCTTTCCTCTTTCCTAGCAACCAAGAGATGTTACTCTACCCTTCACTTAGTGTCTCTGGCACCATCATATCCATTCTCTCCATCTTTCCTTCATTGTATCCCTTCTTATCTCTTTCTCTGATGACCTGCCTTCAAGTTTCAGTGCAGCCCTCCAGGACTCACCACTCAGCAACACCAGCATCCCAGTAACCTGAAATGACTGTGCTCAAATAATCCATTATTATTATTATTATTCATTGTATACATTAGGGAGAACTCTCCCAACTAGCAATGTTTTAGATTAAAACTTACCTGAGCTTTCAGCCACTTAAGAGTTCTCAGGTGTTGTACTTCTGGTCATAAGTAAGCCGTAAGTAAGACCAAGCTGAAGTGTGAACAATTGTTTTTTTCCCTCAGAGCACTGATTCATTATTAATCTCTCAGCTACAAGTGTGATGACTGGAGTGTTACTTCAGGGAGACTGACAGCAGTGCTATGTCTTGGGGCAGGGGATCACTATCTTAGACCTATCTTTTTTAGATAAGCAATTAGGCCAACGTTATGAAGCTTGTGTGAAAAAAGGGGGATTTGTTTCAGATCCTTAGGCACTTCAGTGGATTAGCAGGAACCTGAAGGCTAATTTACTTCTTGGCTCCTACATGTACATGATCAGGTTTGTAAATGTTTGACTTAATTTTCCGTAAAAGAAACCAGACCATGAATTACCTAATACTAAATAGGAAAGAAGACAAACTGTTTTGGAAATAGGGTGATGTAGCAGAGTAAATGTACATAGGTATCCGTACATAGTATCTGCTGCTGGGGAAGGTGCACACCTGCAGCATCCTGGGAATCATATCAACAGTCTTGAACAAAAGGGCAGACAGTCCTGTGTTTAAGATAATAATTACAGGGAAAACTGGATGTGGAGCATGCTGTGGTCCTAATTGCATCTAAATACAAAGCTGAGTGTTTTCAAGACAGTGTTTAAATCAAAGCACATCCCCCTTTCATTACTCAACCTTCAAGGCAGAGTGAATTCATAGCAAATTCTGAGGCTTTAAAGTCCTTTCCCATACATTAAATCATCAAAGACTTTTCTGCATGTATTTTGGACTGGCTTATGGCCAATCAGGGGAGACCTGGCCATTTTCACTATATCTGCTTAGTGTTCCCACAGCAAAAGAAAACACCTTAAGTAGGAGCCAACCTACTTGCTGACTGTTAAGTTAACACTACCTGTGTTTGTCTGAACAGTGGAGAATACAAGTCTCCGTTATCTCAGGACTGAGATTCGTTTTAAGACTCAAAACACCATTAACAAAACCAGAGGAGAGCTCTGTCCCTGCACTTAGCAATGTACGGACAAACTGCCAGAATAAACACCTCTCACCAAAAAAAACAATTCCTTTAATAGCTTCCGCTCTTCCCCAAAGAAGAACACTTTAGAACTTCGCCTTGAATCTCCTTGCATAAGTAAAGCAGGATAACTCCACAGCGCACAGTCCCCTCACAGAGATGAACCACAATGGCTGTGGTGCCTCACCCTCATGTCCCCAAGGCAGACCTTGCAGCTGGTGTGGCACCAACATCTTACCTCAAGCAGGGGAGCTCAAGTCACACTCTATCAAGTGTGAAAGGACAAAGGTCTCAGTTCCCACAGGCAGGTGTGGAGGAGGACAAAGCCCTTATATTGCATACTGAACTGCCCTTAATGTGCCATTTGTCTGGCACCACATGCCATCCAGAAAATCAGGTGAATGGAAAAAGCCGCTAGGCAGAAAAAAGAGCAAACCCTGTAAAGGAAAGGTAAAGCAAATGCCTACAAGGCAAAAACCATAAAAGTTTAACAAGTGATACAAGTTTTGTATCAGTTGTAGTTTTCTATAAACTTCAAGTGTATCCTATACGTAGTGATCACAGTAGAACTTTACACTATGTGCTAGGGAACTGAGTTGTGCCTGGGAGAAAATAATTTTTTATCACCTTTCACATCCATGGTATTTGTGGACCACTTTCCACTAGACCCTGACTCAGCTGCAATGACTAAAGGAATGATGGAAAACTGGCATGTGTTGCACACAGGAAATACTGCAATCCATGTCTATAAGACTCAAATTGCAGCAAGATGACATTGCAAACACAGGTGAAACACCTGCTGCACATTTCCCTGCCCTCCTAATTTCTGAACCAAAATGGATCGCCGAGGAATCCAAAGGTATTGAACACAGCTGACTAATAGTGGGCAGGATTTTTTCTTCACCTCTCTGTCTAGCCAAAGCTATCCTTTAACAGTGAAGAGAAAAAGATGTATCTTAAAAAACAGTTCCAGAATGTTTGAGGTTCAGAATGAAATGCGAACTTTGTGATAGCTGAAACATAAGAGAGGTAAAGGATACACTTTGAATTTAATCAATTCCTCCCTAAGCTGAGACAGAAGTAGAGGATCACAGACATTCTTCCTTTGCATTTGACAGATAAACCTAAAACCTGTCCCATCCTCCTGAATTCCCTGGTCACCAACCCCAGAGCCAGCTTCTCCTTTTCTCATGGTTAAAAGGGTTTTGTCCAGACTGTACAACTGTCCATAGGTTGAGTTCTGCAGTCAAAGCATTTCATGGAGACAATTAATGAAGAGTTAATAGCAGACATATCCAGGATGTATCAGAAGGAAACTTGACAGGATAGACTTATCAATTAATTTTTTCCTTATCTTTTTACCATTTCTGTGCTTATGATGCAACAGGGCCCATCTGTACTCAGGGGCAAAACTTACACTACTTTTCTTCACTTGAATGCAGACAGTCTTTGTGTTCACAGCTGAAGAAAAAAAAAAGACCATACCCAGCTGCTCAGCAAGGGAATAACATGCATGGAAGAGAAGGAAAAGCAAAAAGGAAAGCAACATGTGCCTGTTGGCCTCCCCCCCCCCACCTCGCCTCTCGCGCATCCCCCAAAGTCAGGCACAATCTGTCCCTTTGTATCCAGGAAAGAAATAGGACGCAAAGTGTTAGGAATTTCCTAAAACTGTCTTGAATCATGTGCTGTTTAAGTAACTGTCATTTGGCTGCCTGGTTCATTGACACTTGGGTCTTAAATGGTGCTTGTGGAGGAGTAATATTTTCAGCTCTGAAGGGGTAAAGAAAACAGTTTCAGAGAACGAAAGCCTTTGAACAGTGATATGCCAAGGAGGAATATGTTGATATGCTTATTTCATATAAAGCCTGCATTCTCTTTGCATGAAATCAACAAGACGTTAAAATAAGTATTTCACCAAAGTGTGACATTCAGGAAAGGTCTATTTTCATAGAAGAAAAAGTTAGAACAGATGGTTGAAGGAAAAAAATCGTTTAGAGACATCAGAAACAGCTGAATAAACTTTCAGTAGTCTAAGAGAAAAAGAGGCTCAATCTTCTGGTTTATTCTTATTTTTCTATTTACATTCTTTAAATGCACTTGAAATGGCATTCAGCTTTTCTAGTACCTTGGCCTTTTTAATTTATTAAATTTTTGGGGAGTTGGGTATCATAATGTTTAAGGTTATGGGGAGTAACACTGTTAAAACAGCTCTAGATTTAGTGTTACTCTCTGTATGTTAATTTTAAATACATAAACTCAGAGGCACATGAGGGTTCTGAGCTATTATTAGTCTACACCTCCTGAGTACACCATAACAGAGGTGAGATTAAGGATCAGGTTCATGTATTAGAAAGAAAAGTCAGTCATGGCTTTCCTTAGACGGTTTCTGCTCTACAGTGTAGCATATAAATTCTTGTCTGTTTGAGAGCTCATTGTCAGCCTCACCTGATACTTTCAGTGCCAGTGGAAGAAATTTTGCTCACTGATTTATTTCCTCATAGATTACACAGTGGTCAGGTTTTTTTCTGGTGTAATACAACCTTTAGATTTAAATAGAGAAGAAGAAGAACAGGACTGGAAACAGCATTTTACTTGTTAAAAATAATTTCTTCTTCCAGGAATGTGAAAGACATTAGATAAGCAACCTTTTTCAGTGATACCAGATCCAATTTGTATCAGTACTGATCTGGATTAAGAATTAAAGAATGGTGAAATAAGACATAGTCTAAACATCTATTAGCAATTAGAAAGACCTTGCATCAGATATTGTTACCAATTCTTTTCTGTGTGGAACACTTTTTAAAATCTCAATTTGCATGTGTCTCCATAATAATCATATCTATATAATAAGATAGTAAATGCTTTTCTGAGACATACAGGCAGTTATCAAAGTCTGGGACAGGAAGATGAATTTTTGATAAATAATATATATATATTTGATATGATTGAATGTGAGGCAGCGGTTTGGTAATCCTAAAGTAATTGGAGATGATTGGAGAGATCTAAGTCCCAGAGATAGTGGGAGTGTTTTCAGCAACAGAGTAAATAATTTTCATTATTATAATAAAAAATATTATTTTAATTTAAAAATTCTCCTCATGGTAAAATATATGTAACGTATCCAGAAACAAATCTTGTTTCGCTCATGTCAAATAGAAACATAATAATAAACAAAAATAATTTAGTCCGGAAGTGTTAAGGTTGTTGGCATAGGCAAGGAGTTTGAGTCTTGTTCTAACTCAGGAACATCAATAAGTTATAAACAAATCAATTTTTTTCATCCTTAGATTTAAAGTGAGAAAATATTTTCCTGGCGAGAGAGCTCCAGAATAAAAACTATAATAAGGCTGAATTTAATGATTGATAGCAAAGACATTATCTTCCTATTTTTTAATGATAAGTTGTTTTTTCTACCAAAACAAAGACATTAGATTTTATTTCTTTAAAATTAATATTTAAATGGTTTTATAGATACGATAAAACCATATAAAAATCAAAGTAAACCAAATGAAAATCAATAAAATCTAGATAGAATTTTCTGTTATTTCTGCAGAATGTCAAACTATTTCCAACTGAAATTTGACAAAAATATTTTCTTCAGGATTTCTTAGGAAGGTTATTTATGTTTTTATATCCTATCTATTTTTGATCTTTCATGAAAAAATGTGAATATTTCGAGCAACTTTATTTTTAGCCTACAGTGTAAGAATACTTTGATTACTTCCCTTCATAGTTCTGAAGAAAATATCTAATCTTGACTTAATTTTTAGTCTACTAATTTTTAGAGCAGTTGTGGGGCTTTTTTTCCGTACAATAATAGAGTGGAGCCAAAACTGTGTTTATAACCTGTGTTTATTAAGAGAGATAAGTAATTCCATAATAAACTTGTTTTATTAATAATCTAATCTTGTTCCAGTGGCTGAATGAGAGTCATATCCTTCCAGGACAGCTTCCAGAACAGGGCCCTCAAGGAAGATAATTTTAATTTACTGGTAGTGAAGCATGGAGAGTTGAAAGACCAGAGAGGAAGGCAACTGGTTTGTGAATATGATGAAAAGTCCCTTTTATAGAAAAATTTGAAAATATTATTTTTATTAGAAATATCTGAACTTTGATATTTGAGTTCAACAAATTCATTGATGAGCACACATGAAAAAGCGTAATTCGGCTTCTGCTGATTATTTTTTGGTTTTTTTGTACAATTTGGATGAAGTTCAGATGAAGGCATGGCATCTATGATTCCCCATGTTATCCTTCAGTTTAGCATTATGTCATGCTAACCCTTTGAACTGCCTGATCCAGGCCCACATCTCACAAGAAACGTTCCAACCACTGGAGTACTGCTACTATAAGGTAGCAATAAAACAACTACCAGGCCACATCTCTGTCTTTATCATATCGACATTCTAAAAGACATAGTTCTTCACCTTCTTAATGCTGGTTTAAAGAAATTCCCAAGTTTCAAATATTCAAATTAATCAAATGAGGCGTTAGATGATATCCAGTTTTCCTTCAATTCATCACAGGTAGACTTCATTGAATTTTTTAATGATTTTGATGGGTTTTGAGCAAACTGCTTTTTGAAAAATGTCTCCTATTTATGTCAGAAAACTGCTTTCTGCATGTACTATTAAATTAAAACTGTTTTCTACCATCAGGATAAAAACTGGAACTTAAACATGAGCCACAACTGCGAGACAGCTTAGATGAAAATGGATTCACCTTCCAGTTCATTTAACACAACCTTTGAAGTTATGGGGAGATCACACAGGATTTCCGTTGATGTTGTAATAAATGTCTAAGATTTGGTTCAACAAAATTTCAAATCGTTGGACTCCATATGAAGTTGGGCTTCCCTTCTGGCTGGATGCTGTGTTCCTATGGCGTGTGAAGAGTCCACCTCTAGCCTTGGTGAACCTCTGGGATAGCTCGTGGAAAATCGAGATGCTGTAGCTCAGGTCTCCATAAATATCCCTCTTTGTCATTAGTTTTCAATCAACCCCTAGAGGTGGTCAAAGTCTCGTCTCAGGTGTACCACTGGCAGGTGATTTTCTCTTCAATTAATTCTTTTATTTGAGAGAAGCACCTTTTATTTTTAAGAAAATAAATTTTGACAGCAAAGCATGCAAATCAGCAAATCTTGTTAACTTGTTATTCTGTGACACTAATGTGGGGAATCCTACTGCAGACACAGATAAAATTGAGCAACAAAGACAAAAATTATAAAAAGGAGCTCCTGTCTCACATTCACATATGTAGCAAGTTCATAATTTCCAACTGGATTCATGTCATGAACAGATTCTTCATGTCAACACCAGATTTTGAAAAAGTATTGATAGACTGAGGTTCAGGGGAAATTGGTGAGCAGCTGGGACTGATTCTTCTGTAAATTTTAATGCTGACCATATAAGTGAATTTCACTTCTGACAAGAAGTCAGCTATGTTTTGATACTGTGCTCTGAGACTCTGCTACGAAACTCAAGTGGTCAAAAGCAGGAACAGAATTGCCAACACTTGTGATTTTATTAGGAGAGAGATCACTTTTCTTAAAACCTGAGCTCCTGAAGTTAAATAGTTACAGGAAACTGTCATGTTTCATTCTTTCAGAAGAAATAGTTTCTACCTTTGCGGTTGTGAAGAAAAGTTGAAAATATAAATCCAATAGTGGGGGCTACCAGATGACAAAAAGTCACCAGTATTTTTAGGAATGTGGTGATTTATGAAGGCCTGAAGTTGAGAACACTGAAATAATGTTATTCAAACAAAGAAGGCAGTGAATAATGATGTGAAAGTAAAATCCAAAGAGTCAAAATTCTTCCTCTATCCTATTAAAGAGAAGAAATATCATGTATAGTTAAACTCTGCAGCTCACAGCTCATCCACATTTTATCCTGGAGAAGTTGTTTAAAAATATATATATATTTATTCTTGGAGAATGGAGCTGGTACTATATGAGAAATGCTAATACACTAATGGAAAGATAAAGCAATGGTTTAGGTCTACATGTTGAAACTACTTTTCCTGTTTCTCCAGATAAAAAACAAGAGATATGTCAAATAATATGAAGCCAAGTTATTGCAGAATGTGCAGAAACTACTTCCTGTGAAGAATTAAGGTTTAATTAGCTAAAAAGGAAGTGTACAGAGGGATGATAACTGAGAGTTGGTCACCCTCTCTCTGATGAGATTATCCTCTGTACCTCTGAACTTTATTATCCAAACAACAAGTCCATGGCGTGATTTGGTGCCTCCAATAATCTTGTGCTAATTTTTACTCATGCAGTCTGTCAGGAGGCCCTGAGTTGCTTGCAGAACAGCTCTAGATATATACAATAATTGATTGTTATAACTGTGTGTGCAGGAACATTATTTTAGGCATCAAAAAAAGACACTTTTTTGTCATGATCCAAAGTCTATTGAAATCAACAAATAAATTTCAGTATTCAAATCAAAATCTTTGAAAACATCCGTTTTGCTTAGTATATTTTTATACCTTTATTTTAAAATTGATTCACTTGACCATCCCAGGAAGTACAATCCTAGGTCTCTCAAAACAGCTGAGAGTGCGAAAACAGGGTCAGATCGAACCGACCACTGAAGCACCATGTGCAAAGGCCAGCCACACTTCTCCTTTAAACATGCACACCCCCAGAACAGAGACAGGTAACAGGTTGCCAGTTTGGATCCTGTGCTAGAATTCTCCTTTTCTTACTCCTGAGCTCATCTGCTTTCTGGCTGCGAGCTGACCTTGCTCTCTGTCTGAGGAAGATCGAGGTCATGCTGGACTGGGCTTTGAGCAGCCTGGTCTTATGGAAGGTGTCCTTGACCATGGCAGGTGGGTTGGAACTGAGTGATCTTTTAAGATCCCGTGAAACCCAAACCATTTCTGTGATTCTATGATGAAAGGTCATCAATGCAACTTTCTGCAGGAGTTCAGACATTGATTTATAACTATCCATGCACCAAAAGACTGGCTCCACTCCTTGTTAACAAGGAACGGGACTGGTTGTGCCCCTCTCCCTACTACTT
This sequence comes from Brachypodius melanocephalos, assembly GCA_013398615.1. Lineage (NCBI taxonomy): Eukaryota > Metazoa > Chordata > Aves > Passeriformes > Pycnonotidae > Brachypodius > Brachypodius melanocephalos. Next base: position 20,402,631 of record VZSR01003807.1, read on the forward strand.
GGTGAGCCAGTTTCCATGCAAAATGCGATAATGTATGCCACTGTCAAAGTCTCAGGATGCTCCACAACCATGCAGTGCTGCCTATTGCAAATAGAAAGTGATCCTGCCTGAAGCAAAGCATGGAAACCCATTGGAAAATCCCACTCTATAAAAAGTTTTAAAAGCCAAGAATTAACATTTTTCACTGCCATAATCTATGTCAGGTACTTGTTTAGGCTCCCAATACAGTGACACTGCATTTTTTAGGGAATCCATTTAGTGTGAAAATGTGCCAGTATTAGTTCAGGTATTCTGAGAGATTCAGAGCTGTGGGAAGTAAAGCACATAAAAACATCAATAAGATGGTGTGGACAAAAGGAAAGAACAAATGAGATAGTAAAGGATTTACAGGAAGATACGTAGGAGCCATAGAGAAATCTGGATCAAAAGCAGCTGTCACTCTTATTTGTCCTTTAGCAAAAATTTAATAACATCCCTGACTGAGGGACCCCACTGTGCTAAAAGTGCTGCACAAACTCACTGTAATTTTTACAAGCATGCTCTGCCCTGTACCGTTTCTCATCTCAGTTGGTGAGCAAGGGCACAAAGGCACAGAGAAAGGAAGCAGCTTGCCCAAAGTAGGTTAGTGGCAGAAATAAAGATAGGATCCAGATCTCCTGCAGCCAACTGGATGCATCCCATAGAGAAAAGTGTAATCTGCCTCCCAAGCCCACAGGGAAGTTTCCGGGCAGAAAAATCTGTTCAAATCAAAAAGCAAGGAAAAGGAGAAAGCATGGGCTTGAGGATCCTAATTGGCATACGTAGGAACATGCCAGCTATCTGTGATTTTCTCCCAGTGGAAATCTCCAAGGAAGTAAACAAGTACAGATGATTTAAGCAAAACCCAAGGCTCAGTAGCTACAGCACTCAGAGCCTCTGCTAACACTGCAGTGCATTCTCTTTTCAGAGGAAGAAAAAGCATAAGCAAAGACAGTACAGACCTCTCACTAATGTATTATAAAGACAGGACAAGCAAAGGATAAGTGTGTTATTCTAAGCATTAGTGGTTTGGGGCAAATTCTGAACTAGAACATTTCTTTTTAGCTAAAAAGTACAAATTCATTTAAATTTCGGTTTCTTGACATTTCATTTTGGCTTCTGTTCCAAGCTGTTTCTGATTGTCATCTTTTAGCTGTTTAGAGATTTAAGAGACTGCAAAATGGCTCCTGTCTACTGAAATTTTAACATGGCTGTGAAAAAACTTTATTTTTAAAAAGTGGCCTATTACCTAACCAATATGCAATACAAATAAGCAGATCTCCATGCTGTTGCATATGGCCATTAACAGGAACAAGATAATTTGCTTTAACCTCCACAAAGAAATTGCTAGCAATAATGTAAGCACCGCATGAAGCAAAACCTTCCAAAGGAAAGCATGATTGTCACCGTACCTGAGGTTTTGTTAATGTCAAGAGTTTCAAAGCCAAGGAGCAGACTTTAAAAGGAAGATTCTAAGAGAGAGGGGAAACATTATTTAACTTTAATATTAGTACTTAGTATTTTAATGCAATGACCCATTAATTGTACAGGGAGAACATTACTTTTTTCCTCCAGAAATGTGATGGTATCCTGCTTAAAAGAGATACAGTGTCTTTGGCAGTGAAGTATGATAGCATTCCTGCATCAGCCCCAAGAGAAGGCAAGATGAAGCAAAGGGATGCTAAAGATTAAGTTTTGCTACTTGCTACTTGTAGCTCTGATGTGAGCTAAAGGAAATAATCATATTCATCTTTGGAAGCCAGATTCTGAATAAAAATACTTAAAATGCAGACACAATACTTTTTAAGGAATCGGTTCTTACAACCTGCTCTTCCTATCGCACATGATGTATTAGTGTCAGAGGGAGCCACAACAGAGATGTAGACCTTTTGCTTCTCATGCTAGCCACTCAGGTAGGACATTTTGCCTGCAGGCAAGCACTGCTTGGTTTCTCACAAATTATTCCCATTTCTTATTCTCTTTGTACACAGATATTCATCACATGCATTCTTCACGATCAGCTCAGAGGGAGAGTCTCTTTATTTCACATTTAAATATGTTGGATTTTGGATATTTTATGATAGTTACTGTCTTCCTTAATGAGAAAAAAAAGCTAAAATGCTAAAATCATGAATGATACTCTAAAACCAATTAAGGCAGGGAAGTTACGTGTGCTTTGGTTTCCAGCTCTAGATAAGATCGTCTTTAAACTGATGTATTCCCAGTGCAGATTGGCTCATTATCAGCAGAGCTCTGGAAGGTAACTCAGAGTGATTAATTCCTTAGCCTCCAAATGGCTCTGGAAGTTTAACCTTTTCAAGCACATGTGAAGGGAATCATTAACTTGCTCATTAAATCACAGGACACAGTCTGGCAGCACAGAGATAGTGCTAGCAGTGCTAGTTTGTGATGATCTAAATTATCTATGAAGCTAACAGCTTTATTCTCTTTTTTTTTTTTCTTTTCCCTTTCTGCTTATGGAAGAGTTCAAAGAACAACATTCTGTAAGTCAATCTGAAGGAAAGATGATGGGATGATGTTGATGCTGGTTATTATTGTAATTTTTAAATGGTTTCACTTTCTTTTACTTTGCAACACAATCTCTCTGGGGATTTATTGCTGAAGTGTGTAAGCACAAAATCCTGTTGCTGAGACCTGTGCTCAGAAATTCACATTCAAATGCAGGACCCTTTGTATTGCTGAATCCATTTATCTATTTATAAAATATGACTGACATTTATCTACAGGGAATTTATTTCTACTCGTGCTGCTCAGTTGCCTGGAAAAAGCAGAGAGGAGGCTATCTTCTGATAACACATCACAAATTTTTTCTATTAGGATCTATGTGTCTGGGATAGGGTTTCTGGAGTTCACAGCTCAGGCCCACTCTGAGGCTGACCTGAACATACCCCACTGGATCAGCCCCTGGAAACACTGGCTGGACATGAATGGAATGGATGTTTTAATTGATGCAAGATCAGATTTGTATTAACAAAGTTCAAAGATCAATTAATTCAGGGGGTATCCATGCCTTTGTTTTTTGATTATACCCACGGGCCTCACAGGGGCCTACAATTAATATGAAAAATTAAAAAAGGGGAAACAAAGAGGGATAAAGGTGTTGTGAGGGGTATCACTTTTCCTTGCAAAGTCTGGAACTGAGACTGAATTTCCTGTGGCTTCAGTCTCCAATACCATTAGGTTACAGTCATCACATCTTTTGGGAAGAGGACATCTGCAGGGATGCTTCTTGGAATGATATCGCCCCACTCCCTCTGGGGTGCACAGCTCTGGGGGAGAGCCAGACACAATGCTCAAAACAAGGGAGGCTGCTGCTCATCTCTTGTTGGGAGCTGCTGGTGGTGGCTTTCTAAAATGGACACTTTCCCTCTGAAATGTTGGCTGTAGTTGCAGCATCCTGAATGCCTCCTTAGCTCCAGAGTTTCTAGGTCAAAAATCCCCACTCGTCTCAGTGGCAGAAACATAGTGAAACCACTTAAAAGAAGCCTGGAGGGGCTGTTGTCCCCTCTGTCCCCAGCAGACTCCCAAAGGAAGGGCTTGAAAATTCCCCTCACACAAGTGCCTTGTTACTGCTAGCCTTCACATTGAGGGACATTCTGGGGTGGATTTATGGAATATCTTTAGTTGCCTGTGTTGGTGGAGCATATCCACACCCTGTCTCAGGAGGCAGTTCAGTCACCACAAATCCTTCTCACCCTTTACTTCCCTCCTGCTGCAGCGGTATGTAATCCTGGTAGAGTAACCTACAGGGTATTTTGGTGAAGACATTTGCCTTCCCCTCAGTAGAGGGGTTTCTTTCTTTTTCAGTCTAAGTGAGGCCAATACAGAATTTAGCAAATCAAGAGTCCAGTTGTATAGTCAAACTCTTAACAGAAGATTCATCATAACTGTGCTAGACACAGGTTACACTCAAGAGACAAAGCTGGAGTAACCTAAGGTGTGAATTAACACTTAAAGGGTGTGGTTTGTGAATATGGTAGAAGCTGGAGTAACCTTTTTTAGTTTAAGTCCACAGAGGTCAGTTTTGATTAGAATGAAACAGGATTGGCTACAATGGGAAAGCTTCTGAGGAGGTCATTCCTCAACCTTTCTTATGCAACAGACAACATTATTGATATACAACAGTAAGGTCAAATATGACCTCTGTGTAAAGGCTACTAAACCAGCATCCTTTACTGTCTTCTGGGCTGAAAATGGTGGCAGAGAGTCCTTTGGACTCCTCATGATCTGTGCTAAAAGAGTGCACAGGGTACATGGGCATGAGGGAGATGGAGAGTGTGAAGCAACGTGGTGCTCGTGAGCACGTGGCTTGCATCTCACCCTGACTGCACAGTGCAGCTGAACATGAGCTGCCTATGAACCTTCAAGGCACAGGAATGCTCACACTAACAAAGCCACTTAGAAAAAGCCGTATTTGAAGCTTCCAATGCTTCCTCGGTGACACAGGTAAAACATGCTGGCATGCAGTTGAGACATAACTCACACAAAACAGGGCAGTTTTGCACATCGACAGTGCTTTGCTTAAGGACCCCTTAGCTAGAGACGAAGATGCAGCAAAAAATTGGTTTGTTGCCAGACTGCATTGTACTCACAGGAGGTTCGAGGATTTAAGAGTGACAAGCATGACACAATGGTGTGCACCTAGTGCCAGGTCTGGGCCACCATCCAAAGTGGTTTTCCTCAAGGGAAATTCAGTGCATCCAGTATCACCTCGCTAGCTACATTTGTTCACTCTCCTCACAATGTTTCAGAGCTCTTCAGGGCCGCAGCAGAGGAGAAGTCTTGCTTTTTTGGCAAGAGTGCAGAAAGGCTGAGCATATCAAATGAGCTTTCTAAGCTTAATTGATAATGACAACAAGTCTAAGGCAATCACATATAAAATTCTCTCTTCTTTCAGATGTTGCTGGATGAGTGCTGGCACAGCCGCCTTCTCTCACAAACATTTCAGATACTGTTTCTTACTTTTTGGCTTGAGCTTTCAGTAAGACTTGGAAAAAACCCAAGATTTATCATTGGTCTGGGTTGCCTTTTTATATTTTGTTCTAATTCATTATTCTTTTTCTTCTCAGACAAAACACTGCTTGATTCACTTAAAAAAAATCATCCTCTACCTCTGTTCTCACTTTCAGCTCTCGCTGAGGGTTTAGGGTGAGGTCGGGAATGCTCTAAAGGAGCACCTTTGCAGACAGCACGTTAATGACACAGGGGTCAGATTCATTTCACTTACACCTTGGCTAATGGACTTTTTACAGAGTACATACACACACACGCATGCAGCTCTCTGTGTCTCCATAAATAAAATCTCCTCTGAGCACAAGATTGTACCTTTATGGGACTTTTATGAAGTGGCATTATTCAGTGAACTTCACGTTAAGTATGTGTCAGCATTATGTCTGGGCCAGTGTGCTACAGCTAGGAGCTGGAAGTGAAGGTTTCCAAACCTCAGGAGTGTTCATCAGTGGGGTCCTGAAGCAGGTACTTTGCAGACAGTGGAAGAACACAGGGAAAGGAGATGTTGGAATATGGTCTTGACCCAAACACAAAAACTTTTAAATCTGAGTGGATGTTTGGATCCATTTTTTTTTTCAGCACACTACTGAAATATGAAAACTATCCATAGAAGAGAGATCTGATGGTAAACTTCCCTCATACATGTGGTGTGTTTTAAACAGTGTCTTGGTTCAGGTTAATGCCTAGGGGAAACATCTCTGCTTCACAGTGACCTGCATTTTGTGGTTCAAAGAACTCTTCCCTCCAGCCTCTTCCCAGTGTGGTTCAAGTGCTGCAATCTCTTTTTCTTCTTTTCCAGCCATAACAATCTGCCCAAGATTGTCACTGAACATGCCTCTTGTAACTCTCCTGAGCCCCAAGTGGAAATTCTTCTATGAAGGCTCAGGTGGGTGGTGATCATATACCTACCAAGCATGATCACCTTGCAACAGGAGATGCCCACACTTGCTGCAGCCCAGCCTGCCAACCCATCTCTAGTGAGGAGCCCATGGCTGTATGGGCATCATCCTGGGCTGTTCAACAACCAGGACCCTCAGGAGGTGTTTGGCTAGTAAAAGGCTCATCTCTCTAGCTCCATCCATTAAGCCTACTTGTCTCTGTGCAGCAAAGACAAGAAATAACTAATTTTGAAAAGTTGTCAAAGAGAATACTTCTGGCCACATTTCCACCTATTTACCTTACACAGAGTAATAAACACACCACGCACAGGAAAAAATCAGAGATGGGATTTAGGTTGTTCATTTGCAATGAAACTGGAAACCTAATCTCAGCTTTCTCATTCTCTCATTTGGTTGCCCAAGCATGGCCATTTTATCTGCAAGAACAGATTGTTCAGAACAATCATCCATGTATCATCCATGTCTGTGCCTCTTCAGGTCAGAAATAAATAAGAATAAGGTGTTGATGACCTTTCTTCTCATCAATTGCCTAGTTTCCCTGTCAGAACAAACACTTAAGGCTGAGACACGGTCCCAAATTCAGCAACTGTTCACCCCAGCCCTAAAACAGACTAGCTTTCCTCTGTTACATATCACTCGTTGCCTGGCTCACAAAAAGTAGGTTGCATTTTTTCTCTCCATTGAAACCTGTACAAAAGAGCCAAAGCCTTAACACATCTGCAGCAGAAGATCTATGGCTTTTTATGACCATGACCTGAAGTGACCATATTGATTTACTCTTCTTCCTGGCTCTATGTCAAATCCCACTTGCATGATCCACACAATGAGTCCAAGTTGTCCAAAGCAGACAAGAAGGATTTCAGTTTGCTGCTGTGTAATTAAGCTCAGTAAATGACAGTGCACTTCAGCAGAAAACCTAGTGCTGTTGGGGTTGAAGCAAGAATGAGGAGCTGTGGGAAGAGGAGAGAAAAGGAAAGAAGAGGAAAGAAGAAAGACACAGAGAAACTGCCTCCATAAGGAGTGCAAAACTTTCCTCCTCTGAGAGGACTGAGACCAGGAAGCAAAGCAGAGACATCTCTGATCAGCATTACTCAAGTGCACCTATACTTTTCTCCTTGGTTTTCTGGCTGATGCATTTTAGTGCATGAGTACAAGCATCACAGCTGGCTGCAGGTCAGGAGCATGTCCCAGGTGGCCTCGGTTCTGGTCCAAGGAGGCTGGGAGGTAACACCCAGGGGGACTATGAAAGCATGGGGGCAGCAAGGAAGCATGGCTGACTCCATTGGCAGGCATAAGCATTTTGACCAGCTAGGATAGCAGGTTCCTCCTGCTAATTTCCTGAGTCAAAGATGGATGCTCTTTTCCTGCATGTATTGGACTGGGTATCCATCTCTCAGCCCCAAGGCAAAGAGTAGATAGAATCACTTCCTACAAGCAGTGGAGAGGGATTGTGCACTTCAAAAATCTCTGAAAAGACATCATTTTAAATACAGTGACTTGGGGGCTGCACTCTGAACTTGAAGGGGACAGGATTTGCATTTAAGTGCCTACTTTTGCTCTTTTTTTTCCTCAAATTAATCAGGGTATGAGTCGTGCAGAACCCAACCTCTGGCTGGTTACCAAAAGGGTCAACCAGTATTTTCAGCCAGGAAAGCGCTGAGGAGCATTAGCTTTTGGAGTCAACTCTTTGGCCTGATCAGCCAACATAGAAGTAAAAAAAGAACTAAAAGAACCAGACCAGAGAGTAGAGAATATAAATGCATTTATAGGTACTGTTATAAAAATGGAAACACAGTAATTTTATTTTACATGTATTTGCAAATGAAGCTCATTTGTAATAAATTAAGCTCATGAAACTTGCCCTAGATCCCACAGATCATAGAGAAAGGGCAGAAAACCATCCTACAGGGCAGTAAAGCAGCAAGGTCCCCAGGCTTGTGTAGTGTAGAGCTTGATAGAAGCTCATCAGTGGAAGTCTGTCGTTTTCTTTTTCTCTTTTTCTCTTTTTCTCTTTTTCTCTTTTTTTCTTTTTTCTTTTTCTTTCTTTCTTTCTCTTTCTTTCTTTCTTTCTTTCTTTCTTTCACTTTCTTTTACTTTCTTTCTCTCTTTCTCTCTTTCTTTCTCTCACTCTTTCTCTCTTTCTTTCTCTCACTCTTTCTCTCTCTCACTCTTTCTCTCTTTCTTTCTCTCTTTCTCATCTTTTCTCTTTCTTTCACTCTTTCTCTCTTTCTGTATTTATCTCATTCTTTTCCTTCCTTCTTTTCTTCCTTCTTTCCTTCCTTCCTTCCCACAACTATTTTTCCCTCCCTTGTCTGCTCTCCTTTTCCCATTTCATCCCTACTTATGTAAGTAACACCTGTGCTGGGAAAAAATAATGTTCCGACCATGCCACTGTTCCAAAAGCAATTATTTAATGAAAATATTGTAAAAATTGTTAATGTAAACAGGAAAAGAAGTTTTTAATTAGACATAGGAGAAAAAGCAGATTAGCCCAGGATCTCTTGTGTGGAGATCATCGGGCCATTACGGCAGCTATTTTCCTGATGTCTGCGTGGACCGAAGCCAACTACTTTTTGCTCCTGCTGAAGAATCAGGTTAATCAAAATGATGACAGCCAAATGGACAGAGAGCAGGATTCATCCAGGCCTCTTTGTCTAAACTCCAGATGGAATTAGAAAGTTAAAGCACAGACAGCATGTCCAGGATGGCCAGGCCCTCATGTGACAAGCCCTGTCTAAAAATCGTTCCCATTAATTTGCAACTGTCAATCACCTCAGCATTCTGCTCCAAAACAATGGCTGGCCCCAGATCACAGCTTCTCCCCATCTCCTCACACTAGCACAGCTGAGAATTAGGGAATTTTTTTCTTGATTAGTAAAGACTTTTTGGTGCAATGCAACATGCCTGGTTCAAGAAAAACATTGCTTAAAAGCCAAAAGAATCTGTACACAGACCCACACCCCCACCCTCTAATAAAGAACTAAAGCAATTTAATGGGTTAGATTTAGCAGCTGAGTTTGGTCTGTGTGAACAACAAAGTTTTCAGCTTGGCACCCACATAAAAAAAAAGAAAGGAGGGTGGAAGTTGGTTTGAAGTGAAATTAAAAGCAGGGGAAACAAAACCCAAGATTCACCACCCCACCGGAGAAGAAGGAGACGATGGCATCTCTGTTTCACCCAACAGCTCATGGGTGGCTGCTGTCACCCAGGATGACCTTACCGCAGAAGGGCTGAACGTGGGTTCCTGTTGCTGCTCCAGGGATTACAAGTGTCACCAGGCGACAGTGAGAACATCCTTCCTCAGTTGTCTACAACCCACTCCTTTCTGCACTTTCTTGAGTGGCTGTGGGGCTGCTAGCTGGGTTCAAAGTCACCACTGAAGACAGGACTGAAGTATTGTCTCTAATTTTGGTTTTGGAACTGAAGTTACAGGACAGACGAGAGATAAGAGCAAGTTCTTCTGCAGTTTTTTGTCTTGATCATCTGTATTTCCAGTGAGAAAGCAGCAGAGACTCAAGTTCCTAAATGGCTTTAGGATGACTAAATATATATATATATATATGAAGATATATCTGCTATTACAAAAACAATTCCTTGTTCTACTGCTTATATAAATTTAACTATAATCAAATTCTTATTAACTTCCTATGCAGAGAATTCACCTTTTTTTTTGCAGCCCACGTTATATGTATTTTGAATCGAATGCAAGACTCAAGAACATTTTTGAAATCAAATCACATTCATTTAAGGTATGCAGAATCCCAAATGAAAGGATGCAGGATTAATTTTGAAAAGTGAGAAGAAATTTTTAGAAGTCAGAAGATATTATTTTAAATGGTAACTTTTTTTTTCTTTAACATACACCAAATAGTATTCTAAAAGAGAAAAAAAGGTCAAACCAAACATTTGAAAGTGTTTCAAAGGTGGGTTCAGCTGGTTTTTTTTTTCAAAAAGTTCTCAAATTTTTTATTTAAATTCCACCTGAACTGAAAATCTTTTTTGAGTTGTTTAGTCTAGCAATCAAATTGAGAAACCTTGTTCCTCCTAGCAATTAATATAAAACAAAATAATCTGTAGCCTGAGATTACTTTTATACTGAGTATATTACTCCACTGTCTGGATGACCCAGCCTGAAGACATAAAGCCAGAGCTAGTTGCTGTTTCATTTTCCAGACTTGGGCTGAGTCACTGCTCTGCACAGCCTTTGCTTTTTCTGTTTGCCTGTCTAAAGACACACACACACAATATCTAACACATGCATGATCCAGAGATGACATCATATGTTATTTTAAAGAATAAGGTTTATCTATCATATTCCACATGAAAATTATAGGTCCATATTTTCCCCTATTATTTAGACATTACCTGTGAAATCTGTTGTCATAAGAAGGGGAAAGAACTGTTAGCTACAAAAAATGTGACACAAAACAGCAGTCTCTCACAACCAATCTTTTGTTAACAGTGCAAAAGAAAAGAAGCAAAATAAAATAGATGGAAAAGAAGGACAAGGGTGTTGAAAAATCACAATTACTTTGCTCCTGGGGAATAGAGCCTTTGAAAATTAATGTAGTCATTAACTATCTGGGTTACTAAATTGTTAGCAAAAAGTTCCTCTGAAAGAGTTGGCTTTACATTTGTAACTGCAGTTTATTGGTCCATTGGCACCGGCATGCCTAAACACAAGGGAAAGTCAATACTGTATCATAGCATTGCCTAGCTAACACCTGGAATATATTCTGTGGAGTGAAAACAGCAGGGAACTGACCAGAAATAACCTCTCTCGTATTATTCCTTCAATTAGACCAAAACAAGTTTCCCTTTGAAAACTTAATAATAAACACTGCAGGTCATTCACTTGTTTGGAGCCCCTTTGGGAAAGCTGAGCAGATGGGTCCCCTTATCCAGCCCCCTCGCTGTCAGAGAGACAACAGCCGCAAATCAGGACAGATATTGATTTTAATTGGAACCAACAGCATCTACATACCGTCTTAATATCCACATCTTCCTGGAAAAAAAAAATACATCTTCTAAGAGATTGATTTGTTTTGTCCTGTCAGGTTGATTAGACAGAATGAGGTAATTCTTTGCAAGATGAACTATTACGCCATTTTTCAGGTTCACTGCTTAAGTAAATACACACAGCAAATCCCTAGACAAACCCGAGGTCCATTTCAGAGCCTTTGTACATACAAGCAGCATAGATTAAAACATTGTTCATTCAAACTGAAGCAGTTATATTCTCATTATCAGAGAGATTTGAGGTGTCGTCGGGGTCTCTTTAGTGGTTTTCACTCAAGCATAAGTACTCCTCAGCCGGGGAGAGAACTAACACCACAAAGTGAACATCTACTTAAAATCAAATTATCTGGGACATTTTCACCACCCCCAGGGTAAAAGCAGCTCTCCTCAAAATTCTTGTAAATTCACCAAGCCTGCTATTCCCCGAAGAACCTCAGATGCATTGCTATTTACCTTTAACAGGCACCAGGGAGCTCGCTCCCCCGCCCCCAGCCCCGTGCAAACCTCTTTCCCATACGGCATGTCAATTCCCGCAAGGGAGGTGAGATGAACAGGTGCCATGGTTCTTGACTTAATTGCTGCCAAAAGGAGAGCACTAATAACGAGCTGTTCACCAGAGACAGTTTCCATTCTGGCAAGGCTGCCCTGCCAATCTGGGGGGTGTCAGCCAGGCAGCGGCACCATCGCCCGGCCGGCTGCCGAGGCTGCGGTGGCGGGCAGATTGCTGTCCTGGCTGCAAGCCAGCCCGAGGAGACCTCACAGGGTTGTCCTTGTCACCAGCGCTGCATTAGCACTGCCCTTCCAAAGCAGAGAACAGCATCAGCCTCCTTCCCCCTGGGAACCACAAGAAATGTTTTTATCACTGAGAGGGTCATCTCAGGGGATCTCTACAGACCCCACAATAAAACAAGCGGTAGCATAAAAAGAACTGGAACTCTGCCCATACGTATCCCTATGGATTAATTAGTCTGGGGAACAATTAGGCATTGAATTAGGAGTTGGGGTGCAAATGGAAGGATCACCCAGGGCTTTCATTATTCCCGTCTCTATGGTCAGGAGACTATCACAGCACAGGCTGGTGGCAAAGCCTCTCCCTACCCTGTCTTCGCATACTCCATGCGCTGATGGTCACATCTGGACCTTTTGGGGGTAACACTCCAAGGAAAAACATTTGCTGTGGGCTTACACACTGACACCTACACTTTCCGTATTCCCCAGCTTGTGGAGCCATCCTGCAGAAGACTACTGTCCATCTCTGACTTCTGTGCCCCAGCAACAGCTGCTCTTTTGGCTGAGACTCAGCAAATCTAAGGGCTATTAGAGCCTTTTTTTCGAGGCTGAAGGGGAACACAGGGATGCAGTAGGTCTCTTGCATCTTGAAAACTGTGTAGCACACTCAGATCTCTTCTCCCCTTCACTACCTGATATGTCTTTCAATTTCCTCTCGTGCCACTCATCCCTAGTCCCCCTGCCAGACTGCCCTGTGAGCTTGGCAAGATTTATTTCTTCAAGTGCATGCTTATCCTGCACACAGGTTTTCCCAAGCTCTCACTGCTTCTATTAAAAGCCCCCCTGGAGATAAACTACAAGACTAACACTAATTACCATAATAATTTGTTAGAGAACTGCTTTGATCCTTTCTCACCTACCAAGTCAATCCTGTTCTACTCCATCCCCAAAAATGTTAGACGTGATTACACAACTAATTAACACAAGAGACTGGGTCTTAAAGCATGCATGATAGTAATTCAGATAAAAGTTTTGATCTTTTGATAAACAAGGAAACGGGCAAACTTATCACTTCCCATGAGACTCACAGCAGGTCAGTTATTGCCAAAAATCTAATGTGTTACATGAATGGTTTAGGACAGCACTGCTAAGCCAGGAAGTTATACTGTTCCTCCACCAGTTTCTGTAGAAAACACTATTTAGGTTTGAGGGTTCTTTTTAATTTGAAAACTTGAAATAGTCATATTTAACTCCTATATGTGAAGCATGCATTCTGTTTGATCAGGAAACCCTAAACAGTTTCAGAGGCTTTATCTCCCTTCTGGATCAATTTAAGTTTGATTTCTACCTCTGAATAAGACAGCTCTGAGTGTTTTCAGATTCCTCGATGTGTCATCACTATTTCATTTCTTAGGATGCTTGGCAAGTTACACAGATGAACTCTCAGTGTATTTCTTTGAATAAATAAGAAAGAGAAGAGAGAGAGAGAGATCACATATCACGCTTTATAACTAGGTCAGCTTACACAACTCTTTTTGAAATATGTTAACTAGAATTTAGGAAACAGAATCAGAGCTCACTGGATATTTACACTGCCTTTAGAGATTTCGACATTGAGTCATAGGTAAAAATGGAACAGGAAACCAGATGAGTGTCTGGGAGCATCCGGAATAACATTGCAGTTATTATTAGAGCAGTAAGAGTCTCTTCATGACTCCTTCACCTTGTCAAGGACCATGCTATTAGTAAAAGATTTTTTTTTTTAGAGTTTGGACACATTGTTTTTCAGCCATGGTTCCTACTAAGCTGAAGAGAATTTTTCAGGGCAGAATATAACTGGTACTCAGTGGTTGGCAAAACAGTGCTAAGAAAGAGTTATGGACCACTACATTCAACTCACTGCATTCTACTGTGATCCTAGAAGTGCAATATTAAAACAAACAGCTCCTGAAAGAGCAGTGTGCTCCATACAGCCAAAGATGATGGTGCCCATGCACAGGGGGTACCATGCAGGTCTGTTTTCATATTGGTCCCAGCACATTTTTTCTACTGCTTTTTGTGAAGCAGTGGTCTGCGTTGTTGTGGTTTCCAGCAAGGTACAGTTTCTACAGAGGTTAATATGTTCAAAAGAGATTTGACATGATTCACATGACCAACTGAAGCATGCTTGGAATCAGTTTTCAGTAGGAACTAGGGATCACATATGCTGTAGAGAGAAGGAAAGGGGACTGTGCCTGAGGTGAGATAGAAAATACATCCATCCAGGAGGTGTTTGAAGCTGTCTTCTGGTTTTGTTTCCTGCCCCCTCTTTTTCTGTCTCCACCTCCTTATTTTCTTTTCCTTTCTTTCCTCTCTCTTCTCAAAAGTAGTGCATGTGCTTGTGTGTTTGGGTCAAACTAATAGGTTTGATTTTGATGACAGCTCTGGACTATGAAATGAAGGAAAATTTCTAAATAGAATTAAAATATGTCTGCTACGATTCTGTTCTTTTTTACTAAAGACTAAAAGGCTAGAGGGGGGGAAGAAGAAAAATACAGGTTTTTGATAGAGGCAATATTTTGTGTTTCTGTCATCAGATATACATAAATAAGACATGGATTTTTTTTTGTTTGTCTCCCCACTCTTGGTATCAGTCTTTAGCACAACATGATAGATACTTAGGAGATTCTTGCATGACAGTTTGCAGGCCAGCAGAGAAATACCTTATCAGATCTTACCCATGACCAGTACATTCACCCAAATGGCCAAGTCTACATATTATTTCAAGGCTGACTGATACTGCAGCATTCAGCATACAGAGTGTGATTTGTTAATATGGGGTTTGATTAAATAAATAGACTTTTAAATAAATAGACTATTTGAATAAATAGACTTCCATGTGCAGATGTAGGCTGTACTGTATGATAGCATGCACAGCTGAGAAAGAATTCTTACTCATTTGGTTACTGAGCTGATCCATTTCCTTCTGTTGTTTTTTACCAATGAAAGTATCAATACAAATCTATTGCCTGCTTAAGCCACATGGATTTATATTTACAGAGGTGTAATATTTCTTTACTTACATCCTTGCAGATGTATGGCCAGGTCATTTCCAGGTACTTCAGTTAGTGAACAGTTAAAATTTAGTTAAATATCACTGATATAAAAAAAGCTTACACCACTTATTAACAATATACTTCAGTTTGGATAGAGCCCTGTGACAAAGAGGGCAACTTCATTACCACTGCTTGCACCAAATTTGAATTTGACCTCCTGACCTCTGCAGGGTTGTAATGCAATTTAATTCAGTCACTTCAGGTTTTATTTGAGGCACTTTTCACTGAGAAAGGAATTTAGTTTCATGTGTGCTTGAGTAAAGCTGCCAAGAGAAGTCAGGCATGTTCCTCTCATTTACTCCAGTTCCGCTTTAACAGAACCCATCGACACAAGCAAGAGGAGAATTTTGTTCATTGTCTGACCATACAGCTATGTGTATCTCATTCTTATGACTGGAATCAAAAGGAAACCGAGCAAAAGTACAGCAAATTGGTCCCTTGGGTCATTTTTAATGATCTACAAAAATAAAGGCCCCGTTAGCACTTTCTCATTTTAACCTGATTGATTGCTGATGCTTTTGGGGAAAGAAAGGTGAACCTAATCTATTGCACACACTGAGGTGAACACCAAGACAATAATCATACATGCTCCCTGTTAGAGAGGCCTTTTTCTCAGTAATATTTTTCCTCATTGGCTTCATTACAAGTGTCAAAACATGGCTATTTTTTGAGAAGTGAGGGAAAAAAGTCCCCCTCATCCTACAAACGTTTTTCCCTTTGTCTGCCTACTTTGGGACATTAGGGAGTTCATTTGCAGGCAGGGCCAAATCCCACTTTCCCTGTGAAGGAGAAAGTTAACACTGGTGAAGGTTTAGTGAGAGAAATGACAGCAGAATTGATCTTCTTGTAAAACCTGCAGCAGTACAGAGCAGCAGGCCCTGTAAAACCACTCGGCATTATCTTACCAGCTAAGCAATAACACCAAAGCTTATTTTAGCATGCTGTGACGCATGCAGTTCAGTTCACCTGAGCTTGTCTCTATTTCTTTTATTTCTAAAAGGTCCCTGCATGATCAAGAAAGAGAAACAGGTGGAGATTTAGACCTCTCTCTAAATTTAGGAATTGGTCAGTATTTAAGTCCCACTTCTAGCTTCAATCTACTATCATTGGGGGAATAAAGGGAGATTCAACAGGTAGCTCAGGGTACCTGTGCTAGATACCTCCACTAAAAGCACTTACTCTCAGCAAATGCTCCTTTGGAAGCACTTTAGAAGATACCTCCTCTAGAAGCACTAATTCTCAGTTTCTGTATGCCAAAGTAATAGATGTTAGTCAGATTGCCAAGTCGGTTAGATTTACACACTCATAGGCAAGCAAGTCTGCTGGACTGTATAGAGGATCCTGTTCTCAGATCTGTTCTTCCCCTTGCAGTATGATACCAATGATTAAAAACCTTCCAGAGGCTCCCTGCTCTGTCAGCTGTATTCAACTGGTTTTCTTTGGAGAGCCTAAGGACAATTTTCTGATCATTTTATGTTTTTGCCTTTACAAATTCTGCCTCTCATGGTTAGAGACATTTCTGACTGGAATGCAAATTTTCCCCAAGTACTCTGGCATGTGTTTGAACGTGCAGAAGAAACAGCCTCTTTCATATTTCAGTCACTGAAGCCTGAGATTTAATTAATCATCTAATTCTTAGTTTGAGATTTAATTAATCATCTGATTCTTAGTTCAGATGAGTAAAAATGCCATGACTCTTCATTTCATTGTGTTACCTTCTGGCACACTTCCTTCTTCTACCATTCTTCTATCCTTTGGAGTGAAATGCAGATTCAGAAAATAATCCTCTGCATTTTTATTATAGAGAATTATTTACTTGATCAGAGACTTTAAAATTTGCTTCTCACTAAGACACACTTTTATGATTTTTAAAAATAAGTAATGAGACTTTTCTATTTAATTATTTTATCCTGAAGGGGAAATATATAAGAAAGTAGGATATTGTGTAGGTCTGTGTGTGTGTGGATTATGGGTAATTCATTAAAAACACATTCTTCATCCTGCCTGCCCCTAGAAATGTGAAAGGTTAGACTTTTTAGACTTGCCGCCTGTGAGATGAGGGATCACTAGTTCCCTCTTCCTCCCAAGGACCCACAATGCTCATTCTTGCTATAATGAAGAAGTTGATTGATGGATGTCGCCCTCTATGCTGCTGACATCCTTATCTCCCCCTGCTTTATGCAACAGGCATGACCTCCTTCAGCCAGATGGTTTCTGGGTGCTGCATCCACTGCTCACTTCCACCAGCCCCTGGGCATGCTCACCTTCAGCGCACATCCCAGTTGGCAGCAACCTATATGTCTGTCTGTCAGTGGCTCTGTAATGAGACCGATTTATTAGGTTACATAATCCTACCTCTTTAGGGAAGGGGGAAAAATTGCACACTGCACTTGAAGAACTCTATCCTGGCATCTAATATTCAGGACTCTGTGAGGTAACTTCTTTTTAGTTCAAAAAAAAAAAAAAAATTACTTTCAGTTGAGACTCACTGTTTTACTACTTTCAGAAGGGGGCCAGAATCAAAATGCCAGATGTGGCCTCCTCTGGGCTTTGTAGAAGGTCAGGCCCAGCCCAACTGCGTCATTGTTTTCCTGACACAATTGTTTTGCCATTTTATCAGCCACTGTTGTTTTCTTTAGAAAGCATGCTATTTTGTTGTGTTGATGAGCTCTGTTGCTTCACTTCAATACTTCTTTACTGGGGATACTCAGGAAGAGAAGAAACCTGGGTAAATCTTCATTGTGATGATTATTTTACACATAGGATTGCAACATACACGGTGTCACTGCAACTTGGCAATGAAGTGTTGGAGGTTTGGATGTGATACATGAACGTGGACTTGGACCACAGGTTGGTCTCTCCATATACTACACACTTTAGATACCAGCCCTGCACAGTTCCAATAACTTTCATTGTGGGAAGAAAAGATGAAAAAAAATCCCCAATCAAGTAAACAAAAACCCCCTCAAAACAAAACAAAAAATCAAAAACCCTGCAAAACCAAACCAAACCAAATCAAACCAAACCAAACCCAAAACCAAACAAACAAAAAGGAAAAAAAAAAAGCCAAGAAATTTCAACTAAATATTGCCAAAAATTCCAATTATTAAGAACTTGTTGGCCAAAAATGCCTACAAATTACAGCAAAGTTCAAGATCTTATTGTGCTAACTGCATCAGTGAAAGACAAACGACAACATTAAATTCAGATTCATCCTGTGCAATCTCACCACCTAAATTTGAGGCATAGTTTCCCTGGGTTCCCCCTTCAGACTGAGAAGGGCACGTTCAGGAGGTAATTCAGAAGTTAGGTTAATTGAAAGACGTTTTAGAGGTGCCTAATGCTAATGTGGGCCAACCTAGGCTTAATGGACCATTATTCTTCTGCAAGAAAAAAAAATACACTCTATATGAAAACAATAACCAAATAAAATTTAGAAGCACAGCTAAATTTTGGGTTCATCTGTTTTTGAAAAGAAAAAATATATTGAAAATATGTTCCAAAATGCTGAAGTTTTTGAGTCAGAAGATAAACATTTCTAGCAATAGCCAATTGCAAACTCTCAAAAGGAAAAAAAATACTGTGTGTTTTATGTAATAGATATTAAGCACCCAATGCTCCACTCAAGAACTACTTTTTCCTACTAAATAAAAAGGGCTAGGGACTGTTCTTTCCAGCTGTGATAGCAAAGTGCTTTGTATCCAAACTTCCTATTGGTAGCCGTCTCTTGCTCATTCCTGCTGACTCCCAAACTGTGTCTGGGAACTGTTTGGAAGAATGTTTTTTGGCACAGGCCAAAACTGGGCTAAAAAGCAGAATAACAAATTAATGGTAGAAGTGATCACGTGGCAGTATTCTGGCACTGTTCAATCTACTAGTACAGAGAGAGCAAAACTGGCTACAGCTGATTTACCTAGAGCTGGCTCAAGAGTCATGTTTTAAGCAAGTCATCCAACTATAGCACTGGCACGTGACAGCATAGGGAACAGGCCCCAAGATTCCCAAAAACAGTCTTACTGCAGAGCACCTCACGTAGCAGCTACCTTACCTCTACCTAAGTCCAGGGTTTCTATATACGCATGATCCATACTGAAACACTGAATGAATTAATTAAGTCCTTTTTTAGGTCCAAACACTGAATACAAAGCAGCAGGCCTGGATGCAAAAAGAAATGCAAAGATGCATCTGCTGGTGTTGCTGCTCAAACCCAGGCTGCCAGCTCCCCCAGTGGAAAGATTTCTGCATTGAACTTGAGTCAAGATTTTGTCTATACAAATGCCTGGATCGTAAGCTTACAGAGACACAAAAATAACCAGAACACTCCCTAACCCCAGAGGGCATTGATGTTGCATTACCATCCATTCCTTGTCAGACTTAACATATTTATTATACAGACCATCTTTGGGAAAGGACCAGACATCATAGTGATTGGTGAACAAAAGCGGAAAAGAATAAACACAGTACAATGGATATCACTCATGCAGAGTAATTCATCTAACATACAGAAACAAGGGAAATATCCCCAATCAAAACTATCTGCTCCTTAAGCCTAAACATTCAATAACTTCCCAGCTTTGGAATGTATGTGCATCTCCTCCCTGGATTTCCCGTGGTTTACATTATCATTTGCAAGGTATATTATGACAAGTTATTTACTTTGGGCCGTAGCCCTGAGGTATTTGAGTGTCTTTCCTTTCACAGAATGTCATAAATAAACATGAATAATCTGCATAAAGGGAGATGACTTTATCTTATAACAAGTCAGAAGAGCAGACTATGCTCCTCCACACACAATTCCCTACATATATTTTCTTTTGTCTGATCATGAAAGCTTTTGTTTGCCTGTTACATAAATAAACAAACCTTTCCTGTTATATTGTACAGATCTGCATTCACATTAAAACAGTGACTTGCTCACTTAAGACAAATAATTTCCACCAAGAAAAGCTACTATTTTACTGTCAACATTATTTTTTCTATGCTTTGATAACAGATGAGTAATTGTGCAGCCAATAAACAAGCCATTCAGTCTAAAACCAGTAGCACTTGTCAAACAACTGTTCCTTAACACCACTCTCTGACATCCCCCAGCATTACCTCATGAGGCTGGAGACAGGGACAAGGAAGGCTTTTAGATTAAACAACAGAGACTCACCATAGTCCAGCTCCCAAAATAGCAGAGAGAAAGGCAAAAATAGTTAGACATGCTGATTGTATTGTTATAACTTAAATTGTATTCAGATGCGAACTCTGACGTGCCAAAAGCTGTAAGAGCTGAGCATGAAAGATCAGAAAAGTGACATCTGGTATTGGATGCCCCTCCAGACATGACTAATACCATTGGTATTGTGTAGGCTTTGCCCTTCCTAATTTAATAGTCAAATGTAAAGATTAGGCCCCCACAGCTCCTACAGTATCATGAGAGACTGTTTTACTGTATGTCTATATAAAATTCTCTACTATCCTTCTCCATGGATCTCCACAGATGGTCTGCCTTTGAATAGGCATGCATATCTTTCATATTGCTACGGACAGTTCATCTCATTACTTCCAGCTGGTAGATTTACAGCTGAACCGTATGACTCCATCCATTATTAGTGGGAAACGGGGGAAATTTGACCGCTAAATATTGATTTTATGCAAGAGTAAGTTTTTACTGCACACTATGTGACATATATATGCAGCTAGATCCACACTTCATCTTAATTTTCATTAAAGTTGGAGTTATGTCTGTAGATTTCCACTTCATTATTAACAGCTCAGTCCAAGTGTTTTTAAGTATTTGACATTGCTCTCGTGAGTATCATAAAGTAGCCTTTATTAAGAATTTAAAACTTATCCCTTCCCTGAAGTTTGTGTCTGATGTCAGGAATCTAGATTCAATTTTTTTTCTAACCAGGATCATTCTTTCTTTGTAAGTTTAAATATTTGTTGCTGCCACACCAGACTATATAACTTATATTGTTATAGTTGTTTTTAACTTACTGTGTAAAGAGCAGAATAATAATAATATGCATCTTTCCTAGAGCTCTTGCAGATACAGCCTTCAAATTATTTTGAGCTAGGGAGTGTACTTGCCTATCCTTCACAAATGGAGAAATTGTGTCATGCGAATCCAGCAGGCCTGTTGCAAGTCATAGAGCAAACTGACACAAAGCTAGCAGCAGAAGAGCATCTTGTCACATATCTTAATCTCTGTGAACCCAGGGGTGCCAAAAACCATGTAGATAACACAGTCTTCAAATGAGTTAACCGTGATTTTGTTACATGTTAAAGCATTTGATGGAAGCCTTGAAGGCATGACAGGGAAACATGGATGACAACAGTTAAGCGTTGTGGAAATGCTGGTCCACAAGAGAAGCAATATGGAAAATTCTACCACGGAACAACCAGCAAAGCACAGAAATTTAAAAGGACTGGAACTGAGAAGGTCAGTGTAATTTCTCTTATGAAGGAGACTTTATTTTTACTTTTATATTTATTTATTTACTGACTTTATAATTACTTAATTATTTTCATAACAAAAGTATGGGTGCAGCTAATCTGACTAGTTTGGACACAAAATTAGACCTAGTTGAAATACCATGGCAATTCTCTGGAATCACTTACTCCACAGCAAGTGGGTGGCAGCTTAAAAAAAGACCCCAGAGCACAAAGGCTCAAGTTGTGTCGCTTCATTGGTGTGGAGTAGTACACCAACTCTAACATAAGGTACAACACATAAGCCTCACTCATGGTGTATTAACATTAACCTTCTCTTTCCTGTAGCAGAACAGTGTAATTATTCCTTCTAATACCTGCTGTAGGAACAGTTCACATTCCCTTGGTTATGAATTAGCTCTGTATATGACTGTGAGCCATTAGATTTTACACCAAATCATTTTAAAATGGTACCAGAAAGCCTGTTAGCAAACTGCAAAAAACATACACAGAGGACCCAAAATATTATCTATGAATCAAATAGAAACTTCGAGTTGCATCAGGCAGGCTTAACCTGCATATTATTAACACTGAAGGATGGAAGAGAGAGCAAACCTTACAATTCAGAGTTTCACTTTGGTTTGGCTAAGTACCCAATATTTGAATGTTCATTTGGGTTTCATCCAGCACTGCCTGACCATCTTTGATCTACAGAACTAGCCTGGAAGTCTTGCAAAAACAGAGTATTCTTGTGAAACTTCCAGTAATTTCTCATTCTGGTTGGGCTTGAAATGCAGTAAAAGTAGTTTCTTTTGTGGTATTTCACAGAGTGGTTAAACTCCAAGCACAGTGTCAGTGCTCAATAAATAATACCTAAGTATAGTCTTTCGACACTTCCGTTTCCAATCCTGATCAGACGTGGGAAGTGAAGAAGAGTGAAAAAAAAACCAAAAGAAACAGTCCATTAAAATCTCACAATGTCTTTAACATTTGTGCCTTTGTGGTTTTGAAGACAGAAAAGGAGGCCCCATGGCTGCTTTGCAATAACACAGTCACTGCTATCACTGGAAAGAAAAGAGATGGGTTTGCTATAGTCAGAAGAGCCACCTGGCTGTGCACCACATGGGAGAGCCCTTCCAAAATCCATGCTAATAATGAGGTTGAGGTTTTAGGCTAGTGCTCCGGATGACAAAACATATCTTTTATCATCCAAAAATTCTCAAGCTTAAACCCAATCAGAATTCTTGACTCCTTTAAGTTCTTGAAGTTTTCTCCTTTATTCTCAGTGCCTTCCATCATATTTGTTTTAAACCTTAGCACAAATCTCAGATTTCTTATAAACAAAAAGGCAGCTGAGATGAGACTTTTTCCTGACCTTAGTATTGATAGGGGCAGGAGAAAGGGGGAGATCTGTGTGACAGCTGGCCACACAGCAAACCCAATCTCTAAGGAACAAACTATCTTGAGGTCTCAGACAACAGACATCAGATTTAGAGATGGGGCGTGCAAACCGCCCAGGGAAATATCAGCAATTTGCATATAACTGGCATGAGAAATGCAGCATCCATTATTAAAACCTGAAGGCACGTAATGATTGCATAGAACAAATGGGTATTTCTCTAACTTGAAAGTTAGGCACTTTTTCTATTATAGATCCTTATTCTAGGAACTAAGCAACAAATGTATCCATTTTTCTTTTGGAGTGGAAAATAATGAGCCTAATAATTACTTTTTCTCTGACAATAACTCAAATAAAAGAGAAAAATATGAAAAACTGAATTTTTGTGCTTATCTTTCAAGTTACATTAACTTGTTTTTCTGTCTGCTGAAAAAGATCTACATCCGAGGAGAATGAAGAACATATGGTTTAAAATAGTTTAAGCCGCAAATTTGAGTCAGTGCTGCTAAATTTTATGATACATTCCATCTAATTAATGTGACAGAATATACTGAAGATAGGTATTTATACATAGAATATGGAAGATAATAAACTGCTCCATAGATAGGATTAGTATTTCCAGATACACAACACACATACACACTTGTCCAAATGCAGGTAAATATTGCACCTATTCTGTAGGCTACTTAAATGTACTCACATTGCACTGAGAACAAAAATACAACATAATGGAATTTTTCTTCTACACAGAGGGTAAAACAAAGATAAATATCCACAAAATTACCTATTTAATTTTCCCTTTCATAGAAGAAAGTTTTGGGCAAGCCTTTTACAGTAATAGGGTCTATGTTAGTGAGTATTATGTATTTTATATACTTATTTCTTGACTCTCTAGCTTGGGTTTTCTGATGCAGCATGCTCATAGTTGTAGCTGAACACTGACATGACTCAACACCTTGGAACTATCTTTGGTGACTAAAACTGTCTAGCACAGTAGACCCTCTACTCCCATGAATGAGCACTGAATTGATAGTTTTCATTTTCAAGATCTCTCAAGATCTCATTCCTGAATAGAAATAGCCAACTTGAAGGTTATCTTTCTATAAATAAAGTTAGGGTAATTATTTTTGCGTGTCACTTTATGTTTATTTATGTTGAATTTTTTGCTGCTGCTCATTTCTTCATCACACAGCACATAATCAATATAGAAATATATATATTTATATGGTACAAATAAATAAACCCTTTTTAGTTTATTGCAGATAGCTTCACTACATTAAGCAACTGAAGATCATTAACAAGCTTTGTCACCTCTCTGTTCACTTCTTCCCTAAATTGTCTATGAAGTCCATTCCAAGGGCCTGTGCTGCTAAGGCCCAAATATGTATGACTGTGGCACTACTCTATAAACTGGTTTGGTATGACAATTCACCTTCTGTTCCCATCCATTGCTTCCTAACTTTTAACTAGGTTGGGTTTTTCTAAAATCTGTGTGATCTTCCTTCTTACCTTATGATACCTGTGCTCCTTCAGAAGTTTTAAAAAAGACATCATTACAGTCGAAGCATGCCTATAAAATAATCCACTGTAAAAAAAAAGAAATGTGTTTAAACATGTGTTTAAACCAGATTAAATTAAGCTTCAGAAAAGCCACATTCTGAATTCCATCTTATTTTCCAATAGATTCACACCAGACATTTAGAGCACGTTAACGCATAGCGGCTAATCTACACAAACACCTGTTTTTCTCATCGAGTATAGGCAAAACCTTTTCTTAGACATGCCATGCTAGAATACCAGTCACAACAACCTCACCATTAACCTGGGGTAGGTCCTGTAAGCTGGTGTGTGCTCACTCTGGACACCACTTACGCTTCTGCCATTCCCAGTGAGCGGCACTGTCCTGGTTCAGCGCTCCGTAACCGCCAGGCCGACTAGCGAGCGGTGCAAGCTGCTCCTTTGCATCACCAGCTGATTAATATAATGGGAAACACATGAAGCTGGTTTAGCTTAATATTATTTTTTCACTTGCCAGCATGACTTTGGTACAACTAATAAAATAGGCAATATTTCTTCTATGTTCTTTTTTATGAACTAAAAATCTAAAAAACTGGTTTTAATATAGAATGAAAAAAGTTTTTATTCCTTCACCAAGCTGGCATATGACAACTTCTCTTGCCACTTCTGGTTGTAATAGAAAGGAAAGGGGACATTCTGCTTTCATATGCTTTGATTACATTATGGACCAGGTCTTTCCTCCAATTTGTGTAGTAACTGCCCTGTAAATGATTGCAATGTTTATTTAGCCAGATGCAGTTAAGCTGATTCACATTAGTAGTCACATCAAATCAGGCTACTAATGAAAATACACTACTGAGAAATGATAAAGTGAAAACACAAACACCTATGAGTGTAAAATGTGCTTCTCTAAGGGGCGTCTTACTTGGGTCTTTTAAATACTTCTGTCGGAATCTCCCCAAACCCCCCAT
>VZSR01003807.1:20434696-20450746 GCA_013398615.1 Brachypodius melanocephalos
AGTTATATTTTCTCCTGCCCAGCTGAGAAGAGGAGTGATGGAGTGGCTTTGGTGGTCACCTGATGTCCAGCCAGGGTCAACCTGCCACACTCGTAAGAGTGGGATACGTACTCACTGTGGTTCTATGTAAAACAGACAGTAGCATTTGAAAATAATAACAGTGAAGTAAAAAATGCAGACATCAGAGATTCTCTTGTTAAAAGATGTAGCTCAGTGATGAAATGTGTTCTCTAGCTCTGGTCTAAGTGTTACAGCACTGCTCTTTGAAAAATAAAAAAAATGACACATGCTGCTTGCCTCACTGAATGTTATTTTAATACTAATGTGGAAATTTTGCTTTGTGCACGAACACTTTTCTTTAGGGTGGATAAAAAAAAAGCTTGAAGAATCCCATATCTATTTTACTGGTGATGACAAGTATGTTAATTGCTTGCAGATAACATCTGCTCTAGTAAAATCAAGATGCAGACTCTCTCTGGACTGCTAGCGCTACACTTTGCGCTTTGTTTAGGAGGTCTGCTGCTCTTTGCTGAAGTTTGAAGGGAGCTGAAGCGCCTTTGAATTTTTTGAGAATCTTCCAGTAACTGAAACCAAATCTGCCAGGAGTCGTGGGTCATGGCAATGTCTCTCTTTGAGCACAGGGCTTACCTTTGAAGCTCGGGGGCTTTCACTGACCATGACGACGAAGTGTGCTCTGGCTGAAACAAGTTCATGGTGATCTGCCAACAGCCCTGCATGTGAGAGCCTCTGATTTCTTTCTGTTTACAGTAGACGGTAAAGGGCCTCTCCTGCTAGAAAAGTGAGAGCCTGATAAACATAATGTCAGATCTAAGGAGCCCTTATCCTCCACAGACCACATTTACAATTTTACAGTGTGCTTATGCAGGCCCTGCCTTGGAGTTGCTTACCAGATGTGCCTATTGAACCTGTCAATCACAGTATTGAAGAAGCAGCTCCAGACTGTTACCATTTCCTACTTCCCACCATGCATTTGCATATGTGCTCTGCAGCAAGCTTGCTTTAGCTTCCCTAAAATACTTGAATCTAATTACAGGGAAAATTTTTGTCAATCTGTTATTGCAATAGCATTTATGAAGGAGCAAGGGACAAACAACTCCCACTCATCCTTGAAGAGCAGACCATTATTAAAATCCTGATCACACAGTGAATAGCAAGTAGAGGTCGATATGCAACATGCAATTTTAAACTAATACACACTTAATAGAGCTCGTTCTGTGCCAGCCAGGTTCCCACTAGGAATAAAGTTTAGCCATATACTGAGAGATGTTGCCAAGACTTGTGCTGCTGGTGGAGAAAAAAAGAAGTAATTTTTTTGTTTTATTGATTTTTTTTCCGAGCTCTTCTGTGTAGGGATAAACAACTGCACAACTATAAGGTGGAAAAAATTACAAAGCTGCTGAGTTGCTGAATAGAAGCTTGCAGTGGATTGCATATGCAATCTACACTGTATCTATGGACAAAGATCTATATCAGATTTATCACAGATTATATCATTAGTGAACACAACTCAATGGTCTTTTCCTGTTGTGGCAAAGCATAATATTATTACTGAGCTGTAAAAAGAAAGGTAATTCCTATAATCCTTTGGCTTTGGTTCTTCTGCTTTTTGCACTGTTCACAAAGCTGCAGTGGAAGCAAAAGCATTTATCTCTTCGACCCTAATTAAAGAAGGTTGTGAATTGGCTAAAGAGAGCCTTGAGAACAGCACAAGAATTATCAGAGGTTTTTAAACATACAGAAATAGTGAAGGAATTTGGGCTATATTTTATGGAAAAGAAAAAACTAGGAGAAATACGATAAAGGCAAAATACAGGTAGCTACACATTACAATTATGAAGAGAGGGGTAATATACTGTTCTCCATGTTCAGTAAAGATGAGAAAAGGGGCTGCAAGGTAAACTCACAGCAAGGAGGATTTCAGCCTGAAATCAGAAAAAACTTTCTAACAAGAACCAGTGTGAAGTCCTGGAAAAAATTGATGTGAAGGATTACGAAGGCTGAGCCTGCCCTTTCTGGCAATGCAGCTGCTCCTGCAGTGGGTTAAAGAGGTAGTTAAAAAGGGTTCACAAAGATATTGGCAGACTTTTTTAGCATACCTTAACAAAACAAGTACCACCTAAGGGAAATGGTCTTTCTTTTTGTAAGGTATTCTTAAAACTTCTAACCAGCATCAGACTAAAGAGAAGCTGAGTGGCAGGGTGTATCATTAAATATCTGTAGCAATGACAACATAATTTTTATTTTTGACCCTGGGTCAGCTAAGTTTTTAGGTGGTTCTGGCTGCATATTTTAGTCAGAATAGGCACACAAAGGATATTTTTAAACTCTACAACTATGTTACATTTGACTGTGTACTGAAAAAAGTCACTCTTGGAACAGTGAAAATTCCAGCCTGCTGGAAAATAAAAAAATAAAGGAAATCTCTTTCCCCCTTACCTACTGTGCAATTGCAGGGGGAGGATCCTTTCTCCCAGCCTTCTTTGAGCTCAGGAAGGTTTAGCATCTTCCTGGCATGCAGTATATATCCACACACAGTCCTAGATAACGCCAGCCTTGCTCCATCATGCCTGGGGCACAGCTGTGGGTCTGCCACTGCTCCTCTGGGGAGGGACAGATCTGATGCCACTGACCTGCAGCCACTCCTGTGCTCCTCACTCCAGCCCTGCACAGCCACACTTCTGCCCTGGCATGGCTTGGATTGGTTTATTCCAAGGGAAGGTTCCAGTCCTCCCCTGTGCCACGGCTCCTGTCTGCACCCCGACAGTCACCACCAGGAGCAGGGAATAGGCATCCTTCCTCCCTGCTCTCAGGTGCTGCCCTTCCAAGGAGCACAGCACCTCACATGGAGAGAATGGAGGAAACAGCTCCCATCCATCACAGCAACATAACCCTCCTGGCACCACATCCACTTGCTACAAGAAGAGGCTTTCTGCTGTATTTTAGCCTGCTTTGTTTTGGCACCATTTTTTCTTTTGGGTTTTCTCTAAAGGAAAACTGTACAGTTCCGCTGCACTCCTTTTCCCTCAGAAGGGACAGAGATAATGCTTCATATTAATCCAAATTTTCCAAACATTGCGGAACAGGAATTGTGGAGAGGTGCAACAACAGCTGAATCAGTATATTTGGTGCAGCAAGAAACTTTGTATCAAGTCGTGTATTGTGTCAACATCTATTTCTCTGCAGAAACCCCCAACTATCGCACTTGTAAGCACTGCTTAAAAGTCTTTTTATGAACAAATGAAAATCTGAGTCTCAATAGTATACGGAATCTCAGCTACTGTTGGAAATGAAAAAGAAACCCCAAACAAATTACAGGTCAAATTACAATAAAATGAGGCTTGGTAGATAAATTGGAGAGTGTTTTCAGTGCTAGTTGTTGAGTTTACCAGATAGTCAACAAAGTTTGTCAGGACACAACACTGAATTCAAGAAAACTGTGGGTTTGATGGGTTTTGGGGTTTGTGTGTTTGTTTGTTTCAGAAGAGAATGGTATCAATCATTTCTTGTCCTAGAATGCAGCTCTGGAATTTCTTAATTGATTTTGGTACAAGTTATATTTTGCTGTTTACTCTGTAATAGCTTTCTAAAATGAAAATTTAGAACAGGAATTAAAGATTTAATTTCATTTATTATAATGAAATACAGTTTCAATTTATTTCATATATTTGAACTGCTTAAAACCAGCAACACCTACCAAGGGCATTCAGCACTTGTTCACTGTAGAACATTTACTTGCCTTAACTTCTGACCACTGAGACCCTAAATTAAGATCTCTTCCAAAAATATTGTAAAAGCTGTTTTTAATAAGTCCCTTGTTTGCCTCTTTCTAGTTCACTGTGTCTGGGTTCTTTTTCCTCAATTCCATAAGAACACAACTAGCCGCACTCATGTGTTAAAACTACTTTCTCCAGTATTGCTCTTCAGTTTCTGTAGTTTTAGCTGCTTACTCTTTATGCTATAGAAGTAAACCTGTTCTGGTTAAAGCTTTTAGTTCCTTGACTCTCTCTCACGCCCTGAAAGTTTTAAAAATAGGAAAGGTTGTGTAATCTGATAGATTTGTCTGTTTACAGAAAGACCACTGTTACCTCCTTCCTAGCACTGGAAAACTGAAATATAAAAAATTATATTTTTGTATGGTTAACCATACAGTCAGTCTTCCTAATTTTTTTTTTTCATATGGAATGTTTACATTGTACCAAAACAGGAAAGCACAATTATATAACTGACATGTATATTTAAACTAACAAACACATATGCCTTGATGTGGGTGTAACCATTACTAAAGTCAAAGGCAAGAGAGAATAATAACTGTCATGCCCCAAACAAGCCATAAAAAGTCAATAGATAAACTTACACTGAAAAAGAACCTAGAATCATAGAATACTAGGTTGTAAGGGGACCTCAAGGATCATCTGGTCCAGCCTTTCTTGACAAAAGTGCAGTCTAGACAAGATGGCTCAGCATCCTACCCAGCTGAATCTTAAAATTGTCCAATGTTGGGGACCCACCACTTCTGAAGAGATTTGAGTGGCTGATTTTCTCGTTGCAAACAAAATCATCTTGTGTCTCATGTGAATCTTCCCCGGGTTAACTTGGAGCCATTACTCTTTTCCATGTGACTCCTTGTAAAAATGGAGTCTCCATCTTCCACGTAGCCACTTTCTAAATGCTGGAACATGATCATAAAGTCTCCTGTAAGCCTTTTGTTCTCAAGGCTGAGCAAACCCAGCATTCTCAGCCTTTTCTCATATGAGGGGCTTCCTTCAGTCATTTGATCATCTTTGTGATCCTTCTCCAGCCTCTTTGTGTAGCAAGGACCAAAACTGACAAGTGCTGAGTAGAATAGGAACACACTGTTTCCCATTGAAACACTGTAAATCCCAAAACCCTTCACTTGCATTATGTGCTTTCAATTTCTGCTTTGTGATAACTGTGCAAGAAGGGCAAAACGGCCTTATTTTTCATTTAGGGGGGAAGAGGCTTTTGTTGTGGGGTGTTTTTTTTCCACCTTCTCTCATTATCCCTACTTAGATACTGCAGATTATTAACTACCATGAACTCAGTGTCTAAATATAGAAATAACAAAACCTGTATTTTGGCAGCATCATTTCATGATTTCTTCCTGCCCTAAAATGTCTGTTATTACAGAGTAAAATAAATGCAATTGCATCCATGGTTTGGAAGCCCTCAATTGAGAGAAGAACCAAAATACACTCTACCATAAGTGTAACTGGTCTAATGAGTCAGCAAGCACAGCTCATTTCTGAGGCTGCCTTGCTCTAACAATTTACCCATAGAAACAACCTTTGAAGGAGTTCCTACTGGAAATCAAACTAAAGGTATGGGGTTAAATCACACTTGTAAAAAAGTTAATTCCAAGATGAGAAAGGATAGGAGGGAGGAAAAGAGGGAAATAAGGAGCAAACATTGTTTGGGGTAAAACTCCTGCAGACTTAGGTTCATAACCTGACCCTAGTGGTATCTGCTTAGAAGGCTGAAAGCAGGGCAACCCTAAGAGATCTGCCTATAAGGTCACATATTTGTCAAGTGTGAAGCCAGGATTCTAAAAGTATCAATGAGAAATAAAAAAATACAAAAATTACAGCGCTTTCTCACAGATTATAGTGTGCACCCAAGTATTGTGATAGTGACTAAGAGCATTGTCTTTTTATGGCTGCAGGTTTTAAGAAGGCTCAAATATACACCTTGCAGATGTTGAATGCACTGGAAAAATATTTATGGCTTTTGATTGCCTGACAATATGCTTCCTATTTGAGGAAAATTGCATATTTTAATTGTCAGTTGTTCACTGATAAACTGCTTTGGAGATTGTGATGACACAATTTGGCAAACATTTTCTCTGAGGCACACAAAGAAAAGAAGAATGCACAATTCCCAGTTCATCTGTGCTTTCAACCATTCTTTCTTGCCAAAAGGAAGAGCCCTAGTCACTTGTTTCGAAAGGAATGAGACAAGATTTATCTTAGGTGCCACTGAAGGTTACAACAGAATATTACAAGAAATCAAAGGATATCATGGAGCCAAAGAAGAAAAATTGGGGCCAGCGGAAAAGATGGAAGACCAAAAACGACACATTAAAGAGTAAAGAGGGGAAACTTGCATCCTACATTTGTTGTCAGAAGAGCAAAACTCCCACTAACAAAACTTCACCTGTTTTGCAGTTGGTATCACAATGTTCCCCACAAAAAGATCTTGAGGGAGCTGGAAGAAGATTTGGTGTTTTTCTGAGCAGAGGTGCAGAATCCATCCCCTGTTAAAAGTAAGCATCATCAGCAAAGGGAAAGCATATGGATATTTCCACAATGTATGGGAATATTTTATCAGTGCTGAATGGGATTCAGTACTGAACTACAAATGCTTGTAAAGTACTTTTAAAATGGCTTCATAGCATTGCCAAGTCATATCAAAGTCATCTTTTAGGTATAAGTTAGTCTGTGTAAAAAATGATGAAGTATACCAAATCCCCAAGGGAATGGAGGCTTTGCAGGTGGAGTGCACACAAAATGGGAGGCAGCACTGACTGATGAATACTGCTTTCTTAATGGAACAGTAGTCAAATCTGTGCCCTGTGTGTTTGCAGTAGCTGGTACATGCTAGGCTACTACTGGCAAGTTCCAGGAGAAGGCAGAGATAAGATAGGAAGAGAACACTTCCTGCTCTGCTTTCCGTGTTAACTGAAACAGAAAGCGGATAAAAAGATGTATTTTGTGAAGTTGGCTCAGAAAACTTCAACTCCCCCAGCACCTGGGTCCTGATAAATGTCACCCATATGACACACTGCTCTGTTCTTCTCATACATCTTTAACCCTATTGCAGCCTTACTCCATCTCTCATCCTCAAGCAGAACTGCACTATTTGTATAACAAGTAATGAGGCAGCTAAGCAGCAGGAGCAAGAGAAAGTTTTAGGCAAAAGATATAATTTGAAACAGAATAAAAGATGCATAATAGCTCTACTGTTAATGTTAAATACAGTTCCTTATTCAGTGTTAAATGAAAGCCATTTCTCATGACAGAGTTACAAGTCAGTTCTGAATATCTATGAACACCACTTGTATTAAACAAATTAGTCTATAAATCCAGCTCATTGTTTAAGCTCCATTTAATTTTTTTTCCTTAAATGTTAATTCAATTTCTGTTTGTTTCAGGTAGGAGTCTGTTTAGACCACTAACTTTTTCCACAGCAAATATGTAATAAATTTAAAGGGAGGTTGGGAAAAAAAAAAAAAAAAAAAAACAAAAACAAAAAACCAAGGAAAAATTTAAAAGACTGTTTCTGACTTATCACTAGATATTAAAGTCCATGTATACCCATGGATAAGTCATATTACATTGAACCCAGAGAGTGCTGTCAACACTCCCAGAGTGAGTTTTGAGGGTAATGAAGTGTGAATGCTACCCAAAGATTTTTGAAAGACTAATTTATTAATTACTGCAGTGATGTTTCAAAGCAAAATTTTAAAATTTGTGAGTTTTATACCTAGTACTTGATAGTGTGATCTGGGAGGCTGTAAAGCATTGATTAACGTTCCTTGGGCAAGTTTGGATATTTTCTTAATGTGTTGCCTCTTATCTCTGTTTCAAGTTGTACAGGTCTAATATTCCTATATGTTGCTGGAGTCTTCAATTTGCTGGAAATTACCAGGGTTTGAGGAATGTTGATCTCAGTTTCATAGTTTTTTTGCTCTGTAATGGCTTGT
Source organism: Brachypodius melanocephalos (assembly GCA_013398615.1). Taxonomy (NCBI): domain Eukaryota; kingdom Metazoa; phylum Chordata; class Aves; order Passeriformes; family Pycnonotidae; genus Brachypodius; species Brachypodius melanocephalos. The sequence continues at coordinate 20,442,438 of VZSR01003807.1, forward strand.
TTATTTTTTATTTCTCTTCAAAGAGCATTCAGATCTAAGAGGCCAGCATATGGGTAGAGAAAATGTTAAACTGGATGTAAAATTAATGCCTAAAATTAGATAAACAAAAAAGTTATTCCTTCAGCATGAACTACATAGATTTCCATCTCATAGGGATATCATAGACCTGGAAGGGAAGACCTAGGCTGTTGTTTTCTCACAGAAACATAATAAATAACATAATTCATAAAATCATAACATTTTTTCAGAAATTAATAACTGGTACTTTTCACTCAGACAGAAAGAACAATGCAAGAAAACAAAGCGTGCCTGCTTCAATAAAATATGAGCCACAGTGGGAAATAATTTCCTAAAATTTAGCTCAGAAGTGCTGAATAAAAAAGATTAACATTCAAAAGAGAGAAATAACCAGGAAAGCACTTAAGACCTCAAAGAACTGAAAATCACCTGAACCTGTCATCATCCGTGGGTTTGGTGTAGTCATTTATGTGTCTGCACAAGGGATCACCACAGCCCCATTATGCAGTTCTACAATGAGGGACACCAGTGAATGGGTGACACGCAATGGGTGAAAACAAACCAGATTTTTAAGTGCTGGCCAGCCAAACGTTGGTCTCCAGCTGTGTGGAGATCATTAACATTCACAGTGCCAAGCCTAACCTCTGACCATTTAGTCAACCAAAAGGGATGAAAATGAAATACAAGAAATGCAGCAGATTAATGTTTGATTCACAAGCTCATTGTGGAGATTGCTAAATGTAAGAAAAAATTCCGTAGATAATGTGGACAGATTTAAAAAGAGCTTTTTTTCAGTCATGGTAATGAAAACATCAGGATTGCAAACAGCTTCTGTAAATGCCTATATCCTCTCCTGACTTGGAACTGGCTGTGTCATGAGGGCCAGTGTCTCCTTGGGGTCAGGCACTGAGAGCCATGGGACTCCTCCATGGGAGGTGGCAAGGGCAGCTGGGGGCATCAGGACCAGCCCCAGCCCTGGACATTGGGCACTTCCCTGGGAGGACTGAGAGGCTGGAACACAGATTTGCAGGTGAGCCTGACTCATTGGATACACGGCTGAGCAAGGCAGGGCTGTGAGGAGCTGGAAACTGGCCCTGCTGTGGCAGTTTTGGGGCAGGAGCTAATGGCCTTGTGGGGCTGAAATGGGGCCCTGGGCTATGGGCAAGGTTTGGGGGTACCTAAGAGGGCTGGCCTGGGTCAGTAAGGCCTGTGGATGCCTTCATGTTCCTAGATATAATCTTTAGTTTTATCTGGCTTTATCTCCACTTATTTTTATTTTTCAAACTGATTATTTTTGTAATGAATTGCATCACAATAAAAGAAGTTATTTACCTTCGTCTTAGTGGTCTTCCAGTCATACAAGAGATTTCAGGGTACCTCTTAAACTCCAACTATCTATTTCCCAAAGGACTGGTCGTCTGTGGTGGGAATTTGCTGTTGGTCTGCTGTTGTTCTGCCCAGGTCTCACTGTATGACCAAGGCTGTTAAAGAAAATGCAGGATATTCTTCCACTAACCTGAGTTTTACAGTCAAAAGGAGAGGTAACAATAACATTGGAGTACATGAATGGAAAGAGGCACGTAAGCTAATGACTACCGGTGAGCACTCTAGTCCTGAGGAGCACTGAAGAGCATTTGGATCTGGGGAGAGCTGTGCTCTCTCTAAATGTTCTCCAAATGTCAAACAAAACCCTTCAGTGCCCATATAAGAAGGGGAAAAGACAGAATTTTGGAAACAAGCCGTTAAGAAATTAATTATATGAATAAAATAAGAATTCATTAGTCTTTCTGCATAAATTTCAAATCATTCAACAACAAGCAAGAGTAGCTTTGCCCTCTTTGACAAATAGGCTAAAACCTACACCAAACTGATCTCATTCAGGAATACCAAATCCCCAGTGGCAATGCTAGAAACCATGCTGCTCTTTGCACACTACCTTGTACTCTTTTGCCCATAAAGCTTTTCCTCTTCTACAAAGGGCTCTGTAACATGCAGATAAATGCCATTCAACATTGAATTTTTACTAATACAATACTCTCTTGTGATAGTTCAAAAATCCAAGAATAGGCTATATGAACATGTAGACAATAGCGATCTATTTCTGAAAGGCAAAACTACATGGAGCCAAAATATTAGAGTCTTAAGAGCCTTCATAGTTTTCCAAGGCCACCCAGAAGCAGAATTAATGAATGTTTTAAGTACACCTTCTTATGTGCATCTACAGCAATGGCTCTTCCATGTGAATGAATAAAAAATAAATCTCAGGCCTTCTGTAGAAAGTCCACTTCACAGAGAGATGAATTTCATGTATATTATGAGATATACTATTTAAAAAGGAATTATCTTAACTTTAAACAATTTAGACATCAAAAGTCTGGGTGCTCATTCTGGCGAGCAACTGTCACAGTACAAATCCTGTTTCATTAATTTAAAGAATAATAGACAACTGTAGACTATAAATAAATAAAATATATTTATCCAGCAGCTACTGTCCTTTCCTGACATGTTCTTCCTGACTGAAGGTGTCATAAACTAGTGCAAATAATTCTTTGGCAATCCTTGTTGTGCTGTATTATTTTCTCTCCAGCATTACCTTTCCTATTGTTACTTTTGGATTTTTTTTCTGTGCTGTAGTAGTTTTAGCAGCTGACCTGTTAGAGCATGCATTTATCTTCTGACTTTCATGTGCTTTAACTATCGAATAACAAAATTCTGCTTTACGGAGCACTGAGGAACCTTCCCTCGTAGAGGCCATGGCAAGAGGTATGGGCTGACAGACTCGTCTCTGTGTCTCCTGATATTATTCATTGTGCAGTCCCGGGCCAGCCCTAGTCTCCATGGTCTTTTCAGTTTACATTCCTTGTTCTGGAAGATGCCAAGAAACAGCAAGAAAGCATTTATTAAATTGGACAGGGAGACATTACAAAACAGGAAGGGAGCTGGATGGATGAGTATTTATCTTCTGAAGGTCCCAGCGAAAGATTTGTTCAAATTGCTGGAGATTTTATTTGGTTTGGTAAGATATAGGCTTCTACCACACTTCCTTGGCTAAGCTCCTCTTTTCAAATCTCATGTGCATTTGTGGCCTTTATGCAGACACTAAGAGGTAAATTAGTTTGAGTAGGGCTATACAGGTGTAATGGGGTGAACTTCTGTTTATTTGTCATCACTGGGACACTGCTCCCAATAGCATGAAGGTCACAGAGCAGGCTCCAGTTTTTTTGTCATTTAAGATCTTCCTTTTTCAAGCAAGTAAAAAGATACAACATGTATAACTCCAAACTTGAGCTCAGCTGAAACAAACTATTTGTTGCATTCTAAACTCGGAATGATTACTTTCTATAGGCTCTATTCAGCAAGAAGTCCAATTTTTGTGGTTTTGGCAATAGTTTCCTTGTGGGCTTCAATGTTTTAATTTTCACTGAGCTGAAGTCTCAATCAAGAGCCAGAAGTTTCTCCACACCTCTCCCTTGAGAATCAGCCTGGAGGTCCTGGCAGCAGTTCTTTTCAAATATTGAAAAGATGTCATGATCCCAAAGCACATAGTTTTGCCTTATATTTACTCATCTCTGCAGTCTACCTTAACTCTGTCTTGACACTGGTCAAGTGTTAATGTTAGTATATATGTGTTTAAACAGAACACAAGAACTAATCAGCTGCTTTCTCTTCTGAAGACATATGGCTAGGAGCATATATCAGTAACATAGAGTGAGGAACAGAAAAATGATCATATAGATGGTGCAATTATCTTAAAATAGCTTTCTAAATTCAGAAAATACAGAGTTAAGGTTAAACGTTAGAATCCCAAATAAATTAACGTGAAAATACAGAAGAGTTCACTGTAAATTTACTTATCTTACATGCATCTACTACACTTTTTTGGCTATAACTTCTCTGTAGATTTAGTATCTTCATACATTGTAATATAAAATAAACTGTGATGATAGTATTCCAATGTGATACCCAAGCAAAAAAAAAATAATAATTTTTTAAGAAACCCTAATTTTCCCCAGTGTTGCTTAATTCCAAGAAGGAAAAACAAAACAAAAACATAAACCAAACCAAACCAAACAAAACAAAACAAAAAAGGAAGAATCTTAGTAGTCTCTTTGTAATCTAATACTACAATAATTATTATAATAAATCTGCTACCTCATCTCAATTTCTGAAGTTTGAGGTGATGAGAACTGCATAATGTCCAGGATCTAACTTTTTCTGCATAGGATATGCAGGCTTTCAAATACGAGCTGTAACAATTGTCTGGAGCCATACACTGAGTAACAAAGGTTGAAATACAACTGATTTACCCTAATTTTTGTGCTTGTGATTTTGCAATCTAAAACACATTCGGCATATTTCTATATGGACTACATATGCACAGACAATGTATAAATCCGCATATTTTAATGCACAGTGGAATATTAGGTGAGTTTGCAATTTTAATATGCTATAGGGAGGATTAAGATTAGGTAAGTGCATTGACAGTGCCCCTGGCCCAATGGCATGATTAAAATGCATTTCCTCAGAGGGTGTATAAGTAAACAGATGCAAAGGGAGTTCCAAAATCTCCTAACTTCCATTGAAATGAATATAGATGATGTGCCTCAGGATATTGTGCATACAGAGTATTGATGTGCAACTGTAAATGTCCAAAAAATGCCTTTAAAATGTAGCTGTAAAAACTAATCCTGATGTTTGCTCTCACTCAGATAATTCCTGAGTGAGAAAGTAGCAAGAGCATCTCCCAGTCGCCAGATCCATGTCCTTTCTCTATTCAGCAGCAATAAGCAGGTAGGCTAAATTGTGCCCAGATCTTTGGGTATTTCGAAATAGATTAGTGAATACAAAAGTTTTCTGTTTTCCAGGTATGTCTAAATCAATTCCCACAGGAAGACTTGATTTGTCTTTGTAGAATTCTGAAGGAGAAATCCTTTTTGTTAAAGAAAGAGTTCTGGCATCTGAAACAACTAAATATTTTTCCCTGTCTGCATATAGAAAGTAGCAACGCTATCTTAAAAATGCAAGAAAACAAACAAATCACCATGGAGGCACCTCAGATCAGTTGCCTTGCAAGAGCTGTTCACAAGCATGCACTGTGTTTTATCCCACATTTTTCCCCAGGAGCAAGAATACGGATAAACAGCTAGGGGAAAAGGGCCTTTTTTTTGCAAATTCCCATCTAGCCTTACCATATTTGTTCATGTGCCAGTGACTTGTGGTCGGATGGGAAGAGGTGAATCAATTAAGAAGTCTATAAGACTTATTATTTGCTTGGGAAGTGATGATGTAAATTTACCCTGTTAAGTCCCTTAAGGAATATATGGAGCAACAAAGAGCATTCTGAGTTTCAAAATTACTCTTCAAAAAAAAAAGACAATTTTTTAGAGTTGCTTCAGATAGAAGAGAGAAGGTCATTGTTAGAATTTAAAGGAGACCTGAAATATTTATCCTGATGAGCTATAGATAGACAGAAGGGGTTACAAATATGTGTTGCAATAAGTTCTCCTTAGAAGTACAGGAATATGAAAGAAGTATTGAAGAAAATGCTTACAGCCAAGTCAAAGGAAGAGACAAACAGAACGGAAGTAGAAGCTAGGAAAACTTCCCATTATTGACAAGTGGATGTAAATCAGTTCTAAGCGTTATAAATAATTGTGGAACTAGATTTTTTGATTCAGGTGAGTTAAACATCTGCCACAGTTTAAGTGATTGTCCATAGGAACTGCACATGAAAGATCTGGGATGCTGTATCCATATGGCCACAGACACAGATTTTCTGAGACAGAGAAGGTGGCAGAAATTAGTATATTTCAACACTGAAGAAGGTAGAAACTCATTTGGAAGAAGGAGATCTGTCTGGGGAAGCTGCAGTATAGAACAGGATACAGACAGTGGTCACCGTATGAGAAGGAGTCAACACCTCAGGGTTGCACACAGCATCAGTTTCTGGGGAATTCCCACCCACACCACCCACACATGCAGAAGCTGTAGCAGACACTGCTCTATTTTAAGTGTTCTCACCACAACTGCAGCTTTTTCTGAAGTTCAATATCTTTCCAACAAATATGAAAAAAACCCCAAACCAACAATGTAACCTTCTGTAATTTCAGAATACCACATTTCTCCAGCCGTGTTAGCATTAGAGTGTAGATGGAGGACAAAACAGTGGAATGGATCCAGCAAAAGCTAAACAGAAGCTTATCACATTTCAGTCTAAATTTCATATGCAGTAGAAAGCAAAGTAATGGATCAACTGTCTCCCAGTAGGAACATATTGCAATACTGAATGGTCAAGTTCTGATAGAAATGAGAAAACATAATGCCCTGAGTACAAGATGAAAAGGTAAAACCAGCAACTTGTCAAACCCTCTGCCAAAATATAGGTCCCTTTCCTTTCCTTTCCTTTCCTTTCCTTTCCTTTCCTTTCCTTTCCTTTCCTTTCCTTTCCTTTCCTTTCCTTTCCTTTCCTTTCCTTTCCTTTCCTTTCCTTTCCTTTCCTTTCCTTTCCTTTCCTTTCCTTTCCTTTCCTTTCCTTTCCTTTCCTTTCCTTTCCTTTCCTTTCCTTTCCTTTCCTTTCCTTTCCTTTCCTTTCCTTTCCTTTCTTTGGAATTGAGAGCAGAGGCCAGCCTAGCCTGTTTGTGGGTATTTCCATTAAGTGGTTCAGTAGTGGGCACAAATCTCCATCACCCAGCTCCACAGGGCAGGATGGGAAGGGAACGTACTCACAGGCACACTGGGAGTGTAACAGTTTGTCTCAATGAAACCATGCACTAAAATTCCTGCCTCAGAGTGGTTGGAAACTTTGCTGTGTATCAGGAGAAATCCAGACAAAAGGGCAGTTCCAAGAGAGACACTACAATGGCAACCTAATGCAATGCGACAGACTGAGTGAAATAAAATCTGTAGTAATAATTTACTGTGTTACCAAAATCTTGCCAGGTAGCTGATGGTTCTATTAGAAATGGGCAATTTCAGGATACCCATAAGTAGAATGTCACAGAACATCAGTTAACACCTGCTCATCTTTAATTTTTATAGCCTCTTTCTACAACTAAAATAGTAAACAAAGTCCTGGTTTTCCTGCTAGTAAATGAAACAGGTGCTGTGTCCATTTCAAAACAAAGATTTTATTATACTAATTGACTCAAGAGCAGCAAAAATCATCCATCCCAAGAATCTTCACTGCTCTTCTCTGAGTTTTTACAAGACTTATAAAAAAGTCATTACTGCTCATAGCATAAAAATATTTTCCCATTAAAACAGTGGCCTGCTTTTAATAAATCCTGAAGTTATTGTTGGCTCTGGATTTCAACATGTAACCAAATGAATATTTTTTTGTGTGTAAGTCCTGAAACTTAATATACTCTGTAAAACTGCTCAAATCCTTCAACAACTCATTTAGTCTGTGCAGATGTCAAGAGAGACAAAACTGTATTTTAAACTATTATATAGTCATGATAGACCTTTCATTCATTACTATTATCTCCATAAGCAGGAAAGGTTGTATTGGCAACATTTCTACTGGATTGCTGTGGAAAGAGAAATTTGCCTTCAGTGCTGTCAAGAGGATAACCTACTTGAGATTTTTCTCCATATGTAGTGCAGTTTTTTAAGGTTGATAATAATGATATATGGGGGAACATTTATTCTTTGTTTTGCAGATGAGTGAGGTAAGTTGGTTGTCTGACTAGTTTCCTTGAGAAAAGATTTCATCCATTAAATTCAAAAGAAATGTAGTCATTGCATTTGCTACTATTGTGATTTCACCCCGTTTTCAAACACAAAAGATACTCCAAAAAGGTCTGTTTAAGTCAGTCTTTTCTGCATCTGAAGGAAGAACAAGTTGGACTCTTCTGTCAGCTTCATTTCACATGGAAGGCTCTGCATTGAATCATGGTAAAATATTTAATTGATCTTCTTTTCATGACCAAAGTATTTTATATTTATAGTATGAATTATCATTCATGTAATCTTATTATGGCTCCCTCTCAAGAAAGCACCCTTATTCTGGAGCAATATACAAACTACAGCTGTCTTGTGCTGTGTGCCCCTCTGTTTCTGAGTATTTCAGCAAATGGCTGGTACCCAGCACTTCCCTGGAAACTCACACTGTACTGGCTTTAGCCAAAATTAGGTGATTATAGTGAGGGATTTAGCTATGCCTAAGTGACATAAATGCACAGAGAATCTCTTCAGTCAGTCTCCAGCTTGGGTGTGACAGTGATCTGGAATACCGAGATATTCAGATGTTTTTCAGATGCCTCACTGTCCCATCTGGGGTGCCAGAAACT
>VZSR01003807.1:20450846-20478332 GCA_013398615.1 Brachypodius melanocephalos
CCTAGGCAGCGCAGAACCTGCAAATGTGAAAACTAAAGCTTAAGGCACCATTTTCACCAACTTTTTTTGGGGGGCTTTTTTAGGTTAAACGAGCCATATCTGTCGTGCTTAATGCTGGACTCAGTACCATCAGATATATTGCCAAAATTTTGACAGCCAGCTAAAAATTAAGCTCCTCTTGAAATGCATGCATCTCTGTATCCTTACAATTTTGGTGGAACCTAACAATTTTTGTGAGCTTCTATATGTTCAAAGTAATTTAGTTTACAGCACCCTGGGATCACGATGGCAGAGAAGAGACAAACAACTAAATTTTACAGCATCTGAGTTGAGGCTTTCATAGGTATGCATTTTAGAAAAGCATTTAAAGGCTTTAGACGATACAGAGCAGGCCAGAATTAGGAGAGAGTGTCAGAAAAAAAAACCTTGCCCAGGGTTTTTCTCAGTAAAGGTGGAAAGATGAGCTGTTTGAAAGGTTGTTTATAACAGAAACTTACCTGTAGCATTACAGTACATCTAGAACCACCATCAGAGATGTCTGTAATGTGAAATGTCTCCCCCTGAGTGTGGTTGGCTTGAGTGTGTCTGCTCTGCCTGAGGTGGCTGCTCGACGCTTTTGCTCATATAATGTCCATAGAGAGCAAGGCTGACCAGTTCTTGGATTCAAAAAGAAAGGCATAATTATAGATCAGATAACTTAAAAATTACATTTAGAAGATCAGTTTTCCATTTTTGTGTTTCTAAAATCCTTCTTACCACCCATGAACATCAGCAAAACCCAGGAACACTGCAATCACCCAGGCCTTGCTGTTCAATGGCTTAGGGTGACTCTGTTTTTGTCAAACAGAAAGGTTTGCTGACTAAAGGCTCAATCTATGGCCTTTCTCTTGACAGTTACAAGAGTTGCCTGTGCCTAGAGTCAATTTTCTGGGAATGAACCCAGCACAGCTCTAGTGCCCAAAGCAGCCTCAGTCACGGAGCAGCCCCGTGAACTCCCCTCACCAACAGAGCTGGCAGTGTTGCAGGTAGAGGCAATACCCGAGGAGCTGCCACAATGGCTGTCCTTGTCATTCCTCAGGAAATTCCTCAGCTGGCAGCCATTTCAGTAGAGGGAGGCTTTTCCCCCCTTTTTTCGGTAATCTGCTCCAAGGGTTTCTTTTAACCCCAACCGCAGCTTCCCTCTGCGTGCTAACAAAGCAGGGAGCAAAGGAAGCAATCTGCAGTCAGCTCTGTTCTGAAGGGCTGGCAGACCCTGGAGTGCAGAAATGGGGAAAATCTGCCAGGGAAAGCAGTGAGGTGTGTGGATGCACAGGGGACCACGAAAGGGGCAGGGAACTGACTCTAGAAATGTTGGCAGCACTCCAACCTGAACCCAAACCTGATGATTGCTGCCTTCCTCAAAGAAATCCAGAAGAGTAAACAAACATCTGATAAAGGAGTCAAAAGCACTGCATGTCAAGTAATATGAAATTAGACATTGCAGCCTTCTGCCACAAATCCTCTACCATTCTCCTATGAAGTGGCAATACAGACATTTTTAAATTAAGTTCTACAGGAAAAAGAAGCTGTAGAGTGCAGCTAAAGCTGTGTTTTATTTACTTCCCCTTTTTTTTTGTGTGTGAGTGTGTGTGAAAAAAGGTACTACACTTTAGAGTTATTATGAGAATTAATTAAAAGGAAAATAACATTATTATCTCAAGCAGTTTACGGAAGCGGGTTAAAATTAATATGACTGCGTCTATTTTATGCGAGGACATCTAGAAGGGTAAAGTTAATTTTCCAGACACACAGGAAGGAAAGAATTGGAATCCTTTGCTCTGATCATTGATCAGGTCATAATTAATAAGATGCCTTTTACATACATAATAGGTCATATTACGTTGAGGCACAGGTAAGGTGGTGGCTTTTCATGTGAAAATATATATGTTTCTATTTTGGTGGTTTTAATCTTGCATTTGTAAGACTTTCTGATCTTACAATGTTTATTTTAGGAGTATCACAACAGCTGCATAAAATGATTTTATGCCAAATCACTGCTATGTATGTTCTCAAACTCACTATTGATTTTATCTGGGAATATGTATGTGCATTCAGTCACTTGACGGAGAACAGCTAAAGAGAAATCAGGAAACTTATTTTCAGTATCAAAGTGGAGTTACAATCTCTTTCCCTAAAAAGGTGTTTGCAGACAGGCATCTGGAGAAACCCATCACCGCCCGAGACATCTCTAACTAGATGAAGTCAATGTCTGTCTCTGCAGTCATCTGGGAAGGTGACATCAGCACGTTATTTCAGCCAAAGCATGATATACAACTCAAAGTTTTCTTGCATTTTTGACATATTTTAATTTAATTTGAAAAACTATACTCCTAAAAATTTTATATTTGTTGAATCATCCCTTAATTTTCAATTTATTTTTTAGAATCACCTCATTTCCATTTTAAAGTGCAGCTGTCACCCATTTCCTTTATTTCTCTTTGTTTTTATAATATACCATTTTCTGCAATGATCTCTCTGCCAAAAATAAAAATTACTTTCTCTACCGACTAATGTCAGTACTTTTGCAACAAATTTCTCCTACGGAGAATTATAAGTCCAATAACAGTGATGAGATCAAAACAGCTTTATAAATGGTGTGCAACTAGACAAAAATATTCGTCAGCGTAATTTCATGTCTCTGCCATCTCTTTTGGACAGGGACAGGAGATTTGTTTTCCAGCAGCATCTGAGGCAATGGCCTCCACTTTGTATATAGGATTATTTGTGTCAAAGCAATTTTGCATGCTTTTCAGCCTTAATGCTCAAGGGCAGCTGAGATCTATGACATTTTGCAGTTGCATGCTGGGAGGAGTAGTCCCCCACAGGGCATACTTCCCTTATTAAAGGGATTACAATCTCCCCATTTTCTGCATATCTGATTTACATCTCCAGCTCCATGCAAGCTGCCAACGCCATTGCTTAGTTGGGCAACATTTGGATGTTTCTCTCCTAGGTTTTCCAGCCTGTTTTAATATACAATATCTGTTCTGTTCAGATCTTGGCTGTGTTGAACTTTCTTTTCTGGAGCTGCAAAATATCATAAGTTTGGCTGCCTAGCACCACTGTCTAATGTAATACTCCCTAACCCGTCTTTAAAAAGCCTGCCAAAGTCAGATTACTGCAAACATGAAGATCAGATATGTCTAATATAACTTTAGAAAAACCATGTGCTGTTTCCACATTGCTATTATTGTTCTGGAAAGAAAAGCAGCAACAAAAGGATTTGACATCTACTGTCTGCTCTGGTAGTTGCAGTGGCTACTTAGAAGGAATAGATACAATGCACATGGCAGTCCTGCAGGACATCTACATTTATTTTAATTTATTTTAATACAAATTCTAATGGAGCTGCAAGTCTCATATACAACCCTATATTGCTTTCTTCACAAAAAACAAAATCTAAAATTTTCAGAATGTATTATCTTTCTATATTGAAAGCACTCATACATGACAGAACCAAAGCATTTTCCACCACAGTTAAAGGAAATGCCTCCTTCTATTTCTCTGCCAATCTATCACAAAAATGGCCAGAGCAGTGGCTCAGGAAAGGTGTCTGTTTTTCAGATGTAGAGTTTTCTGTTCCCCACTGAAGGAGACCCATTGTACTATTGAAAAAGTACTCAGAAAACTTTTATGTTTGATAAATGTAAAAACAATTGATAATATGTTCTGTGTATCTTCAGACAAACACCTCCAATCTTCCAAAAAATTTCTTAAGTTTAGAGACATTAGTAAGGTTGGTCAGATAAGGATTTCTTTCTGAGAGATGGACAAATTCATAAAATTTCATGGAGCTGTAAAAAACCCCATCATAGTAATATTACTATAGCTAGTTATTATGTCCACAGAGCAAAAAAACCACAGTCCATTGTACTACTAATTCCCCATTATTTAAATGGATGTTACAATGAATTGTCCAGTCAATAACTAAATTACCACTGTGCAAAATATCCAGTACAGTAATTACCCTATAGCTACTAGACTCCCCACATTTTATTTTCAGGTTCTCCTTCAGGTGTGCAGTCAGTTTTCCTGGAAAGGCAAGTTTGAGAGATGTTAACACATCAATGCTGAAGCCAGCAAGAAGAATGGTTACTTTGAATGATTTTAGTCTGGAAATTATCACTGTAAAATCAGTGTGACCGACCAAAGGCAAAAAGAGTAGAGTTTGGCCATGTTTGTTTGGCACCAGTGACCTAAAAACCTCACAGAAAAATTTGTACCTTTGCAATGTTTAGATTACCTTCCCTTTTGCACTGTTTATGAGCCCTGAACACCATTCCCTTAAGCAAAGCTGCCATCTCCACAATGCTTTGGGAGAAATCCGGGTTTTGTATGCAGACTTCTCTCCATCAGAAGAAATTAAAGCAAAAATACAACTACCTGTGAGGAGTCTACAATCATAGCACACTCATCCTGGGCATTTATTCTCCAGACAGTTTGGGGTGCAATCCTTGAAGGGAAAGATGTGCAAATAAGACACCTGGGAATTTCTGCAACACAAGATGCTCCTGAAGCACTCTAGTGGTATGATATTCTTTACACATTTTGTGCTGACTGTATCTTGAAAACTTCTAAATTTTAGCCAGAATGACTTAGCTTAGTTGGCTGACCATGGTGCTAGTGACACCAAGCTTGTGGGTTTGATCCCTGTATGGGACACTCACTTTAGAGCTGAGTTTGATGATCCTTGTGCGGCCCTTCTAACTCAGAATTTTCCGTGAGTCTCTGAAAATGGACATGAAGTGACTGAAAAATACGATGCACTGCTAACAGGACAGCTAGCTCTTCACCTCCCAGCCATCTACTCCTGAGTCCCTGGTGAGTGTCATGCTGACACCACTCTAGAATTTAAAACATGCATCTTTTATAGTTTGCATTGCCCTAACCTCCTTTCTCTAAGTCACCTCCTGAGAGACACACTGTCAGCAGGGTCTATCCTGGCCCCTTGTGTATGGTTTGAAGGTCAATCACGTTCTGTTTATGTGTATCACAGGTGAGCTCTCAGGGGTGAAAAGACAGCCAGTACTGCAGCACTCAAAGAGCAGCAGCTGTCTGGCTGGAAACAGGCTGGGTGTACCCAGGAAGAGTAAGAGCATCTCCTCTGAGCTAACCTGCACGTGCTGCCTATCCCGCAGCCTTTGGTGGAGTCCTTACGTCCAACTACACCAGCAGGGACTTATTAAGCACTGATCATTACATCCCTTGGGATGCATTTGTGTAATCCGTGGAAACAGGACTGAAGAATTCTCCATGCCTCAGTACTGGCCCTGTAATCACTAGATAAATGCTGCTTCTGCTAGCAAGCTAACATCAATTAAAACAATATGCTCAAAAATATTTAATTGTCCCCATGCCAACCCCAGTCAGTACTCAGTTTCTGAAAACTCTGCGGCCAAACTAACAGATATAAATAATAAATCGGTGCTTTAAAAACAAATAGATAAATACCAAAACTATTTCTGTGATTAGACAAACATTTCAGTGGGTATATGAATCTTGCTAACATGACATTCACAGTATAAGACAGATGCGGATTTTTCCATATTAAGGTCTTAAGATAGGATATCCCATCAGTCCACTCCTGAGGCAATTAGCATATTAGCTAAATTTGCTGACAGGCATTCTGTGTGAGATTTATATCTCCTTTCAGTCCAAGTGAAATATTTGTCTTTCTGCAATGTTTTCCAAGAACATACAGCATATTTGAGAACTTTACTGTCCTATTTTGATAACTAAGTCCAAAACTAAGCTTAAAATGAATTGCCCAGCCCAGGTCTCATGAAATGTCAAACTGAAGCTGGCAAAGGAAGATAACAGATCATAAAGGTGGCTTTCTCAGGGAGCTAACTGGTGCCATTATGCTTTAGGCTCTCTCCATTGCTACTCTGTGTACCCTTACTTGAGTTTACAACTTGGCTGCAAAAATGTTTTCTGGGCGAATCTTGGCAGACCAAGTCTTAACTTGAGCACAAATACATTTTAAAATAAATTTCTCCAAAAAAAAAAAAAAAAAAAAAAAAAAAGGGGGCAGGGGAAATCTGTCTACAGTGAGGCTTTGAGCAATGCATAGCCAAACTGGTAAGCTGATCTGGTAAGCTGCAATACGTCTGGGTGCAAGCCCTGAGGGTTAGCTCTGCCCATCCTGTCACTGCTCCCACAGAGGAATCGACACCACAGCTGCCTTCACCCTGAAAAAAGACAGGTCTCTTCCAACAGCTCAGCTGAGTCAGAAGTGGGCAGATAAAGAAGCCACGGTGCTTGCAGGGCTGAAAAAGCTTGTCTTCTTTGGAATAGCTGCAGGGACAGGGCTAGGAACTCACGGTCAGACCCTTGCCCCCACTTATGAAAGCCCGTGGCAGAGCTAGAGCTCAGCCTTTCCATGGAAAAGATTTGATGGTTCCCCGTTTTGTGTGATTTGCATACATCCTTCTAGCATTCACACCCTCTATGTTCACAGAATGAGTAGAAAAAAACCACAATATGCATAGCTCCTCCAGTGGTGTTTTCTCTGCCGGACTGCCAAAGCAAATCAGATATTTGTTGATACTCTTTAAGGTTCCCAATACAAGACACACTGCAGGTTGTTGCCTGTCTCACAAACAGACCACCACACCAAGTAAAGTACTTCTAAGTCACTCAGAGTCAGAGAAAATTGAGACCTGTCCCACTTACCTGCACTTTTGATGGCATTTCAGGCACAGTAGAAAGGTTTCAGCAGTCTTAAGATAGTTTATGATTCTCCCATCTTGAATCAGGACTTATCCCAGAGACCCTGTAGAGCAAAGAGCCACTAATTTCACCCGAATATCTGAAATATGCAAGGAACTCTTCTATTTTTTATGGCCAGAGACAGATACCACTTACTTGTATTGCAGTAGTCATGCTGTATTGCAAGGATATGGCTGGACCATCTGTGTGAGGCTGTGGGGAAGACTGGGGAGGACTCATGTACTCTCACCTTGTTTTTATTCAATAAAAAGTGGTAGCTCTTTTTGAACTAAAGATGTTTGTAAATGACAGCTAAATTCAGGACAGTTTCTGATAAATAAGAAAGAAATGCAGACGTTTCAAAACAGTTCATTTCAACATTCCTAAAAAGAAGTGTTCTGTTTTTCTGGATTAGGCTCAAAAAGCACATTAAAAATATTCCATTAAAAAACCTGAAAACAACCTAAGAACGAAAAGCAAACCAGCCAGAGATGAAAATGATGGCATATAGCCCATTGTTTGAGCCCTCTCTTTGCATATGAGGAGCACTTTGAAGATCCTATCTTCCTGGAGAGGGCACTCATTCACCTTTGAACAAGTCATTCTCACTTGTCCTTTCTGTCCCCATGAAAGTTTACTTGATTCAAACCATCCCAGAATTCCCAATATCTGACTGGTTAGGAGGTACACAGCCTTGGTTTAACATTCCTGTTCTGACTCAAGCTCTAAGAAAAAGCATCTCCATACTCTCCTTCTCAGTTTTGAAGTAAGAAGAGCAACAACAGGTAAAAATTCTGAAACAACATAAGCTTAGTTTCCATTTTGGCCATTGAGATGTAGAATGGAGTCATGCAGTTGATTCTCATAGGACATGAATTCCCATAGACCAAATATAAGTTTTAACAAATCTGTACACTTTCAGAAAAATACCTGTCTTCAGTTCCTCAACATTGTCCAGTGAAATATCATCACATTACGTGGCTGAGACACAAGTTCAAACAATGACTTTTGCAGAAGATTTAATGTGGTAACATTGTTCTAGTAGAACTAGAGGGTAGATTCATAAGCTAGAAGATCTAGAAGAATGGAAAGCGAGTAGATTTGTATTAGTTTTTGGCATTGAACTTTATAGCATTGTCAAGAAATTCTGAATTTCTAGGAACGGCATATAAATGTAGACAAGAAACTTCAAGGTCAATGCCTCATTTTACAGTGGGTAGGCAAATCAAGTCCTGATACTATGAATCCAGCTATTTCTGTCCAACACAGCTCCTGAGACATTAGCTGTTATTAGATTAAGCTCCTGGAAACATTTGACTAGATCATTATATCAGATATACCTTTTGAACCAATATTACACTCAAATTAGCTGGTAGTAGGAAACACTATTTCACACATCTTTCTGTGCAAGAAGTCTCAGAAACTACTATTTTACCAGCTCCCAGCATGAAAGCAGAGATGTCCTCTGGGGCTCCTCTGGGAATTAACCCAGATTTACCTCTTCAAGTTTTTCTGCTTGTTTCTTCCTGTACACATACTGAAAATGATGCTATTTGCATACTAAACTATAGGCTTTCCATAGTTGTATAGTGTTGTACCAAGACATTCCAAATTTGCAAATTATTTTCCTTCAGAAGACACACCAGCTTTAAAAAAATGGGCCACCTGCATTTTTTGGAATTGCAGTAAAAATTACCTTCAGCCATGTGTGAAATTAAGTGAAACATATGAATTTAAAACATTTCATAAAGAAAATCTTGATACCTTTGCTTAAAGAATTTCATGGATGCCGTCCTTAAAGATAACTGAAATACAAAGAAATGGTGGGGTTAAATGTTGAACATATTATGAGAAAATTAAGTCGATGTGTGTAATCTAATATAAACACTGTTAATTGTTTGTTTTTCTTGGTTTTCTTACGCTCATTCTCTCTCCAAGTCACTTGGCATTTGTTCCTCAGTTAAACCAATTACTTCAGGGCTCTATTAGATTTATGTTCATTGCTCTCAGTCAACCCTCTAATACTCATGAAACCTTATTCATGACGTGCAAGAAAAAGCCTGAACAGAACTGAGATCTGGGGGATTGGACAGGTTTGATAGAAGATATGAAACTGAACCCCTGCTAGAGCCAGCCCTTTCAAGACTGCGGGGAAGTGGTTTAGAGACGCTCAGAGCTTAACTTGCTGTGGCAGCAGTGGCAGTATTTGAATGCCTAGGACTGGATGGAGAGCTTACAACTGTTCCTCACCAGTCCAGGTGTCTGTTCCAGTTTGTCATCAATCGGCTCAGGTTGGGCATCCCTACATCCCTGCACAAAGCTGGCTGCAGCAGAGATATCAGCAGAGGCTCAGAACACGAGAGGGCATGAGGAGAACCTCCTGGCTGCTGAAGGCTTTTAAAAGCTCAACCGTGGTCATCAGCTGCATCCTTACAAAAGGCCAAACATTATTCCAGCTCTTTTGAAAGGGAGCTGGGTTACAATATTCTGACAGACCAAAGCAGCAGTTTAAAATTAGTTATAATTAATAAACTTGACAGCCTTTGAGATGGCTGCCATTTTGTCTTCACCAAGTTGAAAGAGGACTGCTCAATATCAGCATTTTCCTTTGCCTCTGCACTTAGTATCCATTCTCCTAATTTCTCTCTCAATACAATAAGATAAAATTTTGTTACAAACTCTGCTATAATTTCTCAGTAATCTGAGAGGATAACCACAGCTACAGTTTTGAGGTTACCAGCAATTCCTGCTACTGGCAACTTTCCGTCAGTCTTGTTAAAAAAGTTGCCACAATTTACCACAAATAGTAAGTCTGTGGCATACTGCATAACTTGCATACGATTGCCCTCAGCTTAACAAAGTGATCATTTCTGTTAACAATAGCTCTCTAAAACTGCTTGAAAATCAGGCTTCAGCCAAGCCAATCTGGTTTACATTATGCAAAGCATTTTAATGTGAAACCTTTCAATAGAAATCATCACTTGAGTCACTTTGAGATTATACCTCCTATCTACAAGACTTGAAAAATTGATTGTAATACTAGCTTTTTGGATTATTTGTACTGCTTTATACACATACACAGAGAGAGAGAGAGAAGAAAAGTCATTGGAAGCATGTTTAGCCAAAACTTAAGTACAAGTTATTTTGTAAACATTATTAAAGTGCATGTTCAGCAAAACCATTTGGCTGCATTAGCTTATACATTCACACAGCTTCTGAGTCCTTAAGCTGTGTTACTACTAGTACAGAAGAGACTCTATACTAAATTGTGTTTGTGTTGCCTTTCGATTTCACAGGTTATAGAGATCTTATATACAAAGCCAATTACAAAAAATCTAAATTTATTAACACACAGTGATATCTAGAACTAGGTAAGACTGGCCTGGTTAAGGATTTTTAATGAAATGTGCTGAAACTTCATCTAAATTGATTAATTTGGACCAAGTTTCCATTTCTAATGACTTACTTTGCTGAACACCACTGAAACACCGAATCATTGTGGTTTTCGTTGCATTATTTCTTTTGTTATATCTGCAAAAAATATAAAATTAATTCTCCAAGATAAATTACAATTTAGTCAACGATTTTAGGCTGGGGTATTCTTCCTGTATTCCACAAGTCTCCCACTTTCATTTGAGTTAATGGCATAAAACATCAAAAAGTTTTCTCTAGAAAGCTAAATAATTGATATTTATTACCAGAGCTGTTTTTGCAAGAAGTCCAATCATTTGCCGTGTAGTTTCTCAGAGGCACATGTAATCAGGCATGTCATTACATGCACATTTTGCTTATAGTCAAATTGTTCATTAGTTCTTCTTGTTTTATGGGTTAGCATATCTCTGAGAAGTATGGACAATTTAAACACTGGAGGATTGTGGTTTTAAAAAACATTGTGGCCAATCATATGGGAAAAGTCCTTCTTAAAATACTACGGAAATACATATATATATATTTAATAGCAAAAAAAATATCACCTATTCAGCAGGTTTTCATTTTTTCAGAGGAGCTTGACAGTATATCAAATTGACTAGTCATTAAATGCTGACACTATAATGAAGCTGTCTTCTCTCATGATTATATCATTCTCTCCATTACTGAAAAGACTTTAGCCCAACCATCCATTTTATAGTGTTTTCTTTACTAAAAAGTAACATTTTTTAGCAAAATAATGGAACCAGTCTGTTCTTCAAGGTGAAAATTAATTTTCCAAACCTCTGCTATTTTAAAGGCTGGCACAATGATAAGTCTACAAATCCCAACTAATTTCACTGGTGTTGGATGTCCTTGAAACAAAACAGATGCTAAAGATCTTTTTCTGTACTGGTCAGTGTGAATTTTTGGATTCTGGAAACCAATTAAAAGTGATAGGACAATTATTGGAAGCTTTCATTTATACCACCTTTTAGCCTTTAACTATCATTCAAATACTTAATCTTGAATCAATATAGTGCCCAGAAAGACCCCTCACTATTCATTCCATTCCTTCTGACAGTGGAATTCTAATAAAACAGAAATGTTGTAAATAAATGGACAAACACTGAGCTGAAAAATATGTAAGCATTTGCTTCCAATATCTTTAGCTTAGGAGTCATCTCAATTTTTTACTATCATTAGTGCCAGTCATGCACATGTTTGATCATGTGACATCCAGCTTGAACATGATGATAGAAGAGATTGCTTTCATAAATCTTAAGACTAAATAAACTGCTCCCCAGGTAATGAAGGTCTTGACTATCAGTAAATTATCTCCTCAGAATGATTCATCTTCAGAGGAACTTATTTCTTCCTGATCCGAGGGCAAGTTAAATTTGACACACAGCCCAACAGTGTTTAGACTAAATGTAGTCTTAAATAGCACTGTTAAGACATTCTTTTAGTGGTTTGTGGCCATGCTGATGATCTAAAAAAATCCTCTGACTACATTTTTGATACAGAATCAAGTGCTACGTTACTAATACAGTGTCACTTATTGTTCACTTTCAGACTGAGGCAGAGGTACCCTCTTGCCTATGGGTTTGAGTCCATCCCATACAAAAAAAAAGAAAAAAGAATCATCTTAAAACACTACAAAGAAACATGGATTTGGATGGCTTTTTTTATCCAAAGAGTATGGAAAAGTTATGATCGTATTAGTGAGTTAGGAGTTTTCCCCACTCATTGTACTATATTTATAAAGCAAAACAGAGATCCTTGGTGGACTTAAACATGATTCAATTGCTCTTCGCAAAGTGAACAAGGTTTAAATGTTTTGCAGGTTTCTGTAGACAAGGTGTAATGGTTCTGCTGAGACACACCACATTCCTGGCTCCCAATGAAGTATTTAATTCTTACCTTCTTTCTCTTTTCTAGTTTTGCACCTTCTTTACAAATGCAATACTGCACCTATTTGTAATCAAGTTGATTTATTTAAAAAGATTTAAGCAAATCTGCCTTCTGCTTTCTCTCTAAATTACCCTGTTAATGTGGTCTCCTAATCAAATTTCGGTAGTTGTGTATGAATTCCTTCTTTTTTCAAAACAACCCAGTGTACATTGTTGTAATGAAATTTTAAAAGCAGCAATGTACCATTAAACTACAAAGACCAGTATTTATGCAACCATACAACTTCCATGTCACAAAACGATAGTCTGCAGTCATAATCCTTCAGAAAATATTTCCTTCTTGAAATGCTTGGGCTACTTTTTTGGCATGAAAAAATTGAGTGTCGTTTCCTAACATACCAGCATGCATGAAATTCATCACAATGCAATCAGCACAACCCTTGTTCTAACTTAATCTGCACAAGTCAGCTTTGCAAGGACTTGGTAGATTTTGTCATGTTGCACCAGCGAAACAGAGTCGTTCCTTCAACCATGAATCCCTGCTCTAGATCTCACTGCACTTCTGTAAGGCAGTTTATATGTTTCTCCAGTCCCACACTCAAATATATTTTTCTTTGTCCTACAGACTCAGAAGCTTGACTTGACATATCACATTGCACATGATCTCCCAACCAGATGCAATAATCAACCCAAAGAAAAGTCATGTAACAAATGACAAATGAGACAAACCTTCTTTGGATTATTCACTCTTCTTTCATATTTTTCAGCTGAGAATAATAATTTTCAATTATTTTCCTAAAGGAATTTCTCTTAAAATCTGAACACAATAGCTAAGCACTTCTTCATATTTCTAGCTATTCATTGTAAGTTTTTAACAAAGATTATTTTTTTCCTAGGCAACCTGAGGCTTTTATTCTAATTCACATTATCATTAGGATATTTTACTGTGTAATCCAAATAGAAACCATAGAAAAGTTAGACAGAAGGAGATCACAGAAAAGAAGTTGGTCATCACAGGTAGAAAAAAATAGGTAAAACCTGAGAACTAGTCTCTGATGAGTTCTCATACACCAGTTTTTACTCTGTCTGTGAAATGGTTCTGCACTTTATCTCAGCTGCTGCTTCAGTCAATGTTTCCCTTGTACTGTCCAAGAGGAACTCTTCACTAGATTGGCTGATACCAGGCAGTTAAGCAGATATTAAAAAGCTTGCTTAAGACGACAGAGAGAGAAGTGCTTCTGCATATGGGCTTATATGAGCAAGATAAAGCAATTCAAGAGACTCCTTTCACTTCCATATTTCCATTTCAAACTTTCCTTGCCACTACATACCTGTAATGTCTATGCAGATTCTGTTTATGTTCCTGAAATACTTGCACAAAGTAAATCTACAAACAGATTTCCTAAATGCCCTTTCACTTGCATCTGGTTAGGAAGCCCATCCCAGAGTGTCACTGGGCCATGTTAATCCCTGAAGCATCCAGATGAGGTTGAAATTCAGTCTCTGAATTTGCCATGTTTCAAGTGGTTCTGTGCTAATTACAGCACCTCTTGTAATTGAGTTGTTTTTTTTAACTTCATTAGGAAGAAATCCAGAGTAAACTCTTTTCCCTGCGTACCGTCAGCAGAAGCTGTTGAGGGAATATGCCCAGTCACAGTGGACCAGCCAGAATAAACAGACTGTGGTTTCCTGTTCCAAGGAAGGAAACAATTGGAAGGAAGCACATAAAAGAGGCTGCTGCTTTGTAGGTAAACATAAGAAAAGGTGTGCAAGCCACGTACTTCCTTTTGCAGCCAGCACAGTCCAAAAAGACCAAGATTATTATGCATGTATCTGAAATTAATTCAGGATCAAGTAACTCAATATGAAAATCCAACTGCTGACAAATTGTAGTTCTTGAAACACACACCATGTCTCTACTTTAAGCTGTGGGAAATTTACTTGGCAGAAGTACAAATTTTGATGACACAAACAACTGGAGAAGACAACAATAATTTATTCTTCCAAATCTGCTTTAGTTGTTAGCTATAAAAACTCTGCATAAAGATGGGAAAATATTTGTTATTTTTATGCTGCATCTTCAAAAAAATGAAATCTCTTCCTGATAAAAAACTAAAACCACAGCAAATTACGAATTAAAAATCAAAAGGAGATATATTTCTAGTGCTGCTTTTTCTTCATTAGATGGGCTAATGTATACTGAAAAGATTTTAAAAAAACCTCAGGAATGATTATTTTATGTCTTGATCTAGGTAGTCAGCCTTGAAGACATTTCCTACAAATGACATGTTGCATGTTCTCAGTACCAGATTTGGCAGATCCAAGAAAAAACCTCACAATTCAGTAGCTTTAAATGTTCCACATTGTCACAACAGATGATTGACAACAGCCACTGAATCTGTGGTGGAGTGTTCCAACTTTGGATACACATCTGCTGAGCTGCACGTACTTAGAAGGAAGTTTTCTCATTTACATTTTAACAACTTTGAAAAAAATAAACCACAAAAAATCTATGCTTTCAGTTTTTAATATCCACCTTTAATTTAGCTTGCTTAATATTGCTGACCGTTTCTCATCTTATATTATTTATATTGCTTTAAATGTTCAACATCACCTGAAATAATAAGGTGCTTGGACTACACCCCGTCAAAACTCTTACAGGCTGCATCATGTCTAGGGAAAAAGGTCACAAAATGAATCTGCACCTGATTTCAGGGTGTTGCATATGAAATTTGGGCTTTCTTGCATTTTAGCGAACCAGAGATAGCTTTGGGTAACTGTGGTTTCACGCCTGAAAGTGAAATTGTTACTGACTTTTCACAATCTAATTTATACATTTTATATATATTTTTAAATGTATATTTAATTTTTTCTTTTGCCTGTAGTTTGAAACAGCACATGTAACTTTTACAGCCATTGAAGTCATGTGACAGTAGATGAAGCAGAGGGATAGAAGCAATCCAGGGTCTCATCAGGTTAATTTTTTAAACAGTGTCTTGTCCTGCCCCCTTGCTATCATAAGGATTTTCCTCAACAGTCTGCAAATGGTACTTTAGCTTTCCTGTACATATTTTTTTTGGCTTATGTACTAAAAAGCAAACCACCATGCCCTCACTTGTTTTTATAATTTGCTTTACTCATATTATCCCTTTATGGTGATCAGGAACCACAGAGGACCTCGAGCTCTTGTGAAACTCTGTAAATAAGCCTCTTGGTACAGCAGCATCCCACAGGTCATGCTTCCCTAAGCACGGTTCCCACCTGGGTCAAGAAAGCTGTGGCCTCTGAGTTTGGTGTGGGTAGGATGAGACCTTAAGGATTCACTGGTTACCAAGCTGCTCAAGCGCCTCTGTGCTGGTAGGAGAGCTGGAGCTCTCTCTCACCACAGGGTGATGCAGGGGACCTCAGTTTCGTACAGCCTTGCAATGTTAGCCTCACCAGGGAGCCTGATAATCCCCAAATGATACTCTTGGCTCTTTGCACTGTTGCCTGGTAATGAAAGCAGAGAAAGGATTCCAGCAGTGAGCCATCACCCTTCAGTCCTTAAGGAAAAACATACGTATGAAGAGAGGCACACAATTATACACGTGCACACATATGACTCCCCCTATATCACAAAATGTCTGGCCAGAGCCTCGGCTGGCCTGTGGAAAATTTTATCTTGGTTGGATCAAAACATACCTCACCTCTCAAGCCTTTTTCCTTCATGAATGCAGTAATCTTGTTACCTCAGTGAACTGCATTGCATCCAATGCCTTGTGTGTTTGAAAAATTATATGGTTAAGCAAGACATTTCATAATCATTAATCTATAGTTAACTTAGCCTGCTGTATTATGCAATACTATGAGGACCAGCTGGGGCCCACTAACCAGAAAGCACTTTTATGGTTTCTCTTAAGAGCCATTAAATCAACGTGATGAGAGCACAGCTGGAAAATATCCTACAAAAATTTATCAGATCCCACATGATATGTAAAGGGACCACTCCGTGCAACTGCAGACTCAGCACCAAACACTCTCGGCTGAACCTGCAGGTGGAGGAACACTTACAGCACAGCTCGTATCCAGTCCTGAAAATGCCTGCTGCCTGTCCCTTTTCCCTTGTCTATGGAGTTTTCCACTTGAGCCTCACCAGCTGCTATAATTGCTGTGGATCCCTTAGGGGCAGATTAATGGGATCATCTGAGCAGCCCTGTTGGCAATTGCCATGCTGCCTGCCTAAGCCATCCAAGGCAGAACTTCCTAGCAGGAAAGCTGGGGATGCTGGCAATGCTGCCTCCTTTACCTCGAGGACTCTCTGGCAGGGGCCTGGAAATTGCACACTTGCTTCCTTCATGTTTTGAAACAGAAGGCCAAAGAAGAGGAAAAAGGTATTAATCCCTAAAAGCCACATGTTTCACAACTGTTCACACATCATAGATAATGGGAAATAGTTAAGAAGGAATGCTGTAACTGAGTTATAATATCCTGCAGAACTAACATCTGACGAAATAAATCAGATTAGGAAGTGAAAGGCATATTAATCAGAATAGAACAGACAAAAACCCACTCACCACTATACCTGCTTCATGGATGCTTAATGGGTTTTAAGCCTCAGAGCAATTTCTTTAACACCTTTATTAAAAGTCTATTAGGACCTGATCCTAGGGGTCTGTTGAAGCTAGTGTGTTTTTGCTGTGGAATTAACAGTCTCTGGATCAGATCCATAAAGGAATCAAATGAAAATATGGTAGAAAGAGAAGAGCTAAGTTTTGAAAGAGCTCTGGCATTAGAGGCAAAAGAGAGGAAGTGCAGTCCAAAAGGGACATTACAAAATAAATAAAAATGAACACATATCTGGGAGACTCCAAGCAGTGGTCCACAGGTATTTTTGCACACTGGTCCAAAGGTAATCAATGTACATGTCTGATAATCACAAATTCTGGGGTGTGGTCTAAATGCACATTAGAAATGAGAGGTGTTGTTCCTACCAGACCTTACATTCAAATCTCTGCAAGGCGTAGACAGGTGTCTTCCTACTCCTAGGCACAACTGGCTGTGATAAAGCCAGACAGTTTATACATCTAGGCTTATCATGAATGTTTTTTTTAATTTCTGTTCCCTTCCTGTCTTCTCCAGAATGAGCAACCCACACAGTCTGCTTCCCTTCACTGCTCCTCTTTATTTGTGATACCGTGCTGTCTTTAAATAAGACTATTCTGAAACAGCTGCTCTCTTTAGTGCTGTAGTATTACCAAATAGCTTAGGGTAGCAACTAAAATGAAACAAAGGGGAAAAACCCATTCTGGAAATTTGTATGTGTGTAAGGGAGAGTTTTGAAGTACAAATGGAGGCCACTGCCAAATTAGAACTTAGCTATTCACCACAGCTAGCAGCTTTTCACTTGCAAAGGGAGCCATAATCTTCAAGGATCACATTTTGGCAGATTGCACACGGACAGTAATTACAGAATTGCACATAGTCAGCATCATGCACATATGAAAAATACATATGCATTTGTAGAATAAGCATATGTGTATATATGTGCATATTGAAATATATGTTATGTGTATGATTAATACCATGGATCTTAATCCATGCCGTATTTCCTATGCATATGATATTTAGATACACACACACAACATATATCTCATTATTACCACACTGCACTTTGATTAAAATTCCAGAAAGATCAATCCCATCAAGACATCTTTTTCCCTGTCACCCCTCCAGACAAGGCAAATCTAGTTTTACGAAGTTTTTTGCAAGACCAGAGGACTCCCAGAGAGAAGATAAATAAAATCTTTTTTCTGAACCACTAAAGTCTTTGGAAGATTTGTCCCTATCTCCTGTGGGTGCAAGATCAAGTTCTTCTCAGACTGAATAGGAAGACTAAGATAGGAAGACTAAGATCAAACATTAATGCAAAAGTCTGTGCTCAAGTGGAGAAAGCAGCACCTTCTTCTTCCTGGGATTTCTTTATGGGATTGTGTACCCATATAGCAGGAGCCACAGGGAAGAGTTGTTTGGCGTGAGGAGGGGAGAGAGACAAGTGGTGACATAACAAGTATCAGCCTCCAGGCAATGCACTCAAAAGAAAATTCTGCATCACACTGTGCTATCTTTTTCTTCTTGTCCTTGCATCTTCTGGAATTGCACTGAAGACAAGTCAAGGTCTTCACAGGAAATCTCCCTTACAGACGAGATGCTGAAGACTAGAAGCATAACACAAATGAGATTCAGGGAACGGCTGATGACAGGGGCAGCTGGTGCTCATACTCAATAATTCTTAAAGATTTTAAGTTTCCCCAATGATATTCTTTGTGTATGTAAAAGGTTCCACGTTTTCCACAGAAGAGAAGCTTTAAAAAGAACTTCACTTAGTTTTCAAAAGTGCTGTTGTTTCTTAAACATATTTTGACAGGCTTGCTGCTGTTAAAATATATTGACATAACCAAAGCAGAAATACCCTCTGCAGTAGTTCGTGGTTCTTTTTACTGAGGAAATCTGAAATTAGTTTCCAAACCCAAAGCAGGGGAAGTACTGAATTTTTGAATTTTAAAAACACAGAAAGTGAAGCCTCCCTAAGGTATACAAAAACGTAGAGGGAGAAATTGTATCTTCCCAAGTTTTGCCAAATGAAATGGGAAGAGGGGGAATTTATTCTTTTCAGAAACAAAAGAGAAAACAGAGGAGAAAAGCTTGGGTCATGAGCACCAAGCAGGCAACAGTACTGCATGTTGCTGCATGCAAACTCTCCACAGGAAATGCAGTCTTGCATGGGATGCTCTTGGCCTGTTGGAATGTGGAGCCTTTAGACCCACACAGGATACACAGGGGAAACCAGCAGGAAGCTCCTCTATGATCGTACACTGACACCTGCCACACCCATAACTGCTACAGTATGTCAAATTTATCAACCCTCTGGAAAATCCCAGTAGAATCCCAAGGAGCTGCAAATATAGTCCAGTTCAGATTCATATTCCACTATCAATGGCAACTGAGGAAAGAAAGGATGGAACCTGACATTCTGGCTATTTCAACTTCCAAGAGGATGTCTTGCTGTGTTAATCCTTATTCATATCCAGACCACCAAAATGTACAAAGTGCACATATCCCCTTAATAATATTTCAAGAAAATATGTGGGTAATATGGCTTATTCAGCTCCATTAAATATGATCAGGGCTTCAATATTATTTCTTTTAAGGTTTCTCTGAATATTTCATGATGCCTTAGATCAAAATCTGCTCCTTGCAATTTTGATCCCATCTGTTTAATTTCACCCAATTTCTTACACTTTAAAAAGTATTTTTCAAGAAGGAATATGTTTTTTCTCTTCTTTAAATACTTCCTCCTCATCTTCCATCCAAAATCAATATTTTTAATTAAAAAGAAATTTGATTCAGGGTTTCTGGCAAACTCACATGTTCATTCTTGAGACTTTATTCAAAATGAAAGAAAATCTCAAGGTCCCTGCAGAATTAAATTCCAGAGCTTGTAAAAAATTCTTACAAGAAATTTTTCAAAGCTAAAGTTGAAGTTTTTTCAAGTATTGGCCCAAAAGCAGTGAAATATATGGGTAAGCTAGGGAACAATGAGCACTAAAGAAGATAAAAAGAAGAGAGAACAAAAATCTTTCTCAGTCCATTGACTAAAGTTTGGAAATTTAGAGGTATTACTGGAATCCTATGAAGAATTTGTTGTTCTACTTCAAAATTAAAAAGTAATGGTACAAGAATTTCTCTATTCTAAGTTCCACATCAGAGAGATTCAAAGCAGACCTACATAAGCAACAGAACTCTTTGTTTCACTATAGCTAGTAATTTAACTAGATCTCTTGCTTAAAAAAAGAACCCCAAAAGATAAAACCTATTAAAATCTGATGATTTAAGTAAACCACAACCCCAAACCTGGTAACAATCCCTAAGTGAGAGAATGCTTATTTGCTGTTGCTAATTGGTACTGTCTGGTAAGTGGCCTCAAATTCTACAGCATAAGTTCAACTTCCAATTCACCAAAGGCTCAGCCTTTGCTTTCATGGTAGTATTTCATAAAGCCAGAACTCAACGAATTAAATTAAATGGACGGTTGCAACAGTCTCATCTCTTCTGAGTGTTATGGGTTCAGTACAGATCACAGTTCAAGGAGTTAGGTCTTGTATCATGTCTCTGGTGTTATATGCAGGGAACCCTTAGGTGACAAATTTGCTGTCAGTGAAGTTTCTCAACTATCCGGTCATGAACATTCCCAAAGCACACAGGACCTTATCGTGTACCGAGGACTCTTGAAAAGAAAACCCACAAGCAACCAGTTTCCTCTTCTAACTTGAATCACATTCCACAAAATACCCCAATCCAAACAAACAAAAATAACAAAAGCAAGAGTAGTTCCCTATGAATTCCTTCCTTTTGTCAAGGCATACCTGCTCTCACTGAAAACCCAGCAAACAGTCGTCAGTCATGATTTAGAGCACCTGTCTTTAGCTGCCAGTTCTCCCTGGAAGGCAAAGAGTACCCAAATGGCAGGCTACTTTTGATATATTCTGACTCTATTTCATACCAAGTTACACTCATCTCACACTTTTAAAAGAGCTGGCTTAGTGGATTTAGAAATGTAATCCAAAATAGAGAAAAGCACTGTCTTTCAAATTCAACTTATCTGTATTCTCTATATTGTACATTTTCACTGATTAACACTCTACATGCAATATTGTTTTTCATGGATGGCATGCTTACATCTCTCTCCCTCACGGCTGTGCAAAGAGTTAGCTTGGATATAGGTACTATGAGTTAGACCACTACTGTGTCCAAATATTATTGTGATGCAAAAGGTCAGATTGATGACCCTTTGAAAATGTCTCCTTAGTCCAAGAATCTGTTCTGCTGCAAAGAAATGGACATTCCTGATGACATGCTGTTAACACACAAAGAAAAATCTGATCAACTCCCTCCTTCACTCCATTTTGCAAATGACCTTCTGCTTGGGAAAGCATTGTGTAAGCAATATATTTTTCCTGGTATAAGGAACATTACTCAAAATGAAAACCCAGCCCTCCCTTTGAAAGGCTTTGGCCTGTGACATTTCCTTTTAAAAAGCACATGAGTATGCTGATTCTCATCTTATTTATACTCAACCTTTACAACCTTTACAAATATCAGTGGAATTGCTATGAATTTATACTGCTGTAAATACTTAAACACAGTGCTGAGAACTTATTAGAGCTGATGTTTTAACCCATTAACTTATGAACTATTAACATGATGGGCTGGTCCTTAATTTACCATGAGATCAGACCAGCAGACAAGGAGCCAATAGAAGAATAACTATCACTTTTATGCACAATTGCCTGAGCTCTTCTAATACCTTTTAGCTGTATTTCAGTTGTATTTAGATGTATTTTGGCATTTGGTGA
Source organism: Brachypodius melanocephalos (assembly GCA_013398615.1). NCBI lineage: Eukaryota > Metazoa > Chordata > Aves > Passeriformes > Pycnonotidae > Brachypodius > Brachypodius melanocephalos. The sequence continues at coordinate 20,472,310 of VZSR01003807.1, forward strand.
CAGGACAAGAGTTTCTCGGGGTCAGTACCACGAAAGACAAATTGCATCACCAATCAATATTTTTTAATGTAGTAGGCATGTATAAAGCTGTGGGGATTTAAACAGGTGTATCATTCATTACAAAATGTGTTATATATGTTTCTACTGAAAATTTTGGGCACAGAACTGTTGCCTATCTTACAAATTGAAACCTAAAAGAAAAGAAGTTGAGAATAATAAATTAGAAGAATTATGACTCAAACAAATGAACGAACAGACAAAAAGTCTAACAAAATTAAATTAAAAGTTTTCTCCTAGGTTCAGGAACTTTGGAGCAATTTCCCTATGTAAGTCTAAGTAGCCGAAATGAAAAGTTAGTTCAAAAGCTTACAGGTTGTAAACGTAACTAGATGACAGAAAAACAACATTAAACATTCACTTCTGAGTAAACCACTTAAAAAGAGATATTTTAAGGGTAGTTTATACATTCTTAGTTTCTTACATGATGTAAGTACTAAAATAGAAACTTTCCCAAATGAAATGGAAATAGCATAAACTATCCTACTGGCCTTTAAAGGCTTAAGCTATACGACTGTGCTTGTATGTGTTTGGGTGCTTTCTTCTCCAAAAGGTTATCACATGGCAGCCAGAGGCAGCTCAGGGTATGGGGTCTACTTCTCTCAGGCTGTCAATCACTTAGCAGCTGCCATTCATCTTAAACATTTGTTTGGATAAAATGATGTCTTCTCTATTTTTTAAACTTTGTGTAAATAATTTTTTTAGGCAGGACTAGGAAGCACTGAAAAAGGAAAAGCAGTTCCTTAATCCATTGATGTCAGTTACATTACCCTGCGAAGGAAAGAAAGGAAAGTCAGGAAAGAAAAAAAGCCACTTCTCTACAAGCACAACTGCATTTAGAACAAAATTTTCAATTAGCATTCTGGTCTGCTTCCCTAGCAACTAGGAGAGAGATTTTACCCCAGGAGCTTCAGAAACCAGATTAACACACAGCAAATAATCCCAGAGGAAACACTTGTAGTGTGGTTGTGTAGGAAAGCTTGGATGATCACGGTATTTGGTGTTCGGCATTAGTCTGCATCTGTCTTGAGTGGTTGTTGATAAAACAGCAACAGAATTTCTGTGATGATATGGTAAATGCCACTGGCATTGTCTGGAAAAATACAACATGAAGGATTAATCTAAACTGATCAAGCAATGAGAAGTCATCTGGGACAATTCAGAGCATAAAAGGTGAGGGTCATTTTCTTTGAGGATCCTTACTTCTATTTGCACAAACAAGAATCTGAAAATCTGTGCTTGTGGAAATTATTTACAACTGACACTGAATGCAGCTCTAGGTTTCTTTATGTTTCTGCTTACAACTGTTCAGACCAGCTTTGAGAGAACATGTTTGAAGCCAGAAAATGGAGTTCCATCTAAATAAAAAAAATATAGCACAATTTTGTCAAAGAAGAAAAGACATCTGAAAATGCAATCAAAAGGTACCGAATAAAAATGCAGGCTTGTTTTGATCTTTGGAGGGAAAATGTATTGATATTTCTTGTGCAAAAGACTGTTGAGCATTGCATGCTTTAAAAAGTCAAGTTTAAAACAAGCCATTAAAAGTAGTTTTCAGCTTTTTGAATTGACGTTTTGGAACTAGAATTTAGAATAGAGTTCTGAAACTCTCCATGAAACATAATTTTTGGTGTACATTTAGTTATTTTTCTGGCCCACACTGAGATATAATGGTCATAGCATATAAAGCAATTTTACCTTTTGAAAAATTCATGGAGAATAACAGCCAAACTCATAAAAATCTCAGAAATAATTTAGCACATTTAGAAAACTAATGGAACCCTCCACAACAATGTCAGTTGAGTCTAACAAGAAAATAAATTCATTTTAATATCCAAAGACATGAGAGACATTTCATTATTTAGAATCACATCTGATTGGAAAAAAAAAAAAAAGAAGGTGAAAGCTGCTTGAATGCCTGTCTTTTTACCAGTTATATTAATAAGACAGATATTAAGAATAAAAATAATTGTAATACCAAGAAAAAAAGATTTCTTTAGTCTAGCATCATGTGTACAATATTAGCCAGTAATGGATGTAGAGAGACATTATGAGGAGACAGTTTTTCTAAAATAGTCTTTTCTCTGGCTTTCTTTCCAATGCACCATCACTTAGGGACTTGCTGAGGCAGAGGCTGAAGCCTGACTATCAACAGCAAAAGCCATGGATAGATCTATTTTCCCTAAAGACACACAATATTTTTTGGACTCGTTTGTACTGTGGGCCTCCGCAGCATCCTGTGGCCATGAAAGATAATATTTGATAATGTGTTTTAATTAACTAGACTGCTTTTTCTGGCTCAAGTTTGAGTCCATTTCATCTTGATCCAAAATATTTCAACTGTGGAGGAGGAAGTGTTAGATTTTTTTTTCTGGGGGGTGGCTTGATTTTTTAAGAGCTTGCTAAAACAAATAAGGATAGCAAACTAGATTTTTTATTTGTGGATGCTCTCATTGTAGATCAAAAGACTTTTGAAAACATCTAATGTAAGATTACTTTTAATGAAGACCAGAACAGAAAAGTGAAGCTTTGACTGCAATTGTAGTTCACACCCCACGGTGTATAAGCAGTTATTGGATCACTGGATCTTCAAAATTTTAGGGGTAGTGGACCTCAAATATATCCTCTTCAGCTTAGCATAAGATATTGATAGGCACCAGACTTTACTATTGCTATTCCAATACAGCAATGTGCAATCCGCTTATGTAGGGGTTACACATACCTACAAAAGATACAAAGAAAGGACCGAAAAAATGAAATTGTCTCAAACTGTTCATATAAAGGAGGAAAACTCAACCAATTCCATGGCCCTTTCTAGGACTTCAGAAACAGTAGGGAAGCTTCACTCAAACAATTTTTATAATTCCAGCGAGAAAAGAGAGAAGAATTAGAGAGAAGGTAGATATTCTTGCAAAGATTTTTAATTCTTTTAAAAAATAAAATTTTGCAGAACGTACACTCGTTATATAAAAGAGCAATTTCCAATGCAGCACTAGCCAGCCCTGCTGTAGCTGGAATTTGTCCTCTTTGGATTTGGTTTTGGTTTTTTGGTTTTTTCTCCATGATGGCTGCCAAATGATATTGTACTATAGCAGGTCAACCTTTCCTTTTGTACCACCAGATATAAAAATTAAACTGAGGATGCTGTCAATCCCCTCTCAGTGTCAGGACAGGAGCAAACCCAAGACAAATCTAAGGGACATGATATGCCAGAGGAGGACACACAAACTGGATCTGACAGATATAAAACATGCTTATGTGGTGTCAGCAGGTAAAACCACTGCTGAGCCCTTGCCGTCAGCAGGCAGGCTTTCCTTAGGAAAGACTCTTTTGGGGACTAGGCCAGGACCTCATCATCTAAGTCCTCTCTCTTTTTCATGGGAGTACTAGCAAGCTTTAGGATACCAATCCTAGTCTTCCACGATGGTAAGAATTTTACATGCTTTCATGCAGGATCTTAATAAAGTTCTGTTGTCCACATCCTTTACTTCCAGCAGCAGACCTGCAATGATGAAGTAGTGATAACCACTTTCTATCTTAGTAAATGAGATACATAGAGATTTGCTCTGGCCACTGGTCTTTGGAGGACTGGTGAGAAAACATGAGATGGACTCAAGCAGTGCAATTACCCAAAGACCTATTGTCTAACTCCTCTGAAAGAACCTGGAACAGCATCTGGTCTGCATCTCTTCTCCCTGCCTCTCTGTGGCCAAGGTATAAAATCTCTGAATGCAAAAATTCATGCTTGGAAAAATCAGTGCAAAACAAATCCACCTCATAGTCAAAGGTCACTGTGCAACAGAAAGGACACGGAGACATTTAAAATTTCCTCTTATTCCAGCAACGTTGAGAAAGGGACTTCTGCAGTCTGTTTGCCCATCCAGCCACATTCCACCCAAATAACACTGGAACACAATTGCTCATTTCAAGCAAACACAGTGAAGGGACAGAAATTTTAACCAAAAAAGTTCTTTGGTTTCATGTAGGCCAGAAACTGACTTGCAAAGCACATGCACATTTGAGTTCAACTAGGAGCAGCTTCTGTGAAATTCCAGGCAGACAGTTTAGAAGGTGAGAAGGAAGCCAGATTAAAGAGTGTGGAGAAGAGAGACAGGAATTAGGGTAAAGCTGGAGGCAAGGGCGAGCATAGAAAAGACCTCAGAGTAATAACTCATCAAAGTGGAAAAGACAGATTCAGAGAGATTACTGTGGTGCAAAGGGAAGGAGATACACTTCCACGGCAGAATAGACTTCACTTGTTCAGCTATTTGTGGAATAACATGTCATATTTATGGTGCTTTGGAGTGGAGATGAAGCATTCAGTCCAAGTTTGGAATGGATGTGTGAATCAGGAACAAATGGAGTTCACAGTCCAGAGAAGGAATATCCTCAGAGCATCCCCAGAAATTTTATTACAGGCATCTTTCAAAGAGAAGAGTGGAGAAAACTGTCTCTTTGGCTCCTTCTGTCTGAAGACATATTCTCCTACTTTCCATTTAGCTCATCATTTTTGCAGAAATAACATTGAGCTAAACCAGGCCCTTGCATTTGCTGTTTCCAGCTCCCTCTATTCAAAATGCAACTGCAAGAGTAGCAATCTGCAATTAAATTTAGCACCTTTTAAATATTTCATTTCTTTTTTATAGGTCTTATATGCAATAATTGGCAGAACAACTCACTTGAAAATTTGTAATGCCAAAGGAAAACATTCAATATCTTTCCATTCAATACCCTGAGTATTTTCTCACTCCAGGGTGTAAAAACATTTGTTCTTGATTCACACAGTCATTCCAAATCCTTGCCAAATTATGCAAAGAGCAGTCAGATTTAATGGTGCAAGCGTCTTATTCCTTATTATGGGACTTGGACAAATAAAAGCAATACATTGTAAAAATAGGTTCTGAAGCTACTGCCAAAAGTCATCACAAAAAGATGTTTTTATAGTATTCTGTCCTGTCTCCATGGCCTCTCCCAGATCTCAAGTCTCCTTAGGGTCTGAATTTATTCTGCAGTGCACCTGTAAAATACAACCGATAACCACTATTTTAATTTCATATATACAAAAACACTCCTCTCCCAAAGGCTACAGCCTCAGTTCAGTAATGTACTCATAGAATCATAGAATATCCTGTGTTGGAAGGATCATCTAGTCCAACTTCTGTCCCTGCACAAGACAAACTCAGCAATTACTCACTAAGCCAGTTACTTGATTTTAAGTACAGATAGTCACAAAATTTTGTGCTTTAAGGTCCTTGTGAACCAAAGTCTCAGTACCATTCCTCTGCTGTCACAGAAAAATGTGTGCCATGCCATGCCATGCCAGAAATGAAGCATATATCCACTTGCCTGGACACATGTAGAACCTTGGAGATAACTTAATTTTTGGTTCAGAGTGAAATAAAAAAACCAAAACAAACTAACAAACAAACAAAACCACCTCCAACAACAAAAACCCAATTGTTTCTGAATTTTGTTTTGCTGGGTTGTTTTCTGCTTGGTATCCCTTCCAGCCCTGTGTCCAAGTATTTATTAAGATGTTGAAGAGCACAGCGCCTAAGACAGAGCCCTGGGGAACCCCACTAGTGACAGGTCCCCAGTCTGAAGTCACCCCATTCACTGTGACCTTTGAGCCAGTTGCCCCCTCAGTGCATGATGTGTTCATCCAGCTGAATGCTGAACATTTTGCTTCACACCATGGACAAAGCATCTTTGACTGTCCTGCCTGCTTGACCAGGTAATCATTTACAGCTGTGTATCTTGAAATTGATTCCATCTCAAGATCAGAGTGAGACATGATCTGTAACTGAGCATAGAAGACTCAAAGACTCATCATGTCCTTCCTCCTAACCCATGCTTCATGATACTACAAAATGCTTGTTGCTGGCCTCAGAAAATCAAGCAGAATATTTCAAGAATCTGGTAATAAACAAGTTTGGGAAACTCCTCCCTAAGTCTGAACAAGAAGA
>VZSR01003807.1:20478595-20489369 GCA_013398615.1 Brachypodius melanocephalos
TCCTTCCTTCCTTCCTTCCTTCCTTCCTTCCTTCCTTTTTTCAACATCTTTACAAGCACAGGATTTGAATTCTGACATTAGAAATGCACTTCAGACCACAACTGTACTGTTCATTAAACGAATATCACCAGCTTTCAGCCATTTCACAGTCTTTCTTCCCAACCTGTAGTCATTTTTGTTGGCAGAGATACCTTTGCAAAATTTGATATGTAATAAAAGTTAAAATAAGGATATTTTTCAGTTTCCACTTGAGTGTGTCAGGAAACTGGGGCTGAAAGATTTATAGTTTTGGGTACAAAACCTAGTTAGGAATTAAATAAAGCAGCACTCTTTGTCCCCAGAAGAAAAAAAACCCACAGTGTTGCAGTCAAGAGGATTTTTTTCCATCTACTTCTATGAGAAGATGATGGTCAGATTTCAAGATGTAAATGGAAAGGGGAAAAACTCTGACTAACTCTGACTAACTGCTTTTGATGAGAAGGGAGGCACTTCCCAAAGTCATAGAAATTTATTTGCCTTGATTAATAGAGGTGCAGTATCCCCTGTCAGGCATCAACACAACAACATCATTTGCAATCCTTCTCCAAATAATCCCTGCATGCAATAACAACGAAAGGGCTGTTGAGAGTGGTAGTCCTGGAATATTCTTTGTCTTTAAACAGAAAGATCACCAGAGGTAAGCACCCTCTCTTCCTTTGGCTGATGTGAACTATATATATAAAAAAAAACCAAACCTCTATACTTGGCCTTAACGGATCTACAGAAACATTGGAATACTTTTGAATTAAATTTATAGTTCCCCAACCCAGGACAGTCAATGCAGTGAATATATCCAAGACTTAGTCCTAAATTAGGATTTCCCAAACAAAAATCAAATCTTGCACAGTCCTATGTTCTCTCTGAGTAATTGTATATCACATGAGACAATGAACAATTGGGGATTTGGGGCAAGTTATATTAACAGGTTTTCTTTCTCAACCTCTTAACACGGGACATCTTTTTTTCTTACTTACAAATGCTAAGAGTGCTGTTGGTTACATTGCTCAAGTTTTTCCTTTCCAAGCAGACAGCACGCTTTACTTTTTGACCCTTTTCCACCCTCCTGTCCTCAGCTCTAGTGCTATAGTATGATATTGGCTTTGCTTCTCAAAAGAGGAGAGAGAGAAAGAGAGAGAGGAAAGTATTTTTCCCTAAAATAATAGCTCCCCTTTTGGCAACAAACAAAGGAGAGAAAAAGTACATCCAGAGAAACTGAACTCTTTAGAAGTGCTTTTTCTGCTGTTTGATGACACAGGCATGAAGCCAAAATTCACCCATTGTACTTCATGCTCAGAATTTCTTCACACAGCTCTAAATTGCTGACAGCTCTTTAGCTACAGCCATGCTACCGGGCGCCATTATAATAGTTCGCCATACCATTATGATGTGTCAGTGTTTATGACCTGTATCCCAAAACTGGATGACACTCAAATCTATTGACTGCCTATAAATCACTTTTTGGAAAAGATTTAAAGCTCTGAGATTGCAAGTAGAATTGCTATTGCTCGAGTGGCCCCATCTAATCTTTTTTTCATTGAAAACAAAGAAAGGTTATGGGATCATAAAGCCCATGTGGAACAAAACACAGGAAAATACTTATTGTTCTCATATAGAGGAACACACATAATACCCGCAGTTGTGTGAAGGCCCAGAGGGCTTTTTTTATAGGTTCATGGATGAATTTTTTATTGCTACTGAATAAAGTGTTCTTGACATAAGTATTTGACCTCTAACGCTAGCAAGATTTCCTCTTGGTGGCCATTAGAATATAAATCCTACTGCATTAGATCACAGAATCATAGAATCACAGAATATGCTGAGTTGGAAGGGACCCATCAGGGTCATGGAGTTCAATCCCTGGCCCTGAACAGGACACTCCAGGAATCACACCATGTGCCTGAGGGCATTATCCAAACGCCCCTTGAGCCCAGTGAGTTGGGGGGATTTCACTTACCTCAGCCTTGAAAAACTTGAAGGCATCCTGAGAAGAGCAATCTTCTTCACAATCAGGGATAAAAATGACCAAAAGTGGGACAGCAGGAAAAGCAGAGCAAGGGCTTCTAGGTCTTCAGTTAACTTGGTTGAGTAATGACTGTTTCTATAGTCAGGCAAGGAGGAGAATAATGCGTACCCCTGAGATAACCTCTTCCTCCTCAGCCCAAGCCTACCTACTTGCATAGAACTAAGCACAACTAGTCCTTTGAAGAAAGGATCAAAATGCTGTTTATTTTTATTGTGGATGTCCTCTGAGGATTTCAGTAGTAACATTTAGCTTCAGCTGACAGTTAAATGTGAAAGATAGCCTCTTTGTTATCCTAGAGAAAGCCTTTATTTATGTCATTCTTCTTTTTTTTTATTTTTTTTTGTAAACTTGGTATCTCTGTTCAGCTCACCAAAGCTTCTGAGGACTTTTAATTAAATCATATAACTGATTGGACTAAAAGGCATTTGTTTCAGTTTTGCTGCGCCTTTTTCAGAAGAATTAACTATAGGTCCTGGCTTAGCAGAAAATTGTCTCCTGATATTTTTCTGAGTCTTTCTTGTGTTTTCTGCACACCTCTGGCTCTCTGACACTTTCCATTTCTAAGATCGGGTCACATCTGAGACATCCCTTTTCCTCCTCTACCTTCCCAGGGATATTCAGCGATCCTGTGGCAAATAAGACAGAAAGCCAGGAAAAATACAACATTATTAGCAACAAAGCGTTATCAGAACTTCAGTCCAATGAGTCCTAACAAGTTCTGTGCCTTTGGTTCCATTTTTCAATTATAACAGTTGTTAAGTCACACCCCTCTGAGTTATTTTGGTAATAAATCACTTTGTCCATTTGGAAGGTTCCCACTCCGTTCTGGGAAGCACTTCCAGCGGCTGTCAGGAGCCCGCACCCTGTTTATGAGAAAGTCCCTCTGTACAGCAGAAAACACACTCAGACCATGGAGCCGCCATTGTGACTCTTTCTGTACAAAATTCACTCTGGTTTCAGTGGAAAATTATTCTAAAAGCTCAGAGGAAATGCCAGGCAAGAGGCAGAAGATGTACGTTTCTGCCTTTCTGCTGACCAAAGGCCGGGGTACCCACAGCATCTGCTTACAGGCAGCATCTGGCATTTCTTTGAGGAAAGTCCCTCACTCTCAGCCACCATATTGATGTTCAGTATATGTGAAACAGCTCAAGTTAACATGGCTTTCAAATGACTGCACCGTGCGACCTCCAGCTTGCAAATTAATTGTTTGAAAAGGTAGAGAAAACTGGCTCCTGGTTCCTTACTCCTTCACCAGGATCTTTCCTTTCACCTTGACTGTGTCAGAGAGAATGTGCTCTGCTGACCCTCTACATGCCTGTTCTGCAGGTAGAGAACTAAAGCCACACTGTTCTTACAAGGGTCTGCTCTCTTCCTGCACATGCTTCCTCTAGTAACTGGGACACATTGGTGAGTCTTGCCCTGTTTCTTCAGAAATAGGAACAGGAATAAAACCATGAAGTTTACAACCTTGAAAGATACACAATCAGTACCTAGCAATCACTTTTTCATTGAGCAGAAAGTAGACATCAAGTTAATGAAAACAAAAGATAAGCTGAAAGAGTGGGGCCAGCTGGAAGAACTACAGAAACCACATCTACTCACGGCAGCTACAACTGGCAAATACCTGATGGCACTCTGGACCATGGATTTCTGCGGGGGCGCAGTGTATGATGTCCTTCAGAAAGATTTAAATGTAGGGAATCTAACTCTTCAGGCATGAAGGATGAAGCTAACTAATGATGATGTAGTTAAATACTGAATCTGAACTTAAAATAATTTCTTTATAAATACAGTATTCATACCTAATCTAAAAATACAGGACAAAGGATACTGAACACGGGAAAATGCCATCTACTCATACACCTAACATGGAAACAGCAGAGAGACTGAGCAAGCCTGACCTGGTCCAAAAGAAACAGCCATTTTCAGAGGGTTTCTAACCTTAGCAGAGAGCACTGCAGGCCTCTAAAATAGCTGCAGGGATGTATATGAAGAACAATATGCCGTGTCATGGCTGGCTGGTGAGAACAAGGCAGAGGAGAGTTTGCAATGGAGCGAGTGACGAAGATGGATTGATCCGAGTGATGTTTAAATTTGGTTTGTTATGGGGCTGCGACTGACAATGTTGCAAGCTGCTCACCTCCCAGAGAGATAGGCATGTGGGCCATTCTTTGATTTCATAAATCATTCAGGAACATACCCAGAGCATTGACCTTTTATGGGGAGGGAGCTCAGGGCATCCAGCATAATTTAACACCGGCATGTCGGATGGTGTCCAGCACAGTTTAACACTCCTTAACCTCTGCCTCATTAGACATCTGTCCTGTCATTTATCTTTCTGTTTATTTTTCAAGTGATATATTATTGGTAATAACTAAGGAATGGGCACTGATGTTACTCTCTATGGAGCTGCCATTAGTCAGCTGGAAGTCAGGCCAGCATCTCTCTGAAACTGGTACACAGAATAACTTTTAAAGGATTTCAGATATTCTTTGCCAAGCAATTTCCTCCTGGCATGGGCAGCTAGCACCCCTATTATATGATCTTTTATTTATTTTTGCTCTTTCCAGACCAGATTTTAGGAGTTTTCAAAACCAGCAAATATTATTACTGTTGGTAATAAGACCTGAACTTTATTTCAGCAGAAATTTCATCCTGTCTGTGACAACCATGGCTAAATAAGAAGCCAGCAGGGAAATGGCAGGGTCTTCAATTTCAACCACACATATATACATACTTTAATATAGAGACAAATACATATACACACACAAACACACATGCTCACTCTTCCTTCATTCTCAGGTCATGGGCATAATGGCAGATATTTAGACTCATTGCTAAATAAAAATAATTTAGCACATTTATAATTGACTGAATATTTGAGATTTTATTTATGCTGCCTTTCTTTATCAAGCAGCAACTATTTTTCCAACATTTGCTATATTGAGTTACATTCTGGGAGGGGAATAAAAAGCAAAGAAAGCATGGGGCCACAGTGAAGGGAAAATGAAGTATTAAACATTTTTTCTGTGTTGTGTAACAAATGTGTTATGATACTGGATGGGAAGTAAATTCCAACAAAGATTCTTCCATGGTACACACGGTACTAAGCATGTATTTGGATTTCAAATATATTATAAAGAAGGTACAAGTCCAAAAGAACCTGTAATTTTTTTTTTAAACGGCATTTCAGATTTGTTTATACTGTGGATATTTGTGACTCAGCTTTATAACAGCTGTAACACCTTGAGAAAATATTGATCATGTTTTGTTTAGCTGAATATCAATATTTTGCTTTTAAATCCATCATCACATGAAATATATTGAAATTTTCAGCAATAACAAACAATTTTATATGGGCAATATTACCACTGAGACACAGATTGAAACAGTTAAGGAACCCACTGGCTGACCTGAAACGTCCTCTATTAAAACACACATGCGCACACACACAGAGAAAACTTCAGAAAAAACAATCCTAACAAATATGAAATGTCCTGAGAAACTGCATGAGACAGGTGTCCTTGAAATTTGGATTTTAGCAATGAAAAATTATTTATGCCTCCCCAAAGCAATGGGAGGCAAGTCTGGTTGGGGCAGGCATGCACAGCCAAGAAGGAATTCACTGGGTGGGAGGGAGTTTGCCGAGGTACCAGAAGCTTTGATTTCCAGATGTACTTTATTTATAAAGCACTTAATCCTTTTAAAACTACCTACATCCCACACAGATTTGGTATTGCTTTATTGCTTAATTAATACCATCATCTCGAGTTTTGTCTAACACCATGACCAGTGAAAAAAACTGCACACAAAAGCTGCCAGACCTAACAGGACACAGTGGAAGAGGTTTTGCTATCATAAACAAGACCTCTGCTCTTTCACTGCCTTGTTTCATGCTATGCAACTGGGCATTTAACTGTAATTTTTGAAAGTTAGGATCGTGTAACTGGAGTTTAGAACTTGAGGGTTACTGTCACCTTGACTCAAACTCTTCAGCTACTTTATCAGCAGTGAGAAAACTGTACCAGTGAGGCACAGGGATCCCTGGGCACTAGAGGATGCACTTCTGAAAAGGTAGAGTGATGAGAACAAATCCAGCAAGGGGTTCCTCGGAGTAGGAAAGCTGCCAATGCAAGGCCTATGTGAAATCTCAAGTATTGTTTGCCATTTGGGTCACCCACGTTGACAGAAAGGGAACTCATACCAGAACAGGTGTAGAAATGTCTGCTGGGATGATCCAAGTAACAGAGAGTTTATTTTACAAGAGGAAATTAAAAGACAGCGGCTTATTTAGCCAAGAAGATCCAAGTCTGAGAGGGGATACAGTCACTCTTTGTAAATACAGCTGGAGGATAAACACCAGAAAAGAGAAAGAGCTTTCTAAGCTTAAAGACAATGATCTGGCATAAGAACAAAGAGGTATTAGAGAGCCATTAAGAAATTCAGGCTGGAAACCGGGTATAGATTTCCAGCTCTCATAAAGGTGAATTCCTGGACCTACCACCTTTTTAGCCTTGTGGTCAGAATTCAGCACTGATTTGCAGTGGATTATGTAAGATTTTACATGACAGAGTGCAACAGGCCAAGCACACCCTGTGCGTCAGTGCCCTTCCGAGCCCTTCCCACCCTTTCCCGGACCGCCATGATTGTGAACTACTCCAGACCCTATTTCTGGCTCATGTTTCTGTCTTCTCTTCCTCTGGAAACCACGGCATGAAAGGCACCAGGATGAAAATAACTCACACCATGTCCGTATTTCAGTAGTGTCCCCGGGTGGGTGTCAGGAAGCACTCCCAGCTGTCTAGGTATGTGGCTGAGGGATCTTGCAAAACTCTCTCCGTCAGAAGAAGCTTTCCGGAGTTCATCTCTGCCCGGCACACAGACTGAACTCAGCTCTCATCGCCTAATCGTACTTAAGAGCAGCATTTAAATGTTTGTGTGTTTCTCCTAATTAAGTGCCAAAAGTTTTGAGCTTTCTCCTCAGCGAGGAGAGACTCAACCCAGCCCATCCTTGACGTAAAACTGATGACACTAATTAAGCTACATGAGTCAAATTTGGCTCATTTTTTTCCTCCCCATTAGTAATAAAATGTAAAGCTTTATTTGGAAAGTACATATTAAATAAAAATGTCAACAAAATTCATCATCTCCCCAGCATTACCCTATAATGAAATGCAACAATGTTAATAAAAAGCAGACCATAAACAAAACACTGTTTAGCTCTGTGTTTCTAGTTAAATTCTAAGGCTTTTAATTTTTGTATATTGTAGAAAATGAATTCTTCAGAATATTCTAAATCTATAAATGCATCTAATGACTTGAAAAAAGAAATTTTAGATTTTATAGTCTTCTGTTATTGTTTAAAATCCCAGACAGGGTTACTATAACATACAAAAAATAGATTATGTTTAACAAGAAATTTAAAGATCAGAATTCCTGTAAACACTAATGTAACATTTGGACACAATAAATTCAGCTTCCCTTTCTATGTTAATGATATCCTGGGTAAATGCCTGCAGATCATTTACTTTGGAAAACATTCGATGAAAAAATACGAGCTTTTGTTTGGGTCCTGTCAGGATAGATAGCGTGCTCACTAGTCCTGGAACAGAACCCCACCACACACAGGCACCCACCCACCACATGACACTGAAAGCCTGCATCTGAACCTCCCTTCAGACTGTGGTCACAAGCCTTGAAACCTGATTCATACCTATGCAAAGCTATCCTCTGCACTGCAGAGAAAAAGAGTCCCACCTCACCTTGCAATAGCAGTGTTTTTATCTCCCAGATGACTCAGGCAGGAAGGGGTTGGTGGGCGATCATTTCTTTGTCCAAGAGATCAAAACCCTTGGCCTGGGTTCAGTGTGTGTCCTGAGCACACTGGGACATGGCCAGCCCAGTGGCACAGAGCTGGCACCCAGTGTTGGTCTGATGGACACAGCACTCTGGGCTATCACCGCTTCTAACACAGACATCTGCACTGCGAACCTGCAGAACACTGGGTTGTAACCTGTGCTGAGGACAGGCCACCAAAGCTACATTCTTCCAGCCCTAGAAGTGGATGTTTAGTCTGAGAATACATGGATAGCATGAAAGGCTGGGGTCAGATGTCTGCTCTGCCCAGATTGGCAAGGCTTATGAGCACAGTGGGAGGAGGGTACTCACTGGGGGATCCCTCCAGTCCACCTCACTGAAGGGCTTTGTGGCCTCACCACAGCGCGTGTGCCACTCTGAGACCCTTGGCATCACAGCAGGACTCCTCAAACCAGGAAAATGACCAAAACCAGATCTGCTCTGTTGATGTGCTTCAGCAGTCCCAAGGATGTTTAACACGAGCTGCCAATTTGTGCTTGAATCACTCTCCAGAGAAATCTTTAAATAACGATACCATGGATGAAAATGACCGTGAAAGTGCATTCACTGATCAGAAATGCAAATATCTGAATAGTTCTCAAGAAAAATTGCAATATTTTTATTTTTACAAATGTATTCCTTTTTTTCTGGTTCACACTATTAGCAATCCATACTGTTTCAGCACCAATGACTGACTATGGACATGCTCTTCTTCACATGCTGAGACACCAGGTATAGTCTCACTCTGAGATGGTTACACCAAGGTGTCATCTGGATCTGCTCCAAACCACAGGAGAAAATGACAATGTGAAAAGGTTGAATATCAGCTTGGCAAAGGACCTTACCAATAAAATCAGTAGGAAAGATCTCCCAGAAGATACAGATACATATACAGATACAGATAGATGTATTATCTTCCTCCAAGCTCACCTCTAAAAGTTGTTCACTTTGAACACTTTGGGTTCATCATGAGTGATATTCCTTGCATAGAAGGTTTTGTCTGTCATTCCATCACACATGTCCCTCTCTTTCAAAGATGACTTTTTAGTCCCAAGAGTCTGCTGCAAAAATGTTGCAGTTTTGTTGCTGTTGCAAAGCAATGAATTCAGAGATGTGAAATTTTCAGCATTCACAGCAAGTTCATTGAGTCTTCGAGTGTTTTTCTGGCAATTTTTACTTAGACAACCCTGAAATATCTTTAGATGCATTGGTTAAGCTGTTGAAGTTTCCTAATTATATCTGCTGGAATTCAGCTTCATTCTAATAACAATCAATTCCCAGTCTAATTTAGGCTCCCAGGTGTTCAAATTATTTTTTGAAACTGGACTTCACAATTAAAATTTATTTCTAATTACAAAATATGCCAAAATATGAAGCAACATCGTGGTGTTGACGAGTTGTTCTTTGTCTAAGAAGGTTATCATTATCATTGTTCACAACCTTCAGAAATTCATACCCTGAATGAGTTCCCACTGTTATGTGCGATATTGTCAATTTCTTGACTTAACTTTTTCTGTAAATCTGCCATCCATATTTAAATAAAATACATGTAATGATTCCTGAACAAGGAGGTCTTGTACAATAGCATTTAGTGTTAAGACGTTAAGGGAACAAGTCTAGACACGCGCTGAGTATCATATCATTCCTCATCCCACCACATCCATATACTATAGCTGGATAATTTCACTGTGGCACCAGAAGGCCGTGCTTCTCATTAACCAAAACAAAATCTTCTGTCGTCTCCAGAAATACTGTTGCCTTTTCTCCTGCATAGGATATGGTGCAGCTTTTTCTGAAATCTTCAGACTTGCTGACAGAGCAAAAAGCAAGGAGCCAGATAACCTCCTTCTCTCCTCCCAAAAGAGGCTGTTGAGCATACCTAACAGCCCAGAGCTTGCCAGTTTTTATCCCGTCTTAGAACAACGTCTAACAAATGTATAAATTGCATATTTTTTTAAAAAATCCACATGGAAAAAAATCAAACTAAAGGCAACATTTCCAAATGGCGTTTCAGTTATAGAAAAGAATCTTCTTTGCACAAGTTACAAGATGGTGTTTTACAATGAGTAGGGCTATATGATGGAGATATTAAAGCACTGAATTATAGGTCAATCTCTGAGTTGATATTAACACAGCCAAAAAAAGAAACTATTCTTTCAGTTGAGGTTTGGAATAAGTGGTGGAGCAGTGAAGCAGAGATACAAGAAGGCTGTTTTGAATGGCAGGAGCTTAAGAGAAGGTGATTGTCAAACCAGTGGTGTTTGGAAAGAAATGAAAATCAAGACATTGCAAGCCTAAAAGAGCAAGACCAATGGCAGGCAGATAAAGATGGAAATGAATTTCTGAGAAAAAATGGCAGAAATTTGGGGAGAACTTTCAAAACAGTATGGAAACACTTAACATTGTAAAGATAATAAAGAGTTTAAAAGAAGAAAACAGATCCATTATCCAGATATCTCTCAGTCATTATCTGACGCACAGTAATGAAGGCCACAGACTCACTGTTTCCAATAAAGGGCACTATTCCACACTATAAAGTCCAGTTTCTGAAATATGGGATGAAAGATTATTTTTGGAAGCATAAACTGGGAAATCATTGAGCTCTCCTTTGTACACTGATTTACCAGCTTTTCCAAAGAGCAGTATAAGAAGCGTTTACGAGTTCCTATCAAATATGGCTTCATTTATTTGTCAGAAAGTTCACAGAAAGTACAGGAAGTGAGAGACTTTATTGCTTACATCAAGTGTGAGGGGTGGGAGCAATTTTGTCCCCACATCTTTCTGCAGTAGCTGTATTGTCTGAAAAGACAAAGGGGAGGAGGAGAGGAGAGGAGAGGAGAGGAGAGGAGAGGAGAG
>VZSR01003807.1:20489469-20522553 GCA_013398615.1 Brachypodius melanocephalos
CATTTCTGTGTAATCACATTGCACTTGGAAATCCTTCCTCATTAGCTTTCAGACATTAAAAGAATCTGTGTTCCTTGTTAAAGGAATAAATCTTGGCAAACTACCATTGTGACAGAATGGGTTATATCTGTGTCAAATTATAAAGGCTGTGTTATTAAGAGTGCAAACAAGCCAGGACATGCCCAATTACAACCTATTACACTGAATTCATATGGCTGCCGGACCCAAAAAGATTTTTCACACCTCAGGAAAAGGCTAATTCCCATAAAGCCTACATTCCCTAGGTTTGGGTGTGCTCATAGGTGTGGCTGTAAAGGGACACACGTGAACTCTGCCTGTATTCAGAGCTAGGAGGAGAGGAGCCAGCTCCAGTACAGAAGCCATGTAGGATGTGTCTACACAGTCGATTGCAGGCAGATGTGAGCTGCCTTAGCCAGCACTCTGAACTAGCAGGCAGAGCTGTTAGCCGTGTTTACTGTGGCACAGTGTCATTTTTGAAAGAAACAGAAAACAAGAAACAACAGCATTTTAGACCTCTGTCCTGCCTTCCTCATAATGGTCTGGGTTTGGGCCTCTCCTTGTCTATATAACTTGTATTGTAGTGCCAGAAAACACTTATTAGCTGGGGCTCAGTGTGTTCCTTGCTGCAGTTTTGCTGTCTCCAGACCATGTGTGCATCAAACGCTGCCCGCAGAGGACACACACTCACACACTAGTACACCACCAGTCTCAAACTATCAAGCAAAGCTATGCTGCAGCTTCCAAAATAAAACTAGCCCAGACTAGCAAGACTGGAAGAAGAATGCAGATTCTGCATCTACCCAGATATGCCCAGAAATGCCCACCTTTTCCTCCCTGTGGCTGTTCTGCTCCTGTGGAGTACAAACACTGCATAGAGGAAACCCTACAGAAGAGCAGAGTTCTGGTCCTTCACAGCACAGTGTCACCACTGACTTTGAAAACTTGTAAATGAAAAGGACCAGGAGGCTTGCTGGTTTCTCCTCTGGAAATCACTGCTGTTTACATCAGTGCTTCACTGAGCCTTAGCTACAGACTAGAAACCCCATTGCAGCTGCTGCTGCTACATCCTTCCAATGAGATTGTGAACTAATTAAAGCAGACAGGAGTGCTGGGAGGCATAAAGCATTTTTCATTGGCAGAGTGTAGAGTGGCCAGAGCACATCAGTAGCCCTGTCACGTCTATATATTAGGGAGAGAATGAGATCAGGCTTGAGGGCTCAGAGTCCCAAGACTTGTTTATAACATGGTATTTAGCTCCCACACGCTGCAAAAGTTAATGATTCACTTTATGTACTATATTTCTTTGCTGAGCACAGCAAAGGAGTTAAACAGGAAGCTGAAGCTACACAGTCTGGCACAGAGGTGTGGAATGTGATGTGTGTAAGCAGCAAGGTAAGAAAGTAACTAATGTGCAAACAAGTAATTAATGGAAGTCTGAAATACCTCTGTAACACTGTCAGGGATTTTTTAAATCTTGATTCATCTCGCATGAAATCTGTAGGACTATGCTAGCTTTAGGGACTGTGCACTTAGTGGACTTTCCCAGGTGGGATTCGTGACCATCCCATACTAAACAAAGCCGTGTTATTGGGACAGTCAGCCAACAGTAATGCTGCTCTGCCTGAGCCAGGGACTAACTTCAGATGGAGTTTTCCATAGTGTGTGAATGTTCTGTATATCTGCCTCTTGTGAGAGCAATACTGGGACAGTTCAGTCACTTTCTCCATCCAAAATACTGACCTGTATTGGTGGCATGTCAATACAAAACAAAAACTAGGTCCTAATAATTTTAAAGAGGAGGGAGAGGGAGAGGGAGAGAGAGAGGGCTTCATATCCCACTCAAGAACTCAGACACCAACTTCAGCAGACAGCTCTGTGTCCATCTGGGAAATGCAGCCAGCAAGAGGCCTGTACACCCAAGCCACATACTGGAAGCAATGCTGAATAATAGACAGATCCTCTGCTGGATGGGATGTAGTGTCAACATGAGACAGGTGACCATGGAGATAGGCACTCAGCTGGACTATAAATAGCTGCTTTTTAAGGAGGCATTTCACAACCAAGGCCTGTGTTTTGTCAGCTTCCTCAGTAAGTGCACATAGCTGTACTATGCAATTCATTTTTCTGCTGTCTAGATCTAGGTTAGATAAAGTGCAATGAGTATCTATTTCCAGAGCTGGGAGGAGTTTGGAGGCATCTTCCTCAGTGCCCTAGGAGGGGTAACACGCTCTGTAAGCACTATTCAGTAAACCATGATGACAAAAACAAGGATCATTGACAGAAATGTCAAAAAAAAGGAGTTAGAAATACTAAACGCAAACTGTGACATAATCCTGTGAGGATGGATGATTGCTAAGTGGGAACTCCAGCACAAGTGCTCACCCCATTCTTTTGAGCAGAAAGAAAATACATAGCCAGGAGTAACACTTATAAATTTTTCCCACCTTGGCAGCAAAAGGTACATAAAAGTCAGAGGTGATAAATGTCAAGTAGCATCCAAAGAATATCAAAAGTAAGGTGTCCATGAATAAGCATCCAAGAGAAATATCTCAACTTCTCCCTGGGACAGCAGAGCTACAGAGTAAAGCTGTGTGTATGAGTGTGCATGTAATATAGCTTATTTAATGAAGGTCTGTAAGCTCAAATCATCTTATATAATCAAATTTAAGAAATATAATTAAAAAATTATTGCAAAGTTATGAAGATGTGAATATTATTATATGTCATTATTGTCTGGAATAACTTTGCTTAGTTCTGGACAATTTATACCAGAATAATAGAGTGAAAACAGAAGTCCAGAGATGGGTGTTAATTATTATTAAGCACACAGGATACTTCCCTTTCAATGACCCAGTGAAAAAATTAAGACTGAAAGCGAGGACAGAGAGAAGACAATGACTGGCACATATTACAGAGAGGGGAGGCAAGGATGGGTAGCCTGGGAGGAACAGAAAGATTGTCTTAGCATCTAAGGATCTGGCTGCTGAGACAGTTTAGGAAAATGAGAGCCCTGATAGTCTGTCATCTGGCCAGAGACATCAAGGGCAACAAGAAAGGCTTCTACAGCTACACTCTGGTGAGACCATACCTGCAGGGCAGCATCCAGCTCTGGGATCCCAGCACAGGAAGGATATTGATGTGTTGGAGAGGGTCCAGAGGAAAGCTGTGAATATGATCAGAGGGCTGGAGCACTTCCCCTGTGAAGACAGGCTGAGAGACCAGGGCTTGTTCAGCCTGGAGAAGAGAAGGCTTCGGATTGACCTCCTTGCTCCCCTCCAGTTCCTCAAGAGGGTCTACAAGAGATCTGGAGAGGGGCATTTTATGAAGGCATGGAGTGAGAGGACAAGGGGGAATAGCTTTAAACTGGAACAGGACCTGTTTAGATTAGATATTATATGAGGTATTAGAATGACATTCTTAGGATGAAACCCTTCTAAGGCTGGTGAAGCACAGGAACATGTTGCCCAGACAAGCTGTGGGTGCCCTGATCCTGGAATTTTCAAGGCCAGGTTGGATGGGGCTTTGAGAAACCTGATATAGTGGAAGGTGTCCCTAACCATGGCAGGGGGTTTGGAAGTAGATGATCTCTAAGGATATGGTTTCTAACTCAAACCACTCTGTGATTCTACAGTTTGTAGCAAAGCTGTAGCTGAGGATAAAATCTCCATTTCAGGATGCCCTGTTTTGTATTGCAAAGCTGCTGTTCTGAATCACAGTAAGAACTGAAAATTTCCAAGTTGTTCATAAATGAGCATTCTGAAAATACAACTTGATCCAGGAGTATCAGAATATTTAATCTGAGACTCTGAAAACATAATATAAAATCAAATAATGTTGAAATGAAATAAGATTTCAAAATGAAACGCAAGATGGGACTTTTTGTGTTTCTGGAACATTTTTCCAGTTTTCTTTTGTAACAAAATTATAGTGACTCTGACAGTTTTATTAAGCAATTTTCATTCCAGCAAAAATACATTCTCTACTTGAATTTGGTTTTATTAATAGAGCTGTGGCCAACTATATTCCTACTACTCATTCACTTGAAAAAAAAATAAAAGAAAGGAGGATATCCAACAAAATTATCAGGCAAAATATTTAGCACCAATAAAGGCAAGTACAGCCATCAGTTTCACTCAGCCCAGAGTGTTCCTAGGAATCAAAACCAGATGAGATATTTAAAATGGGCAAAGAGTTTTCACAGAAAACATTTACAAAACAGAAGACACCGTATAGCATATAAGTCAAACATTAATGATTAGGGAAAGACTCTCTCCAAATTAGTGACTTTGGACTGCCTGCTATGACATTTTATCTACTTTTCCTGTGAAATTTTTGGTGCCACTCAGAAACAGGTAATAAATGAATGGACAGACAGTCAGCCTGCTGCTGTTTGGGCCTCTCTCTCTTACTGTGCATCCTACATGAAGTAGTAGATAGGTTTGGCAGGCTTCATTGCTGGAAGACCCATTTCCCCCACACTCTCTGTTCCCAAACCTTTGCATTTTGTCTTTCAGAATAATTAAAAACTTGGCTCACAATCCAACTCTCTCATCCATAATCTTACTTCTTGGGAAGACCTCTTTTGGAGATAGTTTTCACAGAAACACTTCCAAAGGTCCCCAGTTTCCTATGCTGATATAGGTCTAGCCATCTCTTTGTAATTTTTTTACTGTGTTTACTTAGTCAGATGAATTTTATGTCACGGTTTGCAAGTCTGCTCATTCCTTTCAGCAGTATTTCCTCCTCTTGTTTAAAACTTGCTGAGTGCCTTCTTACATTTATGAGGGAATCCATCTACAGTTCAACCAGAACACTAAATATATTATACATTCTGTTTATAGCATGCCCCAGAGAACTGTAGTTAACAGTGCAGATAAAAAAACCCCCGAACTGGCTGTGGTGTTTCTTAAAGGAAAGAATTAAGAGGGAAGCTCACAAAAGTGCAATTCTTACAGTCAGTCAGACAGACGCACTTATCTGCTTCTCCAGAGTTACCTCACAGGCAGTAAGACACTTAGCTGCAAAATTTATCAGCTATGAGGTCATTAATAAAGCTGGCCAGTCTCAGTAGTCACTTAAAAGACGATAGTGCTCAATGATAAAATAAAATGCTAGAAGATAGTTTTGTTATAGGCAAGTGGCTGACTTATGATTTTGTAGTTTAAAGGATTTTGACAATGCATGCTTTGAAATTTCTGGCCTAGATGTTCAGCCAAGGAGCCATTTACATATTCAGCTCCTTCCCTCCACCTGGCTTTAAGAACCTAGGAACACGAGTGAGTCCTCGCCAAAGAATATAAAGAGAAGTTCTAGAATTTAGATTTATAGTGGAGCTGATTCATCTTAGTCTGGAGAAATCTCACCAAGAAGGCAAGCTCTTTTCCTCAAAAGAAAGCTCTTTAAGCTTGCAAGCTATGGAGAGTTTTATTAATATCCATGGAAAATTCTGATATGAAAGTAGGAAAGCAGCAAAAATTTAAAAGTATAATTATAAGCAATGCTGTCAACAGTCTCTTTATGTAACCTCTTAGCTTGTGCCACTTCAATGTTGTCCCAGTTCCCAGTCAAAGGAGCCAAGGGACAAGTGTTCCTGCATGGAGCTGTCATCTGTAATGTAGCAAAGAAGATCTGAGCACATCTTGTTCACCGGTGGAAAGATTTGTAGATCACAACTTTTGACCTGAGCTCCCCCATAAAGAGGGAGTCAAGGGGTGTTTGTGTGTGCCAGGCTCAGAGCTCACACACACCTGAAGTCCAGACACCACTGGTAAGCTCCTCTAAACTTGGAATGAGGGTAAGGGCTTGAGGCAGCCCCAGATGCAGAAATGTGGGACATACAAAGCTCCCATTGATCACAGTTACCTATGATTCTGTGACCATAAAACCATGGTCAAGGTCCTAAATAAAGGCCCCCCCTAGACCAAAAGGTTTCCATTATGCTACACAGGACCAGTGAGAACTGCTTTCTCCTCCCAACACCCCCTCCTGCTGCCTCCCTGCCTCCCTCCCATCTTTTCACACATCCACCAGCAACAAACTCTCTACCCCAGCGTACAGAAGCTGCTTATCAGACCCTTAAATACACATATCCCAGAGCTACAGGAAAATTACAATCCAAATTGTGCAAATTGAGGGCCACATCTTCCACAAACCAGGCAGAAAACTGCCGAATGCTTGAAGGTATATTTTCACAGTTAACACACATAGCAGATTAGTTTCAAATCAGCTGCCTAATCAGGGTTCCCAGGAAGGCTGCAGGCTCATTTTTCAAAGATGAAGAGAAAAGCTTTCCTGTCACTCTAACTGCAGTCTTTATGAAATCCCAGAGCATGAGGCTGGCTAGGTACAGGGTGGGTTTCTCCCTTGCATGTTCCTTCTCTTACATTTCAGGGTGCCCCCTTTCTCCCAGGAAACTAAGTACAATGTACATCTTCTCATCACAGTGTTTTTTGTATTTTATTTTCTCATTTTCTTTTATTGTATGAGATGCACTTCTCCAAATACTATGTCACACAAGAATTGATATTGGAATTTTATTAAAACCAATTATACAATTGAAAAGGGGAGAAAGAAAAAGGTGAAAAAAAAAGAAAAACCCAAACCCTCTGCCACATATTTAACCTGATTACACAATGGTGTGTACCTCCTAATTGTCTTACCTTCTTATGAAGATGGTAGATTGCAAAAGGAATTACTGTACAGGTATCCTACACTTATTAACAAATCCTCTTAATTTCCTCTTTTGGTTAAAAACTCAGGTTATAAGAGTGCTCACCATGGGGCCTCTACGTGGGACACCCAACTCTGTAAAGCCATCTCTGAAATGTATTTCTCAAAACTTAAAGGTAGACCCTGCACACTGACATGAATGACTGTTCTCAGATTCAGAGCTCTCCTCATTTTCTTTATTTGCAGGCTGTGGTCTGCATGGAAGCAGCCGGGGTCCCTCAGTCCCTTTGCAGTTGGTTGAAGTGAGCTCCCTGGCAAGGTGGGCAGCTGGGAATGGTCACAGAGCAAGGACAGCATTCCCACCCATGGCCATAATAGATATCTCACAGGCCCCTACCCTATTAGCAAAGTGCATCCATGAGGCAGTGACTCTGTGAACCTATCCAAAAGCCTCTTGGAGAGCTCTTCCAACTTTTAGGTTTTAGTCTGATTTGTATCCTTTTCCTCTGTCCTATGTAGCCACAGAAGATGTCCCATGCATTTGACTGGGATGGAGGAAGCCACCGTCCCTTGACAATTTCCTTTGACTGGTACTGTGTTGTTTCCTCTGGTCAGAGACTCCCTTTCTTGACAGCCTGCTACAGGATTATTTTTTCTGCCTTCCAGGAAACCCATCATTGTTCCTTAAATACGAAAATGAGTTTGCTATGAAGCTGACATTGGTCTAACCTGCAAATACAGAATTAACATTAATGCCATGCACGACTTTTGCCAAATCCTCGCCTCGTGTCGTCACCATGATTGGCATGTTTGCAGCACACATTGCAGGAGCTTGATTTGGTTCACAGCTCTCAGTCATTTTTATGTTCAGACATATAATCTAATGAGGTGAAAATGGAAAGCAGCCCCTGAGCATTTGGCTATTGCTGGGAAAGAATGCAAATTAAATATGTGAAAGAGTGGGGCACAGGGTAGCTTGTCACAGAGCTTCGGAGTTCCATCAGGTGCCTTGCCAGCTTGCACAGCCTTTATGTCCACATTGTCTGCCTGTTGGATGGAGCTGAGAGACAGAAGAATGACAGTCTGGGAAAAAGAAAGAAAGACAGTAATTATGGGACGTATGTGATTAGCGTGGTAGCCAGAGAAATTAAACCACTAGTCCCAGGAATCTTCCCTTCTATAAGGTACCTGTGGTGGAAGAGAAAAGCTCTGCACTACAGAGTTCAGCTGGAATCCACTCCCTGCTAGTTTAGCTTGATTGCTTTTTTGGATACCTACTGTGGGGGTTCAGTTCCTTGACCTTCCTTTCTATAGAACTATATTGTCCTGCCACGAAGAAAGGCAGATTAAGAATTTACAGGGATTCTTCCATCACTAGACTCTGACAGGAATGCTCAGGGAGTTCATTTTTCATGGCTTAAATTGCTCCAGGCCAGCATTCTTATCAAAAAGGTTTGGTTTAATGTAAAACACAGACTTCTTTTCTTTCTTTTTAATTTTAGCTTCGTATTAAACAGCACTACAAATTTCCCTTTGGACAGCAAGTCCCTGAGCTGCTTTCCTTTGAATAACATATAAATTTAGACTAAACTTTATTGTTCCTGGGCAAATCAGTCTAGTTAAGAAGTTTATAATAATTATTAGAGAGGCAAAATGTTTTACAGAACAGCTGAAAAGTCTGGAAAATTCCTGGTCTAATTAGACCATGGATTCATTGTTTGCTTGCTCTTTAAAGGTACCAGCTTACAGCATAGTTTCCAAACTTTGTCTTTTGGGTGCCTTGGGATCTCAACAAGGTCAGAAATAAAAAGAATTAACAGTCTAGTAAGCATTAGCTGTTACACCAACCATCTCTTCTAGCAGGGTTTTCCCCCACACCTCCTAGCACACAGTGCTCATTCTCCATGGACAGGTTTCCTCCATAAACATGTTTCCTCCATAATTTTCCACTGTTAATTCACTACACAGCTGTCATTCCTCAGGAAGTGCCCTGTGCAGGACAGGGTGCTGTGGTGCTGGGGAGAAGCCTCTGGGGCCCTGCATCAGTGCAACACTGCTGTCAGGCAAGGGAGAGATCCAGGGATCCCTGAGCACTATGAAAGCCATTTTCTCCCAGTAGCACCACAGGTACACCCAGGCTGGGAGCCAAAAGTTCGTTCCTCTTCCATCCATTAGGTGCTTTGAACTCCCACTCCATCTGCAAAAATGCCTGAACTATTAACTGCCAAGCTTCTGGGTACTCAGAGACAGGAAGCTGTTTCACTTTACAGGGAATAATTAAATAAAAATTTGGCAAGAGAGATAGAGCTGCTGTTAGTGTGATTCTGGAGCCAAGCAAGCACTCATCAGAGACTCAGGAAAAGATTTCTGTCCCTGCTCCAAGGACAGTGTGCACAGTCTTAGGTTAAACCTCCCTGAATAAACCACATGCAGCAGAGCAAAGAGAGTAACCAGAAGCCAGGTGTCCTTCCAGCACCATGTTTCCATGTGCTCTTCCTGTTTCTCTGTCCTCTCATTAGACAGACCCCACAAAGCCATGATCAGATGGCCATAAGCTAGAGCTACAACATCTCTAGAAAGTGAGAGAAATAGCAGCAAAAGAAAGTGGAGCAGCAGAAGGGGAAATGACCTTTACCCTCACACCCACAATCCAGTCTATCAAAGTTCAAGTCTTCCCTGAAGTTGCTATCAGGCTGAGCAATGTGGGTAAAGGAGTTTGGAGAACTCTTATCTGTGATTCTTTCTGAGGAGCAGGTCTAAAACAGTCACCAAATGGTTTAGTGAACTCCAGGCAAAGATAACAGCTGGAGACTTTTACAGACAGATGGAGGGGTGTTACAAAAGAAATGGGAGTGCCTAGAGTGGCATCTGAACAGAGATTTTTGAGGATCTGAATTTTGGACATAGAGCTGGATCCCATTTGGAATCTAATCTGAAATTTCTATGGTGAAATAGAGGCCAACTGCTGCTGAAGCTTATGGGAATTCCACTATCGGTTTCAGCAATGCCAAGAGCTCCTATTGAGAGCTAGAATGGGAACACTTATAAATCATAAAAAATAGTCTATTTAGCAAAAAACATGCCATTTTCTCTAGCCCCATGATCATAAACTATACATATATGACATGAAGTAAAAGATTTAATATGGCACTTACAATTTCCAAGGAACAAATCACAAAAATACCCATTTTTTCTAGTTCTGAAAGAGTATCTTAGCTACCTTCTGCCTGTAAACCTACCTAAAATGCCTGTCAAGCATACTAAAAGTCAAAGGAATCAGTATCACAGTCAAAAGCTGTAGATGGATGATTACATACTTTGTGGGAAAGACTTGCTTTTCAAATAAAAAAATTTAAAACTTCAGAGATATTGATGTATTCTCAGCTAACCAGATGCTGTATACTAACTGTGTGCCAGTAGTCTCTCAGTGCTGGAAGAGAAATAGTTGACACAACATATTTGATGGATTTGTTTAGGGATTTTGTATGCATATGGAAATCATTTGTTTCTCTATAGCAAAGTATGTTTGATTGTTCAGTATTAACATTTAACTAGAAAAAGTAGCTACAGTGCTCCCAGTTGTGTGAAGCACAAGCAAAACTAAGCAATAACTGAAAAGCAGCTTCAGCATATCTCATGCTCATTAGGAGAATAAACGATGCAAAAATTAACTGATGACAGATATGCAGATTTCTATAACTCAACAGTTTAACGTGAGAGTCTTACTTGGTTCAGATACATGGAATGAAATCCTAAAGGACTGATGTGAGTCCACCTGCAAAAAAAAAAAGGGGTTTGGTGAACATCAACAGGTTATGAGAGAGAGTTTCACTGAAGTGCTAACTACAAAATGCAGTCCCTAAAGAAAGAAATAATACCTTGCTTGCATGTTCTCACTACAGAAAAACGCCAGTGTAAAAACTTTCTTCCTTTCTGTTCTTGGGGTTCTCAGAGATGAGAATTTCGGGTGGAACTGCAGCCACATGTGGCATGCACACTGTGCAGACTCATGTATCTGCATCCTGTATCATCACTGCAGGTGATACAGGAGGCATTGCATTCATTATGTGCACACTGCAGAGATGCACATGCACATCCAACTAAATGTATTCCAGACTGATTAGACTGGAACATCGGTTGTGCACACAGAGAAATGGCCAAATTCTTTCTTCTTCACACAAGCTGCATTTCCAAGCAGCTTGGATTTCCTTGGACTTGTCATCTGATAGACCTGGGTTTTTTCTATTCATAATCAGATGATGGTGAAGAGATTCTTATTTTACATAACATATTCATCATTCCAAAGCATGATTTTGTCATCCTATTTTACCTTAATTGAGGTTGAAAGTTAAAATTACCAGATGATATGCTTTCTTTCTCTGAGTGGTTACATGTAGCTACTTTTCTGGTTTAAAGTCCACAAAGAAAGCTCAAAGCTTACATTACTTGTATTTATTGTTGCTCCAGCATAAGATCTGTTTTCTTGACACCTTTCTCGAAAAAGCAATTTGCAAAGCAAATTTTTTTAAAAAATTTAGTAGTGACGCAAAAATAAACCAGACAACTGTTGGGTTTTTTCTCCATTCAATTGCACAATAATTTTTTTTTTGTTTGCAATCACAATCTGTAATAATATTTCTTAAGGCTTGTGTTTTGTGAACGAAAAGACTTGCATTTATCTGCTTTACGCAATTTAAAATTTAATCTTTCTGCAGATGAGAAGACATAGCCAAATTGAAAACGAACCACTACATTTTGGCATACAATAGAAACCAGATTGTTTGGGTTTATGCATAAGAAATAACTAGAAATGGGACAAGACTGCTTCCTAGACTAGGGTCTGAATTAAAATCTCATCAGTAAACTTTGGTTGTACATACCACAACAAATATTTTTGGGGGGTATTTAGGAGATGGATAGATTTCTGTAGCTGTATTATTTCTACAGTTGTATTCCTCGTGCCAGAAAAAGAAAGAAAGAAAAAGGAAAAAACAATCAAACAAAAAAAGGAAAAAAAAAAAAAGACCACCTTTAAATTTTTAAATATTTCTCTTAACAATAATGAACTTCCTAAGATCAGCATGCTTCCCAGAGGAATCTGGGCAAGACTGCAGATGCCCATCCCTGGGAGTGTTTCAAGGCCAGGATGGATGGGAATTTGAGCAGCCTGGTCTGGTGGAAGGTGTCCCTGTCCCCGGCAGGGGGTTTGGAAACAGATGACCTTTAATGTCACTTCCAACCCAAACAGCTCTATATTTCTAAGAAAATTGAGCACCTGCCTGTGCATCCACATTTCCTTCCATATTTGCAAGATTTGAATCAGTATATAGAAATGTCCTACAAAACCTGGAGGTAGAAATGAGCATGGCATCAAGCTGGAAAGGCAGAGCAAGGATTTACATTGCTAATAAATAAAATACCCATACCACCACTACCTTCACTGAAGTCTTTTAATTTGCTCCCCAAGTCTCTGGGCTGAGTGCTGGGTTTATTCTAGCTGTGCCTGCTGTCCCTTCTCCTCTTCCCCCTCATTTGCATCACAGCCTGTGATGCCGTGTTGGTGAGTAGGGGGCTCAGATCCACGTCCAGTGGGATGGAATGAGAGATCCTGCTCAGTCCACTCCTGCTTGGTGGCTTTCTGGCTGACATATCAGTGCTGGGTTAAGGGAACTTCTCCTGCCGAGGCACCTGCGGCAGCCTCACAGGAAAACAGTTCATTGAGGATGGACTCAAAGCCTTCCCCATGAGGCTACACAGCCCCACAGCAGTGAAATACTGTGCTGGTCCTACACAAGCCTCCTCTTCTCGCTCTCTCTCTTTATGACCATCTTTCACCACCTAAGGAAGCAAGGTGAAAGCATTGCCAGTGTTCACCCCTTTCCCATGAAAAGACCCAAACTGTTGGGCTGACCAACCTCTGGCAATGCAGGTACTGCCCCTGACAGATTTTGCCCACAGTTCAGCAATACTTTTATACCTCAGCAATACTTTTATACCTCAGCAATATCTTCACACTGAGGACTGTGAAGCATTCTGCTCAGGGATTTGAGTTTGAACACCTTTGCCTAGTAATGGAAGATGCCCATATTTCCCATCTCTTTTCTATCCTCAGATCCAGAGGTGCTTGGGTGAGGAGTCCAGGGGCAGGAATAATTGAAGTCAAGATACGAATTTATAAAAGATACAAAGGTCTGCACTGAGGAAAGCTGTATCTAGCGCAGGTAATTATTCAGACTTTTCTAATCAATGTAAAGTAGGTTAGGACTGTCCCAAGTAGGCTGAGGAAGGAGCTGAATGAGGCACTGTACAAAGAGACTGCCTTTCTGTCTCTGCATTTTCAATCTGACATTAGTTGCAAAGCTATTTGGGGTGAAAAGCAAGTTTTGTTATGTGATCTGTGTATATGTACACCCTTCTCTGGTCACAATGATGTCTCACTAGCAGCAGAGAAATATGATCTTAAATTTAAGAGAAAAATATCTGTCTTTCCTTTCAGCAAACACATATCACTTTGAAGTCCAGTAAATATTTTTTATCCAGTTTGACCACTTTTGAGAAAGGAAAATTAAAGAAGTCCCATAAGATACTAAGATTTAATTTGAGTTTACCGTTTCTCAAATATTAGGCTAATATAAGGTATTTCTGTACAGACAGGTTCCAAGAGGAACAATGTGCTTTGTCCACCTGGGATCAAAATGGGCCAGATATGGAGCAATTTTGAAAAAGAAGAGAATTTATTTAGGTTTCATAGTGCTATTCTTAAGCTATGCCCTCTGCTTCAGTCTTCATGAGTCTAAATCAAGTATAAACACGTGATCCCTTTATTCCAGACCATTTGGAAAGAGGCTGATGATCACTTCTTTCAATATCTGTCTATTAAAAAGAAAAAGAAAAATAAGGAAAAACCCCTTATATTTGGCTTTATCTCCAAAAGAAGATTTCAATTTAGCCATAACCTGTACAAATGTGCATTTACCATCCAAGGAGAGCTCAAGCTGGAAAGGAGCTCGAGAAGTCAGACATGCACCAAGGTTAGATAGGGCTGCTCAGGGCTGTGCCCCCTCAGGGCTGGAACCCCCCAGACTGGAGCTGGACAGACTCCCTGCATAGTCTGAATCTCTGCCCTACAGCCTCAGGGGAGAGTTTCTCCCTCTGTCCAGTCTGCACTTCTCTTATTTTAATTTATATTGTGTGGTCTCTTGTCCTTCTATCATGTAGCACTGTGAGCAGCCTGGGTCTTTCTTCATATAGTCCAAACACTCTGTACCCTGTAGACCTCAAGGCACAATAAATTTACCTATGCTTATGTTGTCACTGGCAGGTTGGGTTAAATTACTTTTGGAGGCTGCATCGTGAGCTGGCAGCTTCTTTAAACCATGATGGATTTTTCTAGCCATAGTTCAGGCTGGTCAAATGTGTGCAGCTCTGAAAGTGCTTACCTTTGCATACGAGGGCTGCTCCCTTCGTGTCAATGTCTCTCCACGCTGTCTGGGAAGTAAAACATGTATGGAAATATTCATATGGCCAGGCTGAGATAATGCAGAAGGATCTTGTGAGACTGAGCAAACAATGAAACAGCAGAATAAATTCATGGATATATATATATGTAAAGTGATATGGGGAAAGTAATCTTAACCTCATATATAAAATAACGGGCCTTGAGCTGACGGTTACCACTCAAGAGAAAGACCCTGGGATTATGTTCTATAAAAACAACTCCTTCCTAGCAATCAAAAAAGCAAGTGGAAAGTTAGGAATTATTAGGGAAAGAGTAGAGAGCAAAGGTAGGTATGCAGCTGTATAAACTTGTGTTTCTTGAGTACTGTCTGCAGTTGTCGTCTCAGAAAGCACAAAGTAGAAATGGCAAAGGTTTAGAGGCAAGTGACAGAGGTGACCAAAGGTATGAAATGGCTCCTAGGAGGGAAAAAAAGCTGAGCAGAGTTGATTCTGCAGCCTGGAAAAGAGGTGAATAGGAGGGTGTTATGGCCAAGGTCCACCAGATTCATGACTGAAGCAGGATCTGCATTTTTCCTTCTCTTCTACTGAGTATCATTCAGTGTAGCTAATAAGAGTCAGCTTCAAATTTAGCAAAAGAAGGAATCTTGATGCATATGGAAGATCTATGGAGCCCCTTGCTCAAATTCATTTGGGATTGGACTCAGAAGAGTGGTCTGTTGAGAAGAAAGAGAAAAAACCCAAGAGTCAAGAACTCTCCTGACTGAAATTCGTGGGAATCTGGGACAACATTCAGGGAAAATAGTAAATATGCTTGAATTGTCATCATTCTTTTGGGGACATTTGCTCATTTGCTTCAGGATACAGCTGGAAACAGCACATAGGGTTAGACCAGTACTTGCTCTGACAAAGTGTGGCCTTTTATATGGTTTTTGTTCATGGTCCTGGTCTGTTTTGACTGAAGTTTTGATACCAATATGTATTAACCTTGTGACCATTATAAAGAAATAAACCTTCACAGTAAAAAAAATGCATGATAAAAGTCTTGAAAATGACGACCAAGAAATTAAAAAAAAAAAGAAAAGATATCATTAAAAGACTTTCTTTGTAAGCTAGTAAAGAAAGTTTAACAAGAACCAGGGATGGCAGCTGAAGCCAGATTAGATGGACTCAATGCAGTTAGGAGCAGTTAGGTAACATGCAATGGCCTGTGATACACAGAAGGTCAGGCTAGATGATCTAATGTCCCTTCTGGCCTAAATATCTCTGAGGATAGTACTCTGGCAGCCACACAAATGTTGAAAGCAAACTCCAACTCAGTATGTTTTCTGTCAGTCACACTATATCTAGATAGATTTTCACGCCAGGTTTTTAAAAACTTGTCCTGTTGATTCTATAAGTCCATTTTATTTCTCTGAGTCAGAAGATAATATTGAAATTCTAGGACAGCTCAAAGTCATGATAACCTGCTACCATCAGTTTGCATTTATTTGTGTAAATATTTGGTTTAGTTTCAATTAATGCAATATTTTCATCTTTCAGTTCCCTAGTGTTTTGCTTTTAGACTGTAGCTGCTCAGAAAATATGTTTTTTCTCCCTCAGTGAAATTTTGATTTCCAGATTTTTTTTTAATTTTCACCAGAACCACAAGACCAGTGAGTCACATATGGATTTCCCAATCAATAAAAGAATTGCTCATTCCCTGCAGAACAATGTTAAAAGCTGGAAAGTGATTCTGGCATAGCATGCAGTGCCAGAACAGGGGCCTAGGTTGGTTTTAAAAATGGGGAAAAGGAAAAATATATAAGTAAACAACAACAAAAAATTGTAATCAAATCAGAAACTCTGATAATTTCCTGACCTTTTCTGAATAAATACAGGTGATATCAGAAATTATTGTAAGGTTACTGGCTTCAGTCACCCACCTGTACTCCCTTCCCACAGCACATCTAGAAATCTATGCCTTCCTCTCTCCTTTGCATGTTCCCTCTCTCTCTGAAACTAATGTTTCAAAATAATTTAAATCATATGTAAACAGACCTTCTAGTTTCAAGTTTCCTTTGGAGTAGCCCATTAACTCTAATCACCTCCAATTCATAATTTTGGGTGGCATTTGCAGATTTCTACAAGTATACACAAAATCCACTGCAGATTTTATTAGCTCTGTCTAATAAAAACACATGCTTGAAATGAAACTGCTATGTTATCTAGCCCATAAACTCTCTTTCTGTCCACTTAGGAGACAAATTTTTTGTAGAAGTCAGTGAAAGCAAAGGTTGTGTCTGACATATGGATCAAGATGTGGTACATCTTAAAAAGCTCATAATCTTATCACAAAGCATGTGAAAGGAAAAAGGTTAGCAGCGGTGTCCTACTCTTTATAGCACATGGATTTGTTTCCAAAGCAATTCTCTACAATAAATTATTTATAGGCATTAGTCTTTGGTATCAGATTAATACATGCTCTTAATGAGTCCGTGGATTTGATTGAACAAGCAATTGGGACATTTTCACTTTTAATGGCCAGGAATCTACCTAAGAACTAACAAATAATACTTTAACAAAAACATGAATTTATGTCCACCAACCAATTGATCATACTGACTTACAGGATTCACCAGTTTTCTCAGTACCCTGACTTAGCTCATCTGGTTAAAGCACGGTGCTAATAACACCGAGGTTTGTGGGTTCAATCCCCATATAGATCATTCACTTAAGGGTTGGGCTTGAGGATCCTTGTGGGGTCTTTTTAACACAGAATATTCTGTGATCTGTGAAAAGTAACTTAATGAAACCCTTACTCTTCAGCTGCTTCTGTAGGAAAAGTCTCAAAATCAATACAATAGCATGTGAGAAGTATGTCAGGAATGAGAGAGCCAAAACATTCCGAAATGTAGTTTCTAATAGGGTGCCATAATTTCATTAGGTCATTCTTAGTGTGGTTCCAAGGAACCTCAGTAGCTCAGATGGTAGTCAATAAATTAATAATGTACAAATAAAAGCAGCTGTACATTTTGATTATGATAACAGGAACACTTCAACTTCTAAAAACAGCAGCCATAAGTCAGACCCAAAAGTGGCAGAGTATCCCAGAAACAAGGGACTGAAAAGTACTGATGAATAAGCAGGTGGAGAGCTAAGACTGAGCTTTATACACAGCCTACAGGAAAAGGGCAAATGAAATCCTTCTATGTATAGAGAGGGAACCAATGGCCTGTGGGGGAACCCATGGGATTATGGAAATTAATTTATCCCTCATATGGCACATGTCCTATTCATTTTAGAGCGATGCACAATGCTCTGGTGCGTGTTTTAGAATGATGGCAAAACAGTGGGAAGGGGAAAGGAAAGAAAAATAAATCCAATTCAAGGAATGGAGAAAATGCTTTCATATATAGCTGGTGAGGGAGTAAGAAGTGAAATTAGCCAGTTTTATGGCTCAGTTAAGAAATGCATTTGGGAAAGCAGAGACACAAATCTGGAGCCATAAGAAAATTACAGTTTAATATCTATGAAATTAAATATTAATTGGAAGGAGATCAGAGTTCTCCCTCAAATGAAAAACTGATTCCAATGACCTGTATAGTTGTGCTTGTATTACTTGACTGCCAGAAGGCACAAATGTCAAATGGTTGCCCGTTCACACATATTTGTAAGAGGAAGGCTTTAGACATCCCAGGCCCAGAATATCCTTCAATGTGTAAAACATATGTTTGCAGTGTGGTAAGAGCTAATTCTGAGCCACTAGAGTGGAAAAAATGATAACCACCAGATATAGGGCATCCACTGCACAAAGCCTGACCCAGGAGGCACGGTCAGAATTTAAACACCACAGTAGGTGCTACAGCCAGGATGGACTTTCCTCAGCCTAGTTTCATCCCAGCTGTCTTTAGGCACTTAATTCAGTTACAAGACCTGTGTGGTGGAAGCACCTTCTGAGCAAAGCAACTCAGATTCTTAGCTGGGTGCAGGGCACTGGTGAGGCACCGAGTGCCGGCAGCCCATCCCTGGTTTGGCACCACTTGGAGCACAGAGAGGGTGATCAGTGCTCCCAGGTGGAATTCCCAAGGAGCTGGAGCAGGCACACAAACACAGCCATCCTTCTAGGGATGACAGCTCCCAGACTTCCTTGTCTGACTCAGGTACTTCCCAACAATGCTGCAATACTCCAGCTGTGGGCCTGCTGCCTCTGGGTGACGGGACCAAAGAAGATTCCTGCATGGAAACATTTGTCATGCTCTTTGGCATGTGCAGAAGATGAACAAAAAACAGTCTCTAATTAAATTTTAGTAATCTGAGTGAGAGTACATTGGGTTCACAAAACAATGGGAAGAACATTCATATTTAAGAGCAAAATAGTAAGCTAGTGCAATTAAAGAAAACAAGAAAAAAGACCAAAAAACCAAGAAGCACCAGTATTTTCTATTCAGAAAGCTAGATTTATTTATTTTTATTATTAACAAGCACTATTAAGCTCTGTTAACCCAGCAAAAATCCACTGACCTTCACCATAGCTTTGCCAATGAGGAAACTGCAGGACCTGGTCCATAAACCTGAATTAAATTTCTGAGTCTATTACCTAGAGTCTGCAGTCATTAATTCCTTTAAGTATTCCTAATTCAATCCCAATAGGTAAATGATGGCAACACCTACCAATACCATTGGACTTAATAGTCGGTTATTGCTTCCATTAAAATTCCTTTTTCCCCCCAAATTTTAGACTTCAGAAGGAACTTGGCATAGAATTTTTGAGCCTGGAAACAATTTTTGTGCTTCAGATTTTCAAAGGGATCTCCTTGGCCTCCTTTAAATTATAGAGACATAAGAAACACACAGACAGCATTCAAGAGGGGACTTTTCTTATTGGTGCCTTGATGTAACTGGTGAGTGGATGGCAATCCCTTAAAAGGTGTATCAGTGTATTTGCTAACAGACCTCAGGTTCCCTCATTTTTCTCAGAGCACCTGTGTGTGTTTATAAGTGATGTTCAGATATCAGTGAGGGGCCCAACCAGCAAAGCCTGAGTCTGGATTCAATCATTCTGAGAGTTCAGTGGGTTTGGATCGAGGGATTTAATCTGAGCCCATTTCTTGTAATTTATTTTAAAGGTGAAAGGGCTTTTCTTCTGCCAAGATGAGAGTATAGGGCTGCAGGGATTTGCATTTCTCTTGCAGCTGTAGCCTTCACTAGCGAATATGGCCTCAATTCTGGAAGCAGCTTAGCCCAGAGTTCTCCACTGTGACGGAGCGCCCCAGCACAGGCGGTCTCCAGAGGCAGAGCGAGCCACGCCAGCTGCAGCCTGAGCTCAGACAGCACCAGGGCAGTCCACCGCAGCATTTTCATGGAAAAACTGCGGAATGAAACTTGATGGCAAATCCACAGAAGCTTCTTCAGCACTGCCCTCCTGAACACCCCTGCAGCACCAGCCTCCAATGCCTGTGGTCCTCAGCAGCTGGAGAGATAGATATTCAGCCTCCAGGTAGCTTATTGGAAGTGTAAGGCTCTTGCCGCAGCTTTATGGGGTTTTAAAACTGGATTTTCAATAGGTGGGGCAATAATCAGAGTCTCTGTGGTCATCAGCACGAAGAGGCCAGGCTGCTGGTGATCCCCTGCCCTCAGAGCCTACACAGAAGGAGGGAGTGGTGGCAGAGGAGGTCAGAGGTGGACAAGGGAGGCTCTGGTGAGGGACCCGAGCACTCAGTTAATGCTTATCTTCAGGCGATTGTTAACTGAATACCATATTAATCTCCTTAAAACTAATTTACCTACAGGCTACTGCTGGAAGTTTCAACTCCTGACATTCCCCTTCCCCAGAGATTGCTCCAGTAAATGAATCCCCTAAGTTTTCATTGAATTCTCCCCTTTCTGGATACCTCTTTTCCTCAGCCTTTCCTTAGCAGAATGCAATTTTGATTAAGATCAGCACTTGACCTGAACCCTGTGAACCCATTGCCTCTGGGTATCACAAGGCGTGCTTGCATGTTGTCCTGATCAACCAGGGAGGCTGAGTAGGGGAAACTCACATTCTTAGAAATATTTTCATACAAAAGCTTCAGAATGAAAGTTGATGAAAAATCCATCAAAGTTCCTTCGTGAAGGAGTAACAATTTTGCTATACCATTCCTATTTACTGTTGAATTTCAATCCCTCTTGTTTTACCATATCTTTCCTGAAAAAATTAGGAATTTACCATTTTAAATGACACTATGAACTTAACTAAACCACTGCCCTGGAAATTTTTTTTCTTTTTTTTTTATGTAGTTGATGAGGAAACGAATCAGTTATATGAAAGAAAATCTTTTTAGGGATTCATTCTTATCACAATAAATAAGGTCTTACAATTCCAGAGATTACAGCATCAGCAGAGTTTTATATATATATATATATATATATTGCATAAAAATCTGTATCTGCCTGTGTACAGATAGATACATATTTACACACATGCATTTGCATGCACTTCCAAAACTATACTTACTCATGTTTCCTCTTGATAAATAGATATTCTATGAAGGCAAAATCATATGTAACATTCATTGAAGTTTGCTTTCTTTGCATCAAAATCCAGGAAGAATGTGATGCAACATCTTACAGTCTCTGTGCTACATCTGACTAGCTCATATTGAATACAAGCTCTGTTAAGTTGAAAGGATTTCTGGTTTGTTTCAACTTGAAAGTGATTTAATATGAGGCCCAGAGAGAAAATCTGTCTCAGTAATCAAATTATAACAAGTAAGGATTAAAAGTATTAAGAAGTTTAAGCAATCTTTTTGCTGCCCTATGTTCTTGAGGTCATTTGAAGCTGGCTGTGGGAATAAGTAAAATAAAATAACAAGAAGGAAAAAAACAAAGTATTATAGAAGGGAATCAAAGACCGTCCTTCAGGATTAGATTATCGTACAAGAAAGGGGCTGAAACATTTTCCAGGAGCCTTAATTCTTTTTCCTTTGGGAAACATAATTTTAAAAGGGTATTTTAATAACAATCTTTCTTTTCTTTAGTTCTAAAGTAGAAGGTCTCCATCTTAAAAATGAAATGTATTTATCACAAAAAAAATTCAATAAATGCTGATAAATGTCCACTAATTCATGAAATAAACAATATTCCCCAAATACACAATTCTAGAGGCTTGGCATACGGTATTCCTTTTCTATTAGTAGTTATATGCATACATACAAACATAAATAAAACAGCCTAAATCAATAGTGACAAATGTCTGAAGATCAAACAGCTTTAAAGCAACTAATGTAAGTCTCTCAGTGAAAAAAAAAAAAAAAAAAAAAAAAAAAAAAAAAAAAAAAAAGTTAAGCTTTTGTAGGTTATTTTAACACCCTTTGCAAAGTGACATTCTGAACCAACACACTACTAAGGTACTGGTGGCATCTCCCACTTACTGTAAGGAAAAGCTGAGGGAGAGGAAAAGATCAGGGCACTGAGCCCATTCATTTATGTACAACTAAGGATTTTAGTTAGGTTGTGATGGGGGAATTATGGACATCTGATCATAATAAGTTTTTTTCTTGTTTGCATGACTCAGAAAAGCCCAAAACTTAACCTAAGTGAGGGAGCACAAGCCAGAATGCTCTGTGCAAGCAGGCTGGTGTCCAGGTTCGGTCAGTAAACCTCTAATAAGCAACTGCCAATTAACATTAGATGGTCCTCACCGCAGAAGATCCCATCCCAGAGAAAACACTGAGTCCATGCAGTGTTTTGCATACATGTGTACACAGAAAACTGTTCTAAAATGAGAGGGTGGGGAGAGAAGTTGGATTGAGCAGACTCCTTGGGGCACAGCTGGAGTGTAAGTGCTCTTGGCAGTGAGTTAGAGTCTCCCTGTCAGGGATGAGGAGAGCAAATAATTTCCAAAGGTGATGAGCTGTGCTTTCTTGCTGTCCTCTTTCCCCCTGTAAACTGAGAACATAACTGATTTCACTTCTGACACGTAAACCCAGCCAGTCACTTTCCTCCACAATGACTTTAATTTCATTATCCACTAACTTTAAATAAGGCTGTTAGTGCTTGGGTAGCATCATTCTGAAAGCCTCCAAGGCATGGGGGTTGAGACAGTTGATTCCTGAGCTCCCCATGAAACCATAGCAGAATGTCCTTCTCCTTCAGTTTGGAACAGAGCCAGACTCCATGATGTGGGAAGAAGCTCCACGGTGAAAGGCAGGAGGCAGGCATGGGTGAGGATGCTGGGCTCCAAGAATTTTATTCATGGCTTAAATTTCTAATATATATACACACGTATGGGTACACAATATATTTTTGCCCAAAGATGCTGTAATTTTAGTCACATTTTCAGACAAGATATTTTGAAAGTATTGATGATTTTTTTCTTTGATAGTTTTTTCTTTTATACTCTTTCTTTTTTGATGGCATCATTGTCCCAAAATCTGAAAATCATCAATCTGCATCAGACAGGCCTTCAGTAATTTATTGAAAGGTTGACCCATATATTTTTCTGAAGAGAAGAGGTAAATCTGAATTTTTCTTTCAAAACTATGGTGTTGACAATATCTCTCTAAATTTATTATGCTCAATTATCAAAAATAGTGCCACTTAATAAAAATCCCATTTGTTTTTTGCCTGATAATTTTAGTTTCAGTAGCTATGATGCTGGTGTGTTGACAGTGTGGAAAACAAATCTGAGCAGAAGCTGTTTTAAATTTTTGAGTAAATACACACACAAAACATTACGTGGATATCCTTTAGAGGAAGAGGCCTCATTTACTTAAATTGAATGTGACTGCCTGAATCTCACCTTGCTTTTTTAATGCTACCACCCAGGATTCCCTTTAAGGAAGTCCTTGGTTGTGGAAGGGTTTGGGTTCATGACTGCTGGATTCAAGATATTGTCGGTCAGGGACATTTGATAAATGTCTGATTGCAGATCAGCAATGACTTCAGAGAAGATTTTCTTATGCTAAAGAAGTTGGCTCTTGAATGCTCATTAGGAGGTAACAAGCTAACTCATTGGAAAGAGAATCCTCTGAGAAAAGCTTTTGATAAGTCTTTTAAAGGCTGTTAAGAGTAATTTCTTTCAAAACACACTCAGGCATACCCTGTATGGGTCCATACCTTGGATGTTTACTGAGGCAGTACCAGTGATTCAGAGAAACTGCTTCAGAGGGACAGGGGTTTGGTTTCCCTCAGTTACCCAGTGCACAGATAGCAGGAGAGAACAAACTCTTATGCTGTCTCCCTCTTTCCTGATTGCTGACACTTTAGCTGTCAGATGAAAACAGGACAAGGCACTGAAGTCGTCCAAGAAAGCACAGGTACAAGGGTGGAGGGAAGTGCACCCCTTCAGAAGAATAATCCACCTCTCAGCAATATATTAGCAATATATTAGCACACCATCAGGTTTTCTGACTTTCTTTGTTTCGTGGCTAAGAGGTTAGTGCTCGTAAGGTCACATCTGTGAAACGTTGGAAGTTAGCACAGAACTGAGATTAAAAGAAATACAATCTACTGAAAAGAGGATTTTCAAAAGCTCTACAGTCTACCATTGGAAAAAAGAAATGCAGTGGATGCCTGCTGCATGCCATTTCTTTTCTTTTTTTAATCCCAGTAAATTTCACACCCTCTGCATCCCATCTGGCCAGAGGGAGGCACAAACTGTGTACCCAGAGGTGGTCATACACCTGTCACCACCTGCAACATGACCATCACTACAGATGTACAAAGCACTGCAAAGCACTGTACAAAGCATTTCAAACCGAAGCATCTATTTCAGAAGAGAAGACCTCAAAGGACACAAAATTAAATTAGAGTCTGAACAAAATCTGGGAGGATGATTAAAATGAGAATCAAAAGGTTATAAAGCTAAATGCTTTTTCTGAGCCAATGGTTGTCATAGTAATCTCTTGTACAACTTTTTTTCTTGGAAACACAGAGTAAACACTTATTAAAATGGGCCTCAGTTATACAGTAAATACATGAATTTATTACTATTTGAAGTCAGAGCTGGATGAAGAAATCCAGGAGACACCATTTCGGAATTTGTTTTCCTTCTCAAACCAAAGGTCCAATGATGCAAAGTCGTTCAAGCGACCAAGGAGACAGAGATGCATGTTTATTGTCTGTTTGGCCCATCCTGGGGGCTCCAAGGCTGCAGCTAAGCAACCACTCTCATCTGGGTCAAACACAAAGACACAGACAGCGCACATAAGGCTATCATGTTGTGAAGAGTATGGCATGATGTACAGCTGGTATAGCAAATTTTATTTAAAGAAACACAGTTTCTAATTAGTTTAGTTTTATCTGTACTGTTTAGGTTTTTGTTTACAGTCAAGTTGTATGAGGTAAAAGTCTACTGGAAAGAATAACACATGACCCAGGCTGGGTTCTCTCCAGGCTTTAGCTGGATGGGAGAAACCAGCATCCTGTTAAACAAGATAATATTAAAATTATACATAAACTATTTCAAGGTGAATGGTTTGGGTGTGTTAAATCACGCACTTGAACTGCCGTGGGCATTTACACTTTAAACTTTCAACGTATTGGATGCTTTGGGTCTCTCCAAAAAAAAGAGAAAAAGAAGATGTGCAGT
The DNA here is from genome assembly GCA_013398615.1 of Brachypodius melanocephalos. NCBI lineage: Eukaryota > Metazoa > Chordata > Aves > Passeriformes > Pycnonotidae > Brachypodius > Brachypodius melanocephalos. Next base: position 20,514,170 of record VZSR01003807.1, read on the forward strand.
CTCAAGACAAATTTATTCAATAAAGACACATGCAAATAGAAAATTCTTGATTGCATGTGAAAACACCTAATTAAGTCAAAGACTTTCATTCTGGTTTTAAAATTAAAAAATATTAAAACCCTGCATTTAAAGTATTCTTCTAAAAGTTTAAAAAGTATTTTAGTATTTTAAAAAATAAATTTGAAATGTCTGTGACATCCACACTTTCTTTGTTAAACTGCAGCACTTGATAACTTTGGGTATAGACACTCAGCATCTCCCTTAGCCCAATGTGAATAAGGAAAACAAAGGCAACTGATAAGTGAATAAAGCAGGGGTCAAGTTTTCAACTCCTAGCCATATTTATTAGAAAAATATTGCTGATATAAACTATTTAAGAGTGACACTGGATCTACCAGAGTCAGTGTCCTCATTGTAAATAACTGAAGCTGTGAACAACTTTGAATAACAAAGCTGAACAGCTCTTCTCTGGAAACACCATTGATCCTGCTATGGCTAAGAGGTTTTGGACACCTTAACTACATCCCACTTTCTTCTTACTACATTTTTCTGCAAAGATTTTTCTGCAGTAAAATAAGGATGGACACAGCTTCACATCTAACTCATAGCCAGAGCTACAAAGGTAGTGGAGGTAAGAGAAACTCCTACAGTTAAAAGTTTGTTTCAGAGGAATGAGATACGTGCTTCTGTCTTACATCCCCACGACTGCAAAAACAGAGAGGGATGATGTTGGAAGCAAGGCCTCAAACACCGTCAGTCTTCCCATCACACACTGATTTTTTTCTTCGCTAGGCTGTGTGTCAGCCTTCTGCCTATGTGCCTTTATGTTCTCTTTAGATGGAAGAAATTCTCTACACTGGGATGCTACTCTAAAAAAACCAAAAATTGATGATGACTGCCTCAGCTTCAGTATCTCAATTTCTTCCCCTAAAGGCTGTTTTGAGGGTCAACCCAGGTTGTAACATTTTGGAAATGCAGACTGGTATTCCCTTAGGAATTCAGTCAGGAGGCAACTGAGTATTTTACACTAGGATAAAGTGGGAGAGAGGGAAAAATGGAGCACTGTGGATGGGCATAAAGTGTCAACGATAATCTCGTTTTCTGAAAATACTAACTTTGGGAAGTGTTTAGTTTTCTCAACAACACCTACTAAACTAAGCCTCTCTGGGAGACAGAGGAAACACATTGGCCACATACATGCTAGTAAATCAAATGAGTGTGGGATTGTTTTCTGTCACTGTGTCCAACTGGCATGGAGCAGCATCCATGCTCCTAAATTCTCATCTTTCAAAACATGCTAGCAGCAGCCAAATTGATGTGATCTCTGAACGATCTTTGGCCTCTGAAAATCCTTACTGTACTCAGCAATTGTTTGGGATAGTGCTAGCTGGTCCAGGTCAAAATCATACTAGGAACCTTGTTAGATGACCAAGTTATTATGTCCAGGAACATTCCCAACACGGTATTTATTAACATAGATGTTGCAATATTCCTTCTTCCCCCAAAAAAGGCACAGATATCAGTTAGACATCGAAGAGCCTGTCAGGACTGGTGTACTTTTGGGAGTATAGACAATTAAAGTCAATTAAATTTTCCATTTACGAGACAGAAATTTGGATTTTGACATTCAGACTTCATCTAAGACTTCACATAGGTATATGGTATTATCTTGATCTGACTTCATAGTTCTAATAAAGCAAGCACTTTCTGAATGACCAAATGAAAGCTCCTAGGCTCACTTTGCTTCATACAACAGCATAATTTCCCTCACTTGAAACAAACAGCTGAACAGATGTTTCTCAGCTGCAGGAAACGTAATACAAAATTTCTTCAGGAAAACAGAATTTTTTCTGGTTTTTTGCTCTGCATGGATTTTTTTGCACAGCTCTATTTAGGACAAAATTCTAGTTTAAAGTAAATATTTTCCATTTATTGTTGACTTGTGACATTATAATCTATAGTTCTTTGCACCATTCCTTTCACTATTTGTTCAAATTTTAAATGTCTGAAAAATAAACTGTAAAGCTGAGCCTGTATCATGATTGGTTGAAAAAGACTCCCAATAAAATTTGCTAGATTTCTGATAAAGACGTGAAGCTACTGTTGCAATGTTAACTGAAGATGGCTTAGGTGTAAAATGCTTATTTCCCTCCATTTCCAAGGCTTTTTGCTGCTCTAAAATGTGAGCTATACATAGTAATAAAAGAGCCATGGGATGTTAAAGTACCCAAAAAGTATTGGCCAAGTTCTTGTAACACAGAACCAGGGACCAAAGTACATTTTGAAGCAGAAACAAAACCCAAGCATCTCTATCAACATACTAGGAAATGACAGGGAAAACAGGAAGGAACTGAGTCATCTGGATACAGGGAATCAGCAAAAGAAAGGTCAAAATTTAGATTATCAGTCTCTCCTCTCAATATATATCACAGTTATCTAAACAAGTGGAAGCTTATGAAGTTCGTTCCTCACCTTTTTCCAGTGCCGCAAACAACAGTAGATTGTGCCGGGTTAACCTGATTCCTTCAGTACTCAGTGCACAAAAATAAAAAATAAGTAGCATCCCTTTATCAATTAGAGAAAAGTCAGCATCTGTACTCTCCCTTGTGCAGCTGAAGTAAAATCAACTTGGCAAGAACCATGGGATAAATTAGACCTTAGAAAAGAATCCAGACCTTCAAATTAAAGCAAGTTAGGATATTTTTGGTTTATAATTTTTACGTGCACACATTGGAAAATGCTACTTTCAATAAATCTAAGTTTTCAGCAGAAACATCATAATTTGTACTCTCTTTTAGTGAAAGATTCTCACCTGTTGAACAGTATTTCAAGTATTGATAAAGAAAGACAGGAACACACCTCACTTCAGAGAAGCAAAGATCTATTTCATGTTCCTATACAGAAACAGGTAAACCTAAGTTTCTACATATCAGATGAATGCCCTAAGTCCAGTCTAGACTACACTGTCAGTTAGGTCCATGAACCATTTAAAAAAAAATCTGGATTTTCCTCGGGGTAACTTTTTGCAAGATGAAAAAGCCTTTTTCCTACCCAGCTCCACTTTTGATTTGCATCCACTACACTAAACATTGCTACAACTGTCTGTAAAGCAGCTCTTGAACACACAGAGGCAAATCTTTGCTATGGCCTAGAGCTGACCAGTGCAGGAGAGAAAGGGAGCAATCAGAAAGATTTTGTTCCAACTCTGATTCTTTGCCAGCACTGGCCACAGAGACAGCATGTGTTAGAGCAACTCTCAGGCTGGTCCAACTTACACAAGATGACAGTGGTCTCAAGGCAGCCAGATGGAATTTTTCTGGAGCATAATAGCACTCAGGTCCCATCCTCTCCAACCTCTGGCTTTCTTATTTTATAGGCTGCGACTGGTAAGATTCAAGACCATGCCAATCTAATGTCTACTAAACACTCTCTTCTGCTGGGAAATTTTCATTTGGCCAGATACAACTGAATTCCTGAGGCACAGAGAGGCCAGCATACGGAACTGAATCTGTCCCAGGGTATTTTTGGTCTATCATCTTGTTAATTCATCAGTTAAGAAAATTTTCTCAGCTTAAAAGAGCCCTGCAGTGGTGTCACAGTGTGGTGATCCCACAACTTTTTAGTACACTTTGCACTGGAACTCAATGTCACTGGCACATCTCAAAGTGAGAGGTCACAGTAAAGAGCACATCAGCCAAGAAATCTGACAAGATACAGATTTCTTGGTGCTAGTGGAGCCAAGAGATGCAAAAAAAAAAAAAAAAGGGCTGATTCTGAAGACTAAAAGATAGCAACACTGCTGGTGATAACCACCATCTCTTGCACAACTGCTGCCATGGTTACAGAAGAAAATGCAGCAGAAGGAAACAGGGAGTTAAATCAAGATTTTATACACGTGCACATGTGGGTGTGTTTACAAAATGACACAGCAAAAGTCTTTTACCCAAGAAATAGCCGCCCCCCCCCAAAAAAAACTCATTAAAATAAAACTTTTTCACAAAAAGAAGCAGCGAACAACTATTTCTAGTCAGTATAAATGGTAGTTCAGATAAGAAGGAAGTAAGGACTATAAATTAACTAAAATTAGCACAAAGTTGCCATAAGTCCTTTCCTTGTAAGAAGAAATAGCTTTGATTACTAATTGCTTATGCTCTCAGTAATGTTGAATTTTAAACATTATGCTTCTTTGTCATGAGCTTATCTGTAGTTCCTATCACTGGTATCTGCTCCCTAAATTGCTAGGAGAAAATTTACTTCCATAAAACTGAGTCATAGATGTAAAAGAAAACAAGCCATCAGTTCTTGGTGTCAAAATTAGGACTTTACTGGCCATTTTTTTCAATATATTAAGTATTGCAGAAGTCTTTATAGTTTGAAAGCACAGGGATCAAAGATTCCAATGACGCATATGAGGACTCAACTTTTCTGCAAATCAGAGCTTATGTCCTTCTGTCTGGCACAGAGAAAATGAGTCATGCAAGTGCAGTAACTACATGTAAAAGACTGAGGATAAATGAAACCTTCACCACCCTTTGTACAGATGCAAACAAAGAATCCAATTCTTTATTGCAGCTTACACCTTAATAATGTAAATGTGCCTGTGATTTTGGCAGCCTTTTACACTTTCTACTGAGATTGAGACTTTTGGGCAATCGCTATCAAACCTGATTAATTTCCAGAGCTGCTCCTCTCAGTGTACTGAACTGACAGTGATCTTCTGGAAACAGGACTACAGAAAAAGGTAAATTAAGTGAATGGAGTAACTGGGGAAAATAGAAGGCTGCTCTAGTCCGTGAGAAAGGGCCTCTATCCATGAATAAGAAGAACACTTTGCATTCAGCAGATATCCTTGAAATTTCCTGGCACAGTGTAGTAACAGAACCTACTGAAGTGTTAGACCTGCATGGAGAGTATTCACATCACCCAGCCTCGGGCAGCTAACCCTTGCAGTCAGCAAGTCCTTTCTAGGCAACTAAGGAAATTATGTCCAGAGCTTTATTCAAAAATAGGAAAGGGCCTTAAGAGATCACCTAGCTTGCTTCTTATCCTAAAACAAGATCAGCCATTATGTATGCAGCTGTACCACCAAAACCTGTCATTGAAGCTTCACAACCTCATGGTTTCTAGTGTCAAAAAGTTTTCCTATCTTAACCTATATTGCCATCAATCACACTACATTCTCTTTTTTAATCATCATTTGGGTCCTACCCACAGTGGTCATAAGCAAAACACTCATGAGAAGTGTTCAGAAGCAGAGTGAGAACAGAGAGTTTAGAGGGTTGTGCTGTGGAGTGTGGCCAGCTCAGGTCAATGCCTAGACATAGAGGCAGACCTCATCAGTCCTTCCCACTGGAACTATTCTGTCCTATTCTAGTCTAGAGTAGTCTAGTCTAATTATTTTTTAACAGTTGTATTTTCCTTTATGATAGAACTGGTTCCTTGTCATGGCAAGAATGAGAAATAATCCCTATGTTTTTCAGCTCTGAAATATATAAAACCCATGGCCAGCTGAAAAGTAAAGGGCAAAGGGAAGTGGAAAAATAAAGAAAAGCCAGTGGCACACAATGTTTTAATTAATAATAGAATGCTGGAACTAGAAATCATGAGAAAAGTCAATATCCTTTACCTCATAATAAAAATGGTCTTAAAACCTTTTAATATTATTAAGCAGTTTCAAATGCTTTAAAATTCTATTCCCCACTAGGCTGGAGATGTGAAAGCTCATGGAGTCTCTTTCAATAGCGAGCTGGCTGATGTGACAAAGTGCATGACTCTCTCTTTTTAATTCTTGACTTATGTTTTTTCTTGATTTTTCTTTATTTGAAATCACGGGGAATGAGACACTTATAGCCTTGGGGAGAACAACCTTCAGCAAGAGTACTTTCTTATTTAACTAAAATACATTAAGTGTGGCCAAAATGATCTCAATACATACCGCAGAAAACGAAAATATTTAATGGGTAGTGGCATGATGGGACCACTACCTCATGGGGCTTTGGGAAAACCTTGGTGGTATTGTCACTTTTGCAGAGGGGATTCAGGGCCAAATCCTTGGAGAGGCTGCAGTCTATTTAACACAAAGCCCAGGAAAGGAACAAAAGACAGTACCATCTAATTGTGGTAGAACTTTAAAATCCAAGTATCTAAAGATCTTTTATGCCAAATCAATAAAATGTTATTATACCTCTAATCTCATTGTAAAAAAATAATTTAAGGGACTTTGGATTCCCAAAGCACTTGCAGTAACCATAATTTTCCTAATATTCAAATCTCACCCTCATCACCAGTTCCCCACACACTAAAAGAGCTAATGATATATTTATTTTGATGATGTTTGCTAAGGCCAGTCTTTCCTTCATTTAATTTTTCTTGTGGGAAAAAAATGAGATCATTATCATTAGACACAGCTTTCGGTAAGTTTTAAGACTTGCTCTGATCTCATTCTTTTACACAGTGGCTGTCCTGTGTGATGTCTAGACTGTTAAGTGATATTTAGACTTTTAAACAGTCCAAATACTGCTGAACTTCATGACAGTTTTCCACTTCTATTAGGAGACAGACAAACACCTTTATATCTGTATTCCAAAACTCCTTTTTTCTACTCATAAAGTAAAGTTAATTTTTCAGAGATCACCTTTTCCTTTGGTTACCATTGGGAAACAAAAAGCATAAGTTCAATGGGCAAAGGAAAAAAAAATATGCATTTAATTAACAGTAGATGAATACACTGCAAAAAATAAGTTCTATTCATTTTCAGTTGGGGAAAATTTTGTGGTGTAGAGATATTTTTTCAAGTTTTCTCTTCTCACCAGGGAACTGATTTATTGACAATCAGTTAGTGCTTTCAGATAAATCTCTAGTGTTTACAGCAATATTTCTGCCTCACTTATTTTTTAACTGTTTAATTTTATCTTCTCATAGACTTGTGAAAATTAGTTATTGAAAAAGCCATTTCTTCATCTTTTCCTTGTTGAAGGTCAGTGCCAGAGTCCTGCTTATTTTATGGTTTGAGAGCTTTGTTCAGTCTCTTTTTATATGTCCCAAAGGGTGGGTATTCTACCACTTTTCTTGGAAGACTTTCTACAGCTTAATAGACTTCATTATTAGCAAAAAAAATCCCATAAATCAGCCTAATTTTCCAATGCTACATCTAAAAGTGTTATTCTTGTTAGTTACAGTGTCCTGGCTCAATCTGCACAATCCCACATCCTTCCTTTCTTTTTAACATCTTTCAAAATTCTTGGCTTAGTTTTCTCCCCTATTAATTGTTGTTACTCATTCCTTGGGATCAAACTCTTTTCTTGTCGGGAGCCACTCAGATAATGCTGGGGACACGCTGTCTACAGATATTTGAAAATGTCTTCCAGCAGTTTTTAGCTGTTTCAAAAGCTACATGACATCACCTAATGATATACTGTGGTAATTGGGTATAGGCAGACCAAGGTTTGCAGAATGCTTGCCTAGTAAAATGTGCTTTAGTAGCATTTACTTCTGCTAAGATGTTTGTTTGGCCAGACTATAAAAACTGATAAAAAGCTGAGAGGCAACACTTTTCCTTGCTCTTCCCCTCAGAAACTTCTCTGTCAAATCACAAAACACAAAACTGAACACCCTGAAGAAGATAGTAAAGCACAATTTTATTTCATAGAATCATAGAATGGTTTGGGTTGGAAGAGACCTTAAAAATCATCTTGTTCCAACCTCAATGCTATGGGCAGGGACATCTTCCATTAGACCGGGTTGCTCAAAGCCCCACCCAACTTGCCCTTGGACACTTCCAGAGATGGGGCATCCCCAGCTTCTCTGGGAAACCTGTTACAGTGTCTCAACGCTCACAGTAAACAATTTCTTCCAAATATCTACCAGAAGTCAACTATCTTTCAGTTTAAAGACATTATTCCTTGTCCTATCACTACATGCCTTTGCACAAAGTCCCTCTCCAGCTCTCCTATAGCCCTCTTTATGTGCCTGTTCAGTACTTCTGGTACTGAACAGACTTTCAGTGTTTCATGTTTTTGTTCACGATGTGCGTTTGCAAGGTTGGAACAGATGCTGTCTAAACCCCTCGGCAGCACTGCCACTGAGCAGCCAGGTGTTTATGGAACACAAGGCAGGATTATAAAAATGTGGTGTTTCCTTTTGTCAGCAAAGGTGCTTCAGTGAGCAGAAAAGTGGATTAAACTATCTTCTCCCCCCAGAACTGGATATTGCAAGATATATATAAGAAGAGAGTAAAAAGAATTTTTGTGGCGTTGCTACACTCTTGTGTACCTCCCAAGGCCACTGCAATCCAACTCCTGATAGCTTAGATCTGTCCAGTTTCAGTAGGAAATGCACCTTTGCAAATGTCCTGGATTGTAGTATAGGATTAGCACAAAGTATTC
>VZSR01003807.1:20529942-20550649 GCA_013398615.1 Brachypodius melanocephalos
GGATGCAGGGCTCCAGGTGGGGTCTCACCAGAGCAGAGCAGAAGGACAGAAAAACTGGGTTTTAATATGAAACATTGGACAGCAAGATCCTCCAAATGAACCAAACTAAAATTTAACATATGATTGAAACCTGGAACATTCAGTATAGCAATATAGTAAAAATGGGTCTGATAGGAAATAAAGAAACACTGCTTTAGTCAGATCATCTTTACAGAATTCTAAGGTTCCTCCAGATATTCTGGATATACAATAAAACAGTACGTGGACAGCATGCAACTGTATATAATAGAGGTGGCTTAAAATAAAATCCACCTGTATGTATCTGAACACAAGACAATTTCCAGCACCTCCTATTGAAACCAGTAAGTTTTTCCTTTCTTGGCTTCACAACAGCAGCTGTGCTCCCCACAGTTAGCACAATTAAGTCATATTCCACAGAGGAAGGATGAGAAATCCTCTCTTAGAGACCATATCTTGCTTTGATTATGATTCAAGTTAAAATAACATATCCAAGTAACATACCCCAGAAAAATTAAGATTTTACTCACTATCAATGACTGTAAAATCTTCTGGCACTCAAAAAATTCACTTGTATCAGGAGATGAAAAGTTGGAAGTATGGGAGTCAGGGTAAAGTCAGTCATCCTTTCCACAGAATTTCTAATGGTTCTGATTTGGACATATGCCAGATATCCTTAATAATATCAAATAATAACATGGAGCAGCACTTTACTCCTTGCAAATGGCCAGTCATCACAGGTCAAAATTTAGAAAATCCAAATAAACTAGATCGAGGCTTTTTTGGAACGAAAGTAGACAAATCTCTACTGCTTGGCATGAAAAAAGTGAGGAAGGAAAGAGGATCAATGGAGAATGCCAGCCTAATATTTCTGGGGTAGGTAGGGAAGTTTTGAAATTGTTCTACCATATTCTGCATGTCAATAGTCTCAAAACAACATTCAGCAGATAAGAATAACTACATCAACAGCAGCTCATAGCTCACCCTGTGCTAGGACTTTTAATGTGGGAAAGTAAAACCAGATGACAAAGATCTGGTTGTCCCCATGACCAGATTTAATTCTTTTTGTTCGTGGAGTGACATACAAGGACCTTAGTGAACTAGAGAAACAGATCAAATATCTTTCACCTTGTTGTGTACAGCGGAAAGTCTTTGGGACTCTGTGTTCTGCTTTTGAACTCAATATTCTGCATGTACAATCTCAGTCTTTTTTTAGCTCAGAAGATGTTTACAATTCTCAGCTATGAGAACAAAAACACAGGACTGTGATCTGAGGCTGTGTCTTACCATGACTGACATTCACTGGGGTGACTCTTCATGCAGAAGAGTACCCACACATAGATGTGTCAGCATGTATGTGTACACTCAAGAAAATTTCACTTTCTCTCACGTGCAGGTTACAATATTCATCTACTTAATTCTGTCCTGGAAGAACTCTTCGGCATTGTTTCTTGGTAGGAACAATTCTCTAAATACTTTGCTCATGAAATTTTATTGAATAAGGGTTATTATTCTAGGACACACGGAGACCAAATTGGTGGAAAATGTTATGCATTAATCCCTTAGCAAATCAAGGATGTATGCTGCTGCAAAATTGGTTATATAAGATCCTAAGAAATTCTAAAAATGTTTTTTCCTCTTGACATTAAATAGCTGATTTTATACGGCTTGTGATACACTCTCATAACATACAATAAGAAATTAAAATACATTTATTTTGCTTTACATAAGAGAACTGTGTGATCTGAGACAAAATAATTGGTATAAAACATTTAACTATCTATGCATTTTGATGGAATCCACAAAACAAGTGTATGTTCGTATAATGTGCAATTTCCAATTTATTAACAAGCAGGAATCAAGAGAAAAAGCATTATATGTTCTCCTTCTATCAGCCTCTTGCAGGAAGGTGAACTCCCAAACTGGTTGGAAAAGATCCAGAAGAGGAGTTGAGTTTTGTGTCTCTCATCCTCATTTGGGATGAGGCAACTGGCAGGGCTCTGTGCCAAAAAGGTGCTGGCTGCCATCATGGCTGTACCCGATGTGGGCTTAGAACAGGAAAGTGATTGTATTTATTTTTAGCTGTTTTCATACTCCTTCTCCTTTTGAAGAAATTCTTATAAAAACTTTTATCTTGTCATCATGTGTAAATTATAAAGTATATTTTCAGTATTAAAGGGTTACGTCCAGCCCACTGTGGGTTATATATCAAGATTCCTGCAGATGTTCCGAAGCATATTTCACTCTGAAGATACTCCAAAGTTCTGGTTGACTTGAATTTGGACTAAGGATTTTGCCATTATAAGCTTTATGAAAGAGAGACTGGTAAACGTCTGGACCTTGGAACTGACTTTGTGATATTTGGACTGTGTGTACACATCATGTGGTGAATTAGCATGTGGTGTTCTTATGCAAACAATAAAAACAAACAAAGAAAGAATTAAAAGTGCATTTAAGAAAATGAGTTTCAGCGTATGATTAAAACAACCCCATAATAGCACAACTTTGCGGTAAAGGTACATACTTGCCATAAATATCTGCTAGCATGGAAGCTGAGCATTCAAAACCCTCAATTTAGCAGCAGTGCAGATGCTGTTACTTAGTTAACATGGAATACCACAGACAAATTAGGCACAGTCTGGAAACTGCTTCAGAGCAAGCCAAAGTGTTGGGGCAAAATCTTGCTCCCGTTTTCAGCAATGTAGATCACTGTATGGCACCAATCGAAATGGGTAAAAATTGGCCCAGAATGTATCTACAGACACCCGCAAAAATGGTAACAAATTTGGAAAAAAAAAAAGGTAAAAATCCTGAAAAGAAAAAATCATGAAAATTTCAAAAGCTTCACCTAAAAAGTTCTCTATCTCACCCAATTGATAATGTCCCATCAGCAACTGCAATGCCCACCCAGCTGGGCCCCTAAGAAAATCTAATTCTTAAAGGCAGTTTCTTCATCCTGATTGAACATACGTAACATTATAGTGACAAGAACGGCTCTCATTACTGGAAACGAGATACACAATTCTGCGTTTTCTCTTAATGCTGATCTCTTAAATGTTAAAAACTTCTGTTCTTTAACCTCAGTTGAACTGAGATTTGGATCCTACTGCAGAGCAGATAGCAGATAAACAGAAAATGGATTGCCCCTAAATCTTAACTGAGGACATAGTAATGTAAGGAAGTTATTGTCTTCAAAATTTTAGTAGTTGGTTTTCATTCAGATCAAAAGGCTTCAGTTCTTAGAACTGCTTATATTGGAGGTTATGTCTGTTCTTCCTGGATTTTTTGTAAGGGGAAGGTTTTTTCCCGATGCTTCTGGTCAAATCTCTCATCTATTATGTTCTGTACAAATACATTACTCCACTTCAACAATGAAAAAAGAGTATTTGGATTTCAACAACTCTATTATTTACTACACTTATACATTTCTGCAGCTAAAACCAACCAACTACTGTGAGTTATTTTCCACAAGCAATAATTCAGATTTTTAAGAAGAGACATATATTTTAGCTCAGCTTTTCCATAGTTAGTGAAATTAACTTTATCATCAGGAATATTGATTTAAGCAATTTAGGCAGACTCAGAAAGTGTTTACTGAAAGGCATGTTAAATCTGTCCTCTGCAAGCTTCCAGCTAAGAATTATTAGATATGTTCAATTGGAATGAAGAAACATAACACACAAACTAACTGGCTGATCACAGACTTTTGCCTTTCATATGGCAATGAGTGAAAACAGACAGCTGCTCAGTGAGCTAAAAATTGAGACTTATGAGGAATCACAGAAGGGTAGGGTTGGAAGGGACAACTGGAGGTCCAATCTCCCTTCTCAAGCAGAGTCTCCTAGAATATTCAACAGAATATTCCACAAACAATTCTGAATGGTGAATATACTTGAAAAAAGTGAAACATACATCAATAATTAATGATAAAGAAGAAAAAATTTGTGACTTATTTGCTCAACAATATTTTTACAGTACTGCTGAAGAAATTTTTCAAACAAGGTATATTTGCTATTGAAAAGAAATATACTTGAAAAAGGTGGTTAATGATGAGAATTTCAGAGACATTACAAAATGTGATCAAGCAGCACACAAGGTTTATAGAGTAACAAAATTTAATTCCTTAGAAGATAAACTGAAAAAGATAACCTGAAATTGAAAGATATGAAAATAAGATAAAAACTACTTTTTAGCTGCTTAAGATGCTTTCTGTTGTCTTGCTTTTCTGAAACTCAAGGAATATATTGTCATGCAGATGAGCCAACAATTCTAGCATATTTCAATAATAGACTATTGTAACCTAATAAAAATAATTGAAATCATTTCTGGCAAGTCTAGATAGATTGAATGCTGCGGTTTTTTTCTCTTAATACTAAGGAATACTTTCAAAGAAGGATTCATGCACAAATCTGCAACAGGGTTCCCAAACCCAATGATTTAAAAACACATTATTTGCAAGATTTAAGCATGGTTAATCAAACTTTAAGCTGACTCATCTACATGAGCTCTTTATAGCTAGAAAACTGTATTTACAGATTTTGGTTAATTTTTCAAATTTATCACCAATCATTGTGTTAGGGGCAAAAAAAAAAAAAAGATAATACACAGAAAGGCATATATTAAGATATTACACATGATGCAAGTTACAGCAAATCCATCATAGCAGCAGTTATAGGGTTGCATGTTTTGGATGGAGAGAACTGCATCTTATTTATCTAGTGCTAGAGTTCAAATCATCATGATTCATTTCTTCACTGGCTTCATGCAAGCTCAGCAAAACTGGAGAAATAATATGTTAAACTAGTGTAAAGGTGCAGTTTCATACCAGTTTAGGAAATTTAAAGAAAAAAAAAAAAAAAGCTTTCCTCTTAATCATTTACCTCCTGCAATGTTGACAAGGTAGGTGGAACACTAATTCTTACTAGAAGGAAAATACCAGGAACAACCTTGCCCTGAATTTGCCATAAGAAGCAGACTTTTATCAATCCTGCCTCAGCCTGGAAATTTGGGGTCTGGGTAGATATATGAATAGAAAACACTGTAAACAGAGAATAAACTTGAAACTGCAATTCATTTGCATGCCGGCTGCTCCACTTACATGCTGAAAACTCTCAGAGAAAATGTTTTGATGTGTTTCTTAATATTTCCAAGAATGTCCTGCTCCAAGAGCTTACACATCTCTGGTGTAGATTAGTTATGGACTTTTCATGCTGATGAGGTAATCCCCTTAATGTACTATACACCATAGGATATCCTCCTCCTCTGTTTTATGTTCTGACAATGCTAAAGGTCAGGGAAGTGTTTCATGTGGTGATAGGCTCCATTTAAAAGGGAAACTACAAGAACAGAGGAAAATGTCTTTTTCTTTAAGTTTACAAGAATAATATATAAAGCCTAGGTAAAAAAGGATTGTCAGTGCATCTTGTATTGAAGCTACACTCATAGCTTTGCTCAAAACATTATATTAACTTCTAAAAATGCATTTTTGATGTAGTGGTTGGTAACATAGTGGTACTGATAGAGGAAGATGAAATCCATACTGTAACTGCTAAGTTTACTCATAGAAAATGTTGACTTCACATCAAACAGTAACAAAATAAAAATAATTTAGGTTGAATGCAAAAATTACGGCTCTAAACACATGACTTTTATTAAAAGTAGACTTCCTCTGTAAGACAACCATGTAAAAATTAAATTAACTCAGAAATAAAGATATTTTGTTACACAAATTATGTCTCAAACATGGGCCACATTTCAAGAGGGATGCAGACAAGAGTTAAACTTACTAAGCTTTAAAAAATACTACATACAATCTTTTTAACAGACATCATCATTTTACAAGGAATTTGCAAGAGAAAACATGAAAAAGCTGATATTTCAAAAGTGTTTCTTTATAATTAACAGTAGTTTGCTCCTTTGTGCCATAAATTCACACTGTTATTTTTTAACAAAGGTATTAGTACAATTTATAAAATCACAGTTTTGGTACAGCTTTAAAATCCAGCTTCTAATTTTCAGAAATTTTCTCAAAAGAGTATATATTCCTCACAGAAAAAAAAATTAAAAATTAAACAAACCGTTTTTAAATCAATAATGAACACACTATATAATAAATTGTTTATGTTTACATTGAATCTGCTGCTTTCTTCTTTACTGCTAATAAGGAGGGCAAAAAATAAAGCTTTATTTGAAGGAGAGGGGAATACTTACACAAGTTTTAAGCAAACACAACAGCATAGTTAACAAAAGTTCGTCTTGTGAATTGTCTTCCCAAAGGATCCTTTAAGTGTGGTAAGGAAGATAGAGCATTTCCTTCACATACACTTTCCTCAGTTTAAAGCCTGCTATTTGTTGGTATTCTTGCTTATGTTCCAGTATAAATGCTCTGCAGTATCACAACCATCCTCTCCTCTCCTCTCCTCTCCTCTCCTTCTCTTCTAAGCATTGAACTTAGGGCTTGGAAAAAGAGGAACAGAAAATACTGGGAAGAAACTCTGCTTAGTCTTCAAAATTAAGAATATGAGGAATGTTATGGAAACTGGAGGACTCCTCTGGGAGGTGAGTCATAATTGAATTTTCATGCATGAATAAAGAAATATGATATCAAATATTTAGCAAAAAAACCTTTAATCTAGCAGTCCATGGAGTTAGCAAAAAAACCCCAAACAACAACCAAAAACCAAAAAAACAAAGAAAACAAATAAAAACTCCCAAAACAAAACCAAATGGACAAAAATGTAAAATAATCTACGAAAATTCCTCTCCAGTCTCAAATAGAGAGTAGCCTGATATTTTACATCGATGGGTTCATCAGAGAATAAAAGAGCCCCAAGTCTAAGCTCCATCTGGGTCTTATATATTAGAAAATACCTAGAATTTCTGAACTGAAAAAAACCCTCTAAGCTTTATAAGGAGATTTCACATTTATATGCATATTTAGTGTGTACACAGGCAGACTTCACACATGAGAACAAATGTTTTATTCTACAGGTAGTAGACAGAAAATAATACTTTCTTGGTAATTTCTAAGATATCAATCTAGAGATGCATGGCTTCCTGCTTCACCAGGAACTTCAGGGAGAACAAAGATCCATTTTAAGAGTCTTCCTTAGAAGAAAGGAGTATGCAGCATACTCCATCCTCTTGAGCATAAGTGGGCAAGCAAGAAGAAAGAAAAAAACACATTAGCAGAAATATCCAAGGTACAATCCAGTTCAATACATGAGCATTTGTTTTGGAGAAGTTTGGTGTAATTAAGTGTCCATTCTACCCAAGTAAAGATGTTTTGGAAAGGTGTTTTCTTTTTATTTCCAGGAAAACCTTGCAAAAGACGCTAGGTTCATGAAAATAACACGCCAAAGTAAAACTGCTGTGCTTGCACTTGTCCTGTGTTTTTAGTATTGCAGATTCCTCCAACTCTTGGCTACAGCTGCACTGACAGTGAGATGTTTAGCAAATAAGAAAAGTTCAACAGAAGGTACAGTGGCATGAACAATAACATTAACAATAAAATTTTTTGGTGTTCACAGGTAGAAAGTTACAGTAAAATTAACAGCTTCTCAAGCCAGTAAGCTGATCCCTGTTTCGTTGAGACTTAACTTCAAAAATCGCAGTCAACAAGAAGTACCATTACAGCATAGACCTACTTTGACAGTCTCACAATGTTTGCGTTCATGCTACACATATACAGAAATATCTGTGCGGGTCATTGCGGGTGACAGAGCACAGGAACAGGCTGTCCAGAGGCTGTGGAATCTCCCTCACCGGAGATATTCAAGAACCATCAGGACACAACCCTGTGCCATGTGCTCCAAGATGACTCTGCTTCAGCAGGGAGGTTGGAGCAGATGACCCACTTTGGTCCCTTCCAACCTTACCCACAATGTGATTCATTCTGTGAATACTAATGTGCCTTCAAAAAGGATTGAAAGTTAATCCATGCTTTTGGCAGTACTTTTAAATGTTGGACTTTTAAATGTTGTCGCTGCCCTAAAATAAACCTTCACTATGTCTCTCCACTCCTATCCAGAAATTGAAAGGATAACAAGGAAAACAAAAGATAAAGGAAGATGAAATTTTTTCCACTTCTGATATGAATTTTCCAGATTTATTCCATATGGATTTGTGGGAAAAACTTCCAAAATAGGCTACAGGTAAAGTATCATCAAAATTAATTACTGTGTGAAATTCTGGTGGCAATTTAGTAAGATATCCCATATCTTTATTGGAAAAAGTTTTAGAATAATATTGTTACTTAGACTACATGACAGCTACTGCCCTCCATTGCCGAGGCCAACATTTTTAAATCTGGAAAATATGGGAGCCCACAGTTAAAATTCAATATGAAACACAAATGGTGAAACTACAGAAAGAGATTATTCCCTGGCAAACCTTAATTATGTCATGCGCTTATCCTTCCCTTTTCTTGACTGCTCCCTGGGGTTTTTTTGTTTTGTTTTGGGTTTTTGTTTGTTTTTTGTTTTTTTGTTTTTGTTTTTTTTTTTTAATTACTGTCTTTTACCTCACTTTTAATTCTAGCCAATCTTCAGGAATCAGTAATATTTAAACAGCTGACCAATTTTGGAAACATACATAATTTTCTCTGAAAAACAAAAATCAACTAAATAATTTAAACATTGAAATATAACCCACCTTCACTGGTAACTTTAGGTTGTACTATGTGAAAAACAGCTTCAACAGCTACAACTAGAGGCTTGCTTGTACTAAGATTTCAGATATGCAATAGAAATTTTAAAACTATCTTACCTCTTACTTAAATGTTTTCCCTTATCTGGTTTATTCATTAAAATTGCAGCAATTCATTAAAAAATACTTGTTATATAATATAATCTCTGTGGGTACTTACCTACTGAAGGTGAACAAGTGAAAACAATTCACATTAGGTTGTCAGTTTTAGAGGTCAGCACCAATACAATTACACCAATTTCAACCCAATATAACGGACTGGAAACTCCAGCTAATCCAACTCTATCCATGACTGTGTTTATTTGGAAGTATTTGCCCTTTATAAATTTTGATTCAGGATCTGTTCTTTTGCCAACATACCTTTCTGTATTTTCTATAAGCTTAGGAAACAAAATAGGAGTCTTTTGGTAGAGCCTGACCTAGTGCCAGAAGGTTGAGCAAACCATTGATGGAGGAAATGTTCTTGCTTTTATTTAATTGCTGCAGTCATATTATTATCAGGTAGTAGGGCTGAGTCTACACTTAGGTTTTTTTAAACCAGAAATTATTCTGGGGGTGTTTCGGTGTTTTTCTAAGCTCCACCACGTTCTTCACACCCTGAAATCATTCCCCCAGGAAAGTGACCTTCTCAGTAAGAAACTTGATCTTACAGGTATCAAATGACCTGAAAAGATCTTTCAGCGGTTTGGTCAGGATAACATTAATAACCCAGCCCACGGGAGAATATTATGTATCAAAGCCCATGTAAATTTGATGAATGTGGATTGCAAAGAAACTGACAAATCCCCAACATCGTTCACCAAACAGCAAATGAATGAATTCCAACTGATTATGTCTGCAGAACCAAGAACTGTCAGGTGGGAAGACTATTCAACTTCTTCAAAAAGTTGCAATTCTGTATTTAGCACACAGAAATGCTGTCAGTGTCTTCTCAGCCTAGAACTGAAGATACTCAAAAATGTAAGAAATTTGTTCTAATACCCTCTTTTATCATATCCAAGTAAACTATCACAGCAGCTACATTACCATTAAAGTACCATTAAAACATATGAAGGAATCTATATGTCAATACATATACACAATATATAATATATATGTTGAACTGAAAAACAAGTACTCACATTGCTTTGAAATAGTCTAATGAACTTGAATTTGACACATATCTCACAGCTGGGGAAAAGGGAATTTTGATTTAATGTAATCAGCATTTTTATTTGAAATGCAAGTCACACCTTCTAAATACATACTTGTAAGTCATCTCAGAACCCTATGCATTTAGGAGGTGCATGCCCTCAGCTGTGCTAAACTGATAAAGATTAATAGAATGCTGAGTCAGCAAGTCAGCCAGTACAAGTTGTATGTTTCATGGTTAAGGCTGCTAAATAAGTAATGTCTTGCACCAGAATTTCCTTCATAAAACTGCATATGGAATACACCCATTTCTAAAACTGAGGCTATGATGTACAAATAACTATACATCTCTAATTAAGGAAACTATGTGATACTGGAACATTAAGTTTTGAATAAAGAAAAATCTTCAAGATCCTTCATATCTTTCACCCTCTCAGCACAGACCAGGAGAACATCCTGTTTTGGATATGAATGGGACTTTTTTCTTTTTAAAATTAGTTGCCCTACATATGTCAGCAGTGTAGGCTTGGTAGTCTTCAAAAATATCAGAAAGTGTCACAATCTATAGCATAGTTTTTAGTGGAATAATCTGAATACTAATGGAAAGTTACCACAGGGAAAAAAGAGTGTTTTTGCTCTACCCCCACCTTATGGCTAGAAAAAGAATTTTTCTATTACAGGATACATATTTCTAGATTTATTTTTCCTTTACTGTACGACTATAACCAGAAAATACTATTTGTATTATGAAACTTTAGATTCTTTTTCAGCAGTCACTCACTTCTCCACATAAAACCACAATGAAACTCCGAGGCATGAATGCCCTCTCTAGCACCTGTGCTGATTTTCTGACTGGAAACAACAGATACAACTTTGCATTCAAATAGAACAGTGATTATTGGGTCCTGACCCATCAAAGTATACAAGTTCATTTATTTGTGTTCACACCATTAGGAGTTAGATCCATAGATCTAACCTTCACTGGCATACCATTTTTAATATTCACACTTTTTAGAATTTTTAAATATAATAATAGGGTGATTTATACCACTCAGAAAGTATTAAACTTACATGCTCTACAAAATCAAAGCACAGGATGCATGAATGCATGCTGTGTGAACTGGAATAGGGCATACTTCCCCAGCAGAAGACTTACCCAGGTTGGCAAACAGCAGGTGCACTCTCACCATTCCCTCCATAAATGAGATGAAACTAAAACAGCAGCAACACCACCACTCTCTTCCCTCACATTCATCTGCTCATCAATAAACACTTCCTTTCTTCTTTGGTGGCTTTATCAATTATGATACTACCCTGGCCCAGGGTCTAATACTAGCCATATCAAAAGGTCAAAATCAAGGGCTACCAGAAGTACTTTTACCAAATTCTATTTCTTTATTACTTTATCCTCTTTCATTGATGATCAGAGTGAAAGGGCAGGGTAAGACGTGAAACAGAATATGGAGAAAGTTTCAAAGTAGAAAGAATAAAAAAATGGATGTCTGAGTGTGCCTCAAATTTTTTAGGACATCCATCCTGCTTTCTAAGGAAATAAGTTTTAATTGCATTGACAGAGCACTTCTCTTTCCAAAAGGCTTTTGAATCTTATGCTTCAAACCAGAGGAAATTCAATATTGAGTCAGTTGTTTCAGAACTACAAATTTCTCAAGGTTTCATCAAAACAGTTGAGCATCACCATGACTCTTCCCTCAAAAATCCTTGCCTTTTTCCTCCTAATGGCAAAGAATCAACACAAGAATTCAAATAACTTCATTAAGTCTTCTACTACAGATCTAATTTTAAAAAAAATTATAAACTACATGTTTTGATACTTTGTCATTAAACAGAGACATGACACAGGATTAAACTATTGCTATAGCCTCTGTGTTTATATTAATTTCAAGTGTTCATGGGTATTTAGACATCACTGCTGTAGGTTTTAATTTTAAAAATCCAGTAGGGAATACTGCATAGAGAAGAGACCCTAGGTACATACATAAAGGAGAACAGAAAAGCTGCCAAATAGGAATACAATCAACCTTATGGTGAACATTCAAGAAGATACTAGAAAAACACAATAGTCTTTTATGTTTCTAAAAGCCTAAACCCACTTCATTGGCCGCATTACTTTTCAGTATTTATCTGGAGTTTAGGAGAGAAACCTGAATACCTGCCAAGCTACCCAGGTCTTCTTAATACTTGCCTGCCCCAGCTATTACAAAACATTCACAACATACTATCGAAGTCCCTCTTCTATTAAAAAGAGACAGCTTAACCATGAATACAGGCCAAAACCACTGTACAAAATATTTTAAAAGTACACTGGTGGTTGGTTTTAACCTTTTTTTGCCTCCCTTCCCCAACGGTAGCTGATCATCAATCAATCTACTACATGAGAATGAGAATATTCCACTAAGCTCAGAGTGGATCTTGCTCCTAGACAAATCAGAAAAAGCCAAAGTGGATATCGACACAAGTTCCAAAAGAAGCTATAGCACTCAAGCAATTGTACAATGAAGAAGGTATGTGATTATACAAGATTCTAAGAAAATATTTCAGGGAAAACAGAGAGAAAACATTTCTAAGGAAAATTTAGTGTTGCAATAAAATTGTTAAATCAAAAGACAGGAATTACAAATAAAAATATAAATACCTAGTCAGATCTTCCTTATTTCTGAGAATGTACTTCAGATTATTAAGTCCATATATCCTCTATATGTGTATGTTCTTGGCCTCCTTTGTGGATACCAAGGGAGTAAGAGAAGAAAATGTAGAATAAAGAATCTAGTCAGCCCTTTCAAGAAGCTGAATGAATCAAGCTCTGTGAGTCAAAGCAGGAGAGTCCTTCCCTGCCTTATGCATACTGGAAGAGGATAATTTTTCAAAGGCTATACAGCATGCTAAAACATACATGGACATGATATGAAATTATAAGTACTGGCATTGCTACAGTTCCTTTAGACTACAAAAGTATTGCTAAAATGCAATTTTTTTGCTGAGTTTCTAGAATATATGTCAAACAAAATTAGACTACTCAAAACATAACACTTTTAAAGATTCTTTATTTTAAGAATAGCTCACTGTGCATATCAAGGATCAGCTACCATATATTCCACAAAACTGCATTATCAGCTCTGTAAGATTCATCTATAACTTTATTAATATATTTATTAAGCAAAGTGTTCAGTAAACGATTACAAATATCAGAATAGGAACAGAATATGAACTTAATTTAAGTAGACATTTTTATGTAATGTACATTTCCAGACTTCTGACAAGTTAGCATGACACTCAAGAGGGAAGGAAATAGCTAGGCACTCAAGCCAACTTGTCTTTGTTATTTTTACAAGATCTAACTTCGAAAACATCAGCTGTGCCAGAGCTTTCCTTTTCCATAACCTGTGCATCTGTCCACACCAACTGAATTACAGACCACCAAGCTGTCTCATATACCACATCAAACAGGTCAGCTTAACAGTTCAGACCATGATTTAAAATAACAACTATGTATTCTTTCTCCAGAACACAGAAGTTTTAACCTACTTTTCAAAGTAATTTTAAAATTATCAAGACATTTATAAATAAACTGAAGACAAGGTATTTAATACACTTGTTTCTACAGTGATTGTTTTGAAAGACATAATTTTGTTTAGCTAGTAAATCTGCTGGTAAATCTGAACTGCACAGTCTACACTGGATTTAGTGAAACCTGTGTAGCTTTTTTTTACTGTTCCCCTTAAGAAGTTTCACACTTTTAATAATAAATGCCACATTGTACCCAAAGGGTATCCATGGTACAAGCATTCCTCCATCATTATGGAATAAGGTACATCAAAAGTCTTAAGTGACAAGTGACACACATGTTAAAATTATGCACGAATTGTATGAAAATATACATTCTAAGATTTTTTTATTTTTTTTAAAGATACAGCAGGATAGTCAGTCAGGAGATAGATGTCAACAAAACTACATAGTTCCACAAGTGCTAAAGCTGGCTTACAGTAAAACTCAAGTTAGTACGAAAACATTGAAAAATGTGCTTTCAAATTCCAATGGTCTGTTTTCTATCCTCTGCTTTTCTTTAAAATAACCTGCAAAGGAAAAAAAAAAAAGTACATTTATCAATAAGATCCAGGCAGCAGAGAGGAACGCAAAACACTAGCTACTGAGACCAAGGGCTCACCTAGACAATCTGTTTCCAAGAGCTGTGTTGCCAAAGGGAACTCTTGGGAAAATATTAAAAATAAAGCAAAAGGATACAGGAAAACTATCAAATCTGAGGGGTTTTTTAATGCAAGAACATTCATAAGCAATAATTCTGTAAAATAAAACGCTTATGTTGAAAATTAATGCTGAGAAATGAGTGCTCTCAAGCTATTAGTAGATTTCTTGAAGTTCCTACCCTGTTGGGCCTAAACAAAAAGAAAAAATAATGTTTGCAATAATACAGCTATTATGCTCATTTTTTATTTGCAATGCCTTATTTCTTTCTATATCAAGAGCACACATACCTTTGGAAGGACATTTTTTAGTTTGGAGCTTAAATTGAAATATGAACTTCAAAGCCCAAGTGGGACTATCTAAGTGTTAAAATTATTAAAATACAGGCAGTTTTTCCCTTTCTTCACACCTTAAAAAAATAAATGGAGCATAAAAATGTTCAAAAAGTGTTAAGATTGCAGTTTAAAATAAACCATAAATGTGTAAGACTCCAACTGCAACATTCACTTGGCTACTCTACATATCCTGTATATGTTTCTGTTACTATAGTAATAGAAAAATATCAAACTAAACCTTTCAGCAGACAAAAAAAAATAGAGAAGATAAACAGAAGCCACAGGACCAAAATATCAGGTAACATCAAGTTTTGTCCTCCAATTTGCTCAGCAGGAAAAGGTGGTTAAAGAGATAAAATAAAAAGACTTAATTTCTTCATGACACCAAGGTAAAGCAGACATATCCTAGGGAGTGAAATGAACTACAGAATACAAAAGGATTTCAGTCATATTTTCTAGGGAGACAAAGCTGCATAGCACCTTCCTCTTTCCTTTCTTTTGCAGGTACTCAAAACTCACCATGCTCTTCAATGCAGCGAATTCCTTCTTTACAGATATTCATACAGCAATTTTTGTTAAGCAGAACTACCTATGTAACAATCCACAGTCTAATTCTCCCTTAGTTCTTTCCTTGCCAAATACATCACACAAAGTATGCTTGTTCAAAAAGTATCCACACAATGCTGCCAGAATCCACTATGAACTTATTTCAGACTAAGCAGGTAAGAACCGAAGATATAAGAAAGGTATTTGAATCTCTCTAAACTATTTCTCACTTCTTCCATAAAGCTTCACTTGCATCACTGAAGTTAAGACAGCATGCTTCCTTGATGTTGTATCAGCTGAAATAAGGATTCTCCAACCTTGGACTGCTTTTCAGGCCATGAAGGCTTGCTGGTAGACCATTTTGTACACTTACCCATACCTTGAAATTATGACTTTAAACAGGGAATAATAAAGAAAAATTGGGTTATATTTAATAGGACAAGGAGAGTTAATTTGTTGTCTTTGTAACAGTAAAGTATGCCAATGATGGACAAAAAATATTAAGTGTCTATAGGTTTTGAATTATAAATTGAATATCAACTTTAACACAGAAAGCTTTTATAAACGCTGTCATAATACATTTTACATTACACAAAAATAAAAAATATTAACAGTGTGTTAATACCTTTGCTGCAGATATGGTGTGCTCAGGTTTAATTATTTTACTTTTGTTCTCAAAAGCATTTGTCCTGGCTTCTTCTGCTAGCCGATGGAGAAACAGTAAGAAGTTCAAATGAACCTTTAAAACAGAGAAGAAAAATTCAAGCTGTTTAAACACAGTTTGGTTTTTTAAAGATTCATTGTTTGCAACAGAAAATTTGCATATTAAGGTGTTACCAGAAAAAAAAAATATCTCTTGGTTCAAGCCTCAGTAAATTTCACATTCCTGTCATGCAAGACTATTGTAAACAGAGTTTAAATTTAGTATATTTAAATCATAAAAGTACTTTAGAAATGATCACACAAACCACAACTGATCTAAGAGGAATCAATCTGATTTTTATTAGCAGTTTTTAATAATGAAATGTAAACACAACTATCAGAGATTAAGAAGTCTTTCTGCTTACTAGTAAATTTGATCAATTTTCAGTGACTACAATGGCCAGACTTTTACAAACAGCAAATTCATCCCTGCCTTATCGCCAAATGGACTACAGACAAGTTCAAGGACTTCTGCCCCTTTCCAGTGTAAAGAAGGGACATTGACATTAATTTCTCCAGAACTTGGAATTCTCCAGTGTCAGGAGGTTCCATCCATTTTTTCCCAGCTCATCACTTTGCTTTTTTACATTAAAAGAGTTGGTCAGGCAGCATCCCGTTCTGTACAGAACGCTATTCTGCTAATACAGGGGCAGGAAAAAATTGCAGCAGGCAGGGAAGGAACTGCTCCAGCTTGGACTGAAACTGCCAGGCAATAGCACATTTTGTAATTATTAATCAGGGACCTGTAATACAAACCTCTAGCATTATACAGACATTATGTGAACTATTTTAATAATCCATCCCGAAAAATAGATAATTGCACCTTTTGTAAATTAAACTTTCAAACAACATTACCTCTGCTACGTAAAGTGTACAAATACATTTTTTCAATCAAGAGCTCGGAAAAATACTACTGAAATATATGAAAATTTTATTTGTATGAATAAGGTGATGTATTTATTCTGCCATACCTTATCTGTAAAGTCTGGAAAAAGGTAATGTGGAAAGTTACAAATTAAGAGTTTACAGGAAATACTTTGGCAGTGGGTTTTCAGCACAAAGAATTTGTTACGAGACATGCTCCTGTCATAAAAACTCTGTTCATATGACAAGCAGTTTAGGTGGGTTTTTTTTAATTATCCTGAACTAAATAAAGCCAGAGTGCAATAGATAAATTTACATAATATTTGACATCATTTGGAAGCATCTACTACACAAAAAGCAGATGTTCTTGCAGATTTATTTCACAAAATGTAAAAGCTGCTTTAGAACCAGTCTTCAGTTATTCACACAGAAATTATCTCCAACAGAATCAAGCTGCGGCACTAAAATAATGTTCAACATTAGAACTCTCATTATTAAACTTATCAACATGGAGATTAGATTTCTGGGAACAACCTGGAGAAGTAAGAGGCGGAACAAAAGCTTCCATACTTGCACGTCCTTCTGAGATACCTAAAGGCAACACTGTTAATTTTAAAACTGCCTTTAAAAATTGCATTTTCTCTCAGAATCACTGTACCTTTATTTTCCTATTCTCAAAGTGAATTGCTGCATGTGATGAAGCTTCCCCTGTACTCCAACAGATTTAAACAGTCACGTAACTAAAATCAGAACATTGCACAACAGAGCACACAGGTTAATAAATATTCCAGGTTATTCAAGGCAATTGAGAAAGGCTAGTGAAAGGCAGAATGACTGAATACCATGGATACCAGTTATTGACAAGTAACTAAGCAATATCATATTGGTTTAAAGACATCGCTTTACTACATATTAAATTATTGCCCTTCTGAATAAAATTTAAAAACTGTTTTGAACTAGCTACTCATGAAAATCACCTTATAAAACAGAATGTTTATTTTCCAGAAAAGAAAGGCTGCAAAATTTTAAGAATGTATGTAAAAAATTCACAGCACACAGTTTACACAGCAACTTCCACACACCTGTTCAACAGAACGGAGGAATAGCAGGGACAATCACTGCAATTTTGTTTTACTGCTGTAACTTCAAAACAATTCTTTAGACTGATATTTTGCCTTCAATGTACACTTCTCAATCATTCTATGGTGATAACAAATTAAAGAGACTATTCAGTGCAACTCTTTAAGCTTTTCCTGCAATGGAAACACACATGTGCCCTTCGAGCATAAAAGAAGCAACTGAGATCCTGCTTTTCTTCTATAATTGCAAGCTAGAACAAAGCTTGCCTATATTTTCTTCTCTGACCATTGGGGGAATATCTGAACTTCAGCACTAAAATCTTCACCTCTTATTTTCGAAAAGAGCCTTGAAAAAAACCTGAAACAATATTTGCCTCTCTTCACCCAAAGATATTATCATATCCCTTAAGAAAAAAAACAACAAACAAAACCAAAACCAAACAGCTTCCTGAGAAAGGCTGATGAAATTTGATAGCTACACTGTGCAAAGAGATGGATGTTAACACTTAGTAAACAGGTTCTGACAAAGCTTCTGATTTTGAGAAGAGACTTGATCAAAAGTGAAGAGGAAATCTCTTTCAAGTATTTAACAAAAGTATCTGAATTCTTATGCCTTTCAAACTTGTTAGTCACCATCATGTAAGAAGACATTGATTTATTGAGCAAAAATAATCACTGAAGGTCAGGGAAAAAAGAAAGCAACCTGATTTTCTCCTAAGGCAGGCAGACCACTTTACTGGAATGGGCACATACTGCAGTACATTCAGACAGAAAGCATGGATCAGTCTGGAAGATAGCCCAGAAACTGAACTAGCACTTTTCTCATACTTCCCTTCAGAACATAAAAGCTCTGTGTTCAAAATGTATATGGCTCCATCTTGTTAAGACAGCTATTATATAAATTTCTGACATATGCAATCTAATCACTCTCACAGTGTTTGCAGAGACTAACACAGGCACTAGAAAACATACTCTCAAAATTTGTTATTTGTCTTACTATACAATGAACTCACCAATTTATTTTTTTTCCCCTAAAAGAGGCATAATCTCAGCTGTGTTTATTTAGCCATGGAAATAAAGAGCTATTAGACATATGCCTAGTTGAAGAACATCATGGAGAATCACCACACCTGGACATTCTTGTTTAAAGGTAAAATAAAAAAGGCAAGCCTTGTAACATAGAAGGCTGTGTAATTTGACATCATCAGAAGAGATAATCTAAGTTTATACCACATTATTAACATTTATTCTGATCTCATCCTTTATGTTGCAATGAACATTT
Organism: Brachypodius melanocephalos; assembly: GCA_013398615.1. NCBI lineage: Eukaryota > Metazoa > Chordata > Aves > Passeriformes > Pycnonotidae > Brachypodius > Brachypodius melanocephalos. The sequence continues at coordinate 20,548,827 of VZSR01003807.1, forward strand.
GCATAGCGATATTTTACTGGATCTGAGTGTTGCTGTTTATTAATTTCAGCGAATTCAATTCACTCTCTCTGAAGCTCAGAGAACTTCAGTGCCAGGATCAGGAGATGGGAACCAAAGGCCAAGATTTGGAGGGACATCCCACTTAGCCCTTTTCATACAGCCACACTACTTTGAAGCCAAATTTTCATTACCCTGGAAACACAGACCAACTGTTACCAAGGATTACAAAAAAGAAAGTGCGACTGTGTGCATTTGATTAGTTGACTAGTGCATTGTACTGAGTAAACTTTGAGTAAATCCGAGCACGAGTAGCAAGGGGCCAGGTCCTTAGTTCATTAAAAAAAATTCCAAAGGCAGCAGAAACATCAGTAAGAGATCATATTTTTATTAGCACCACTCCCTTAGAAAAATATTTAATGTTTACATTCAAATCTAAATACTCTCACGTAACTGCCATATTAATTCATTCTAATCTCATATTACTTATGTTAATTTTACATGCTTACATTTAGTTTCACATATCCAGATATCATCCTTCAAGATGCTGCAAGACACAACTTTTATACACATACAAAACGCGAAGTCAGGGACCATACTAGTATGCAGCATGTGTAAATGCTTTAATGCTCTGAGAGCCACATGCATTTGTAAACAAGAGGACATCACAGTCCAGCAAGTTAAATACACTAAGTTATTTCAAAGAGTATCTTTTTTATGCCTCTTTTTTTTTTTAATACAGCAACTACCACAAGCTCTCTTGAAGTCAGGGTTCCTTGCTGTAGTCAAATAATTTCTTGGTAAGACAAACCCTACCTGTGCTGCAAACGCCTATAGAGCAGGTCAGAAGCAATTCAGCTTTGTTGGCCTGTTTTTGCAAACTCGGTTCTTTAATTCCCCACCTTTTTGGCAGGTTTTTAAACCATGATCAGGACCCCAACACCTTACTGGATTACTAACAAGACTTGTCAGCCCACAGTTTAGGGCAGAGACTATTTAGATGGCCTTCTAAAAACATATGAGCATTCAAGATGCCATAGCAGCTTAGCAACTCATTGATTACAGCTCAGCTGACTACCTGTACAGCCGAACTTACCTACACAAACATCTGCATCTAGCAGCCACACAATTCAAATTGCTATTTCTCGGTGGGTCTACACCAAACTTATTGAACATCACTGTGTACGTGGAGTGACACAAAAGCCATGCATCAGCCCGCCCCCGAATCCCCAAGATCACTGTCAAAGACCTACAGCAGCCACCAGCAAACCGGAGAGCAGAAATCTCTGCTTATCCATATTTTCTCAGACAAACAGACAGATAGACCAATCGTCGCCCCCAAGCTTTGCCTCCCCGCTGCCTGTGGGTCCCTGCAGAAGCACCATTGGGTGTAACTTGACATCCCGTCACACCCAAAGTGCTCCAGGGAGCACAGGCCAGAACGTTTAGGGAGAAAGCGTCCTTTTTGAGGGCCGGCTGCCCCGGGGCGACCAGCGCAGCCGTGGCTGCCGCCATGGCCAAAGGCAGGAGCGCTCCCGGACTCCCCGGGGCAGCCGCAGCCTCGCCTCTCCCCCGCCCCTCTCCTTCCTCACCAGCAGGTCGGCGTTCGTCGCCAGGCGTAACTGCGGTTTGTGCTTCCTTATTATTTTCCGCAAAGTGCTGCGGGGCGTCGTGTTCTTCATCCTCCTCCTCTTGCTTTCCTTCCTCTCCTTTCTCCTCCTCCTCCCGCAGGTCCCGCCGCGCGCGCCGCCCTCGCTCCCTCCGCCGTTCGAATCCGCCGCCCTCGCGCAGCCGCGCGCGCCCGCCGTGACGCAACTTCCCAACGG
>VZSR01003807.1:20550749-20638593 GCA_013398615.1 Brachypodius melanocephalos
CGAGTTACCCAGACCCCCACCCAGGCCTTTTTAGTGACAAGGACGGGAAGTGGAGCGGGCAGTTCCCCGACTGCCGCTCCCGAGCCCTGGAGCGGCCGCTGCCACATGAGGGAATTTCCCGAAGCGCAGGGAACGTGGCACGGGTCAGGGACACCGGCACGGCGCTGCCTCGGCAAGCCTCGGGCGGTGGGTTTTAAGTTGGCCATCGTCGCCCAAGTGTGCTGGTATTTCCTTGCCGCAGAAGCCGAGGGAATTGTACAGCACGCTTGTGCCCTCCTTTGATTGTGTGACCCTGCTGGGAGACGAGGCAGGACTGCGGGACCAGGAGCGTAATTAGCACCATAATCTTACACTGAAAGGAGCCTAGAGTGATAGTTGCCTTCTGCACGTAAATCTGCACAAAATCCTGCTTTAGTGCACGTATAGCATTGACTTATTTGTACACAGAAACAGTGGTGCTGAAATCGGCCAGCGCTTTACGTGTCATCCTTGGTCCAGCATCTGTCCCTGCAGTCCTGCTGTAGCTGACGGATGCTGCTGACTGAAATACGGGTTTCCCCACAGAGGGGCCCCTGTAGCTTGGCATTCTCAGTGTATTTGGACGGTGTGTACTTAGTTGGAGAAGGGGTCAGGATTTCATACTGAGGTATGGGGGTTTTCAGCATATTTATTAGGGGTTTTTTTTGTTTTCTTTGGCCTACGGGACGCTTGCAAATTTAAATGTTGATAAGAAATATATTGTCTTAATATGTTCAAAATACCAGCGCCCAGATATGAATCAGTTTTATTGAAGTATGTTCTTAAGCCTGTATGATTTAGTATTTTAGTTAATTTTACAATATGCACAAAATGTAGTCCAGATAGAAGTATGATATCTGACAGCAGGAGAGAATTTAAGCTTTGCCAGTTCGTCATACTCTGTCAGATATTTGAAAATGGTGCTTTGTTCTTTCAGTTTTGACTGTCACTTGCCATTAATCGTCAACAGCAATGTTGATATTAAAGTCAGGGTCTTAACATTTTTTTCTGTGAAAGAATAAGCACGCTAACACGCGGAACTTTTTTGTATAGTTTAATAATAGTCACAGTTAATGGCTCAGCAGCACTGCTACAAGTAAACATTTGGGGTTTTTTCGGTTAGCTGAAGGGCTCTGACTCAGGAGCTACACAGGGTCATATATACTGTAATGCTCATAATGTACACACAGAAACCTACATCGGGATCAACAATAACTCAGCGTGTCAACAGATTCAAATCTACAGCTGGGATAGATCAGTAGTTCCACTGGCCCTTACGAGAACAGGGCCTTAGTATCTCGCATTCTTGGTGGGCAGCTGGTGTGGGCAAGCATTTTACAAACTGTAAGAATTGCAAAGGTGCCTCTACTGTAGTTCTAAAGCTATTAAAATACACCACACAAATTTGAAACTCTGCAGTGACCTGCATAAAACAACAGATACTGAGACTCAGGACTAGTAACTCCATCTTCTAGTCTTGTGCTTGCTATGTAGACAATGACTATTTGAATAATGAAATATATTAAGTGTAATACTGTTAGATTTTGTTGGTTCTGATGGTTTTATATTTCTAGTGGACTAGGGAGGGTTTGGTGGTTTTTTCAGCCACAGAAAGTAGTAATTTGAAGTGCTGGCTCAAATCTACATATTTACCAGATTTCCTTACTTCTTAGGTTTTGAAAAAATTAAAACAATAGTTACTTCAAGCAATTGATAACAGAGGTCAAATGTACATGTAATAAATGTATGTAAATTATAGGTTATGATTTACTGAACAAACCTGAAATTCAGTATTTCAGATTTCTCATTGAATTTATATTTTAGGCTATTTATCAACAAATATTTCTGCAAATATTATTTTAGTAGCTTAATTTTAAAACACAAATAATGTAGAAAAAGAAAAAAATTGTACTTCTGTACATTATACAGTGCAATGGACAAAAGCTATTTTGTAAGTTAACTAAATAAATTCTTCTAAAAATCACAACTGTTTAAATTATTTTGCCTGTATTACCACAAAGACTAATGATTAGATTACAGTGAATCATGGAAAACTGCAGTATCATTATATTTCTGATTTTCAACATGACTGTTTTGTCTTTCTGACAGAAACCACAATGTTCAATTGTTATAAAATATTTAAATAAATAAAAGAATAATGAAAAATGTATTTTAAAATAATTCTTTGAAAGTTTAAATTGCTATTTTTTTCATGCCAGTGCAGCTTTTTAAAAAAGGCACTTCTGTGCCTTATAGGCAGATTTTCATATTTTACCTGTTCAAAAGCTGCAGGAGTTTTGAATCCATTTTCTACAAGCGATTGTCTTGCTTTCAAATAATGTTTCAAGAATTTCATATTTTTCCAGTTTTTAGCAAATGCAGTTTTTAAACACACGTTAGTTCATTTTGTGAACTTCAGCTGCAGCACAACATCCTCCCAGTTTTCCAGCAAGGCTGAGCTGTGTTTTAGAACCAAAGGCATCATCTGGCACCAATGATTAGAGCAAGGAAATTTCAACAATTAAAATAGTACCATTCAGCTCTCACCTCTTCAGGTAAACAGTCTTCTCATGCTCCTCTTTTTCATTTTGTTTCATTTTTTTTAATACAGGCAATTTCAGTGATATTATTTTGTCACTTTTGCTTCCAGATCATGTGAAAAACTCTTCTGTACATTTCAGTGGCTTAAAAGAGGCCAAGTTTGGGGCTATCACTGCTGAACTGCAAACAGTAAACATTTAGCTCTCTGTTTCTGTAAGGAAAGAGATGAATTTAAATACTAATTTTATCCACTGCTCTGGTGCACTGTAAGTTGAAATAAGGGTAATATTTGGAAATGAAATTAAAAAGCTATGTTTCCTTTCTGTCCTGAAACTTTTATAAGCACGTCCTAACTTGTTATATTTGTTCTCCCAGTCTGTACTTCATAGCTATTACTTAAATTATTTTGTTTCTAGATTTTGACATTATCTTCAGTCAAATTCTTCATCAGTTCTTCATCAAATCATAATTTTAAAGTCAATCTTCCCTCCAAAAATGCTGAAGAATTCTGTTTAAACAATGTTATATCTTGACATTTATAACATTTTATAAATTCTTGCTGAGCCGGAGGTCCATCGGTTTCTTCTCTAGTCAGGTAGAGACTGTTAAATACTTTCTGGTGCTAATCCAGTTTCAGTGGTTGATGAAAGACTTTGAAACATATCCTGGATGTGGATGTCAAAGCCTAAAATCTTTTGATGTTTTGTTCGGTGATGAAAAGATATCTCTAAAACAGACCATAACAATTCAGCAAATGTAAACTCTGCTATAGTGTAGTTGATAGGCTTGATCACAGTGATCGCGGTATACAGACTGACTCTCCTGTTACATTTGTATATACTTTCTCTTGGATAATTCAGGTGGGATTGAATACTTTTGTAGAGAAACAGGAAAAGAGATAATACAAAGGAGCAGATGGCATGTTTTCCTCTCCTCTCTGGAGCTTCAGAAAACCTTGCTCGGAAAAGAAGGAGGAAATGGTGATTTTTACAAGAAACTTTTGCTTTGTGGCTGCCACTATTGATGTAATGACAATAATTTAATTGCAGCAATAAATACTAGTCCAAACTCTATTTGGCATTCACCTTTTCTTTTCATGAAAAAAGGAGACAATTCTCTAGAATCAATTATTTTCATTACTTTTGGGTTTTGTATTTAGTTCTATTTCTATCTGTTTCAGGCCCAGAACACTAAAAGACAAGAAAAACAAAACATAAATTATACTGAAATTGTCATTATTTGCAGATTTTAAAGTTTACAATTTAAGCTTCAGTTTCATTTTTCAGGACATTCTGTGTATCAGCACTCTGTATATCAGGCTCTAAGAACCTGTCTGAAGTCAGTTCACTTGCACAGGCCAGACACCATCTGTGTGTTGTGACTGCTTTGATTGCATTCATAAAATGAATGTCATTTGTGCTGAAGCCTATAAATCACAGCTCAGCAGTCACTCTTACCTTCAGAGATACTCCTCGTGCACTTGACATGCTATCAGCTAAAAGTGAAAAGTGTGTAAGTTTCACTGCTTTAGAAGTAATTTGTTCCATGATCACACTGATATAACTGTCCATTACTTTATTAAATTATGTAAGAGGAAAATGTTTATTTTAGGTGTTTTCAATAAAAACCATAAAGATTAATAAATTACACAGAAAATAATTACTTCAGATACCCACTTCATCTTTTTCATGTAACTTTTCTTTTTTTTTTTTTTAGATTTGTACTTTACTTGCATTTTGCTCCCAGATCTAATACACTCATTTAATGCCAGTCCTATTTCCTCCCCCAAATTCCAGAAGGAACAGTGTCATTCAATTCAGATGTCATGTTCCAACAACTATATACAAACCAGAATGATCTTCCATCACCTCTGCTCTGATCAGCTAATCCAGACCTGCCAAAAAGACCCCTTCTTTCAGAAACTTTTGCAAACCTAGACAGTATTCTGAAAAATGCCTGTTCTCTGCCTTAAAAATACCTATTTTATGCAAATGTGTTACGAAAGAAGAAAGGAGAGCACAAAATTTAATGATATTCCCCAAGATTTTACTTTACTAAAACTGGCCTAATTAGCATAACATATAATAGCAATGGCTGCCAATAAGAACCTCAAATTTTAATAGATGAATACTTGTTATTCAATTGTCAACTAATTTTATTTATCAGGGACAGTGGATCAGAGGAGTTGACCACAAATAGGCCTGAGACTGTTGGTTATTTTTTCTTCAGTTTGTTCTTCATATGAAGAGTAGCAACAGCTTTTAGCCTCATCTCCCACAGGGACCATATTTTTTCCCTGTGGACTTTTTCTTCAGTCAGAAAGCCTTAGAAGTGTGATATGAACAGCATTTTTCCTACCTCTTCAATTCCTTCCCTTGGGTTATGTCACCTCTGAAACACAAAATGATGTGCTATGGGATGTTCTGCTTAGCTATACAGCTTTCTACCAGTTTTCTGGCCACAGCTGCAGAGGAAAATGGGTGATCACAAATTGAGATGTCCACACCTGAAGCAAAAACTCCATCTCCTGCTGATGTTTGAGATTGTCAGTAATCCTCAGCTCTCTTAAAGCAGAGGTGGAAGTGGTCATTAGGCCAATGTAAATGAAAAATGCCCACTTCTTGCCTGGCACTGCCTACATACCTCATAAATGTACTAAAAGAAGGGACATATATGCATATTTGTTAACATTAAAACCAGTTAGAAAACTGATCATATGTATATCTCAGATCAAAAAACAAATACAGTTAATTATATTTTTTAAATTAATAAATGGTAAGTGATAGCCAGCAGGATGCCAGCCTGCCACCTGTTTTGCCTTAGTAACTCTGATGAGGGACTTCATCAAACTACATTCAAAGAGAAACAATAAAGTAACAGACAGGTTGTGTTTCAGATGAGGTGAATTGATTGCTGGAAACTTAAATTACACTTTTTGTGACAGAAGCCAAGCCACAACATTATTATTATATATGAACATGATAGAAAAAAAAAAGGAGAGTGGCCACTGAAGTGAAGCAAGAATTTAAAGATTGCCTTCAGAGTAGATGGAATACACATCAGGAATACTACAACAGGAATTGCCACTAGTGCACAAAATTGGCATATATTGTGCCGTCAAGAAGATGGGAGGAGAAAAGTAAGTAATTTGTATTTATTTCTTTTACCATTGGAGTTAATAATGGAGTTTAAAAAAAGAACATTTCAGATAAAATGCAAATAATTCCAATAGGCTGTAATCAAAATGTGTTTTTTCCATGAAGATTTTCAGAAGTTATTTATTAACTGCCAAAAGGAATATACAGTCAGCTGAGAATGGAGTAATATGATATATGCCGGTTTACTGCAAATGGTTCCTCAGTGAGCTGCTTTGTGTAGTAAGCAGACATGAAATCATTTGTCTTGAAAATTATGTTAAGAAATTAATGATCTAATACAAACTATCAAGAGTGGGATGCAAAGTTCAACTACCTATTTTTTTCAGTGAAAAGTGATTTAAAACATTAGGCTTGTATTAGTAAAAAAATAAGCACTCTAGAGAACTACAGCATTACTCTTTAGTTTCCATCACTACAGAAATGCTCGAATTTTTTTGGAGTACACAGAAATGTTTGAATCTGTCATGCTTTCTGCAAATTCACAAACACCTTTTTTTAACATCAATTATTAGCAAAATATAAACCCCTGTGAAACTATTCCAGATTGTCTTGAGAATCAGTAGTTTTCTGAAGGTACCAAAAGGAAAGTTTTAAAATGCTGCTGCTGTAACACAAAGGAAGGAAAAGTACTTCTTCAGAGAATATGGTGAAGTACAGGAATTACTGAATCTTTTTCCCTTCGGCTGGTTAACTGCTAATTTTATTCTTGGGAACGTAGTTTTGGGTCTGGAGGGGTTTTTTTAATATCTTGCTGTATAATGTTTAGAAAGAATCTTCAAAGATTAATTATCCATTGAACTAAAAATTCTTTCAGTAGCTTAGAAACATTTTGCCTTCTGGGGACAGTAACACTTGCAGTTTCAAGTGCAATTAAATGGAAGGGGTAGTTTAGAGAGTGAAAGATAGTGTATATACTTCTTTGAATGTAAAACAATGCCATAAGTATTACTTAAATAAATGTAATTTTGACCACAGTTTTGTAAATAAACAACTGCTGATACGATCTTTTTCTTTCAGTACAGAACAAATACACTTTCTTCAAACAGTGCTTGACACAAAGGAAAACAGCGAGGGTGTAACACTTCAGGTTAATAAAACTAAAAGATAGCAGCTGTAGCCTTGCACAGAGGCAAGATGCTGCTCTCTGCTGTAAGAAACTGCATCAGAGCCTTAACCCACTTCACCCAAGAATAACCATAGTGGCTGTGGGGATGCGAAGCCATATCAAGTTTTCTTCCCCTGCCCTACACGACTGTGTAAGCCTGTTGTTAAGAAGTACGTAAACGTATGTGGAAGCGCCACCAACAGTAGAACTGTTTAACAGAGGTGCAATACTGATTTTCTTGCCACATTGAGGCTCCCTACCTGAGTTTACATAGGGTAATTTATGTACCACAAAGCTAAGAAGAATATCTATTTTAAGCTGAAAGCCACACCTCGTGCATCAGCACAAATACAACACAACTAATGCTGTAAAAACACAGAGTGAATCATAACACAAATGCAAAATTTTTTGGAAGGAACATACTGTAATGTGAGCTGACACTTGGAAAACAGAAGTCAGCTCTAACATCTCTCATCTTTACCCTGAGTATTTTACATTTGGTATTTTGGCTGCCTTGCCCAAATAGTGGCAGAATTTTGTTTTTCAGTGTACAGTGATGTTTGTCATAGCAATGATATTTTTAAGCACCTTCGCCTGGGTAGGAGGTGTGGCTCCTTAACATAACCAGTGATGCACCAATAGTACCAGTTGTACTATGGAATGGTTGCCTTGGAGCAGGTCAATAGCCTCACACTGCTGCTCATTGCCATCCTGACTGATGGTGCTTTGCCCCTTTACAAACCAACTATTCAGTGCTGCTGTAAAATGACACAATGAGGAGCACAAAATTGCTGTTTTAGAGGCACATCTTTGCCTAAAAATTTGGCAGGTATGTGTGCTTTTTCTATTTGTTTTTTGTTGTTTTGCTATTTTTAAGGGTAATACATTGATACTGAATGATGCTCTTCTTTGTAGAGGGAATAAAAATATGCTTATGTTTGTCATCAGGAGAATTTTTTCCAGCATGTTTTTCAAACTGGTCTAGAGATTTTAGCTGTTTTGAAATATGTGTTTGCAGTTCTCTAGCATTCTTCCCACTTTTATCTGATGATGTAGTGATGTCACTAGGCCACCTCTTGTCTGCGAACTGTCCTGAAAGAGAGCCAGGACAGGAGAATGAGGAGAAAAAAATCCAAGCATTTAAAGAATATGGGAAGTAGAAGGGGACTACTAGTTTTTATGGGGGACTTCCTAATGTAAAAGTCATTCAGTGGAACACCTGTACTTGTTGGTATGCTCAACTATTCTGCAGTGCTACAAGTAAGTGAAACAGCTATAAAGATAGCTTAATTCTTCAACAGCATTTGTAACATCTTTACAATACCTGTGCAGAATGAACTAGATGGAGACAAGGAGTCATTCTGATCCTAACCATCCCTCTTTGGGCTTTATTTAGCATTATTTAGTCAGGCTAAACTTTGCCAATTCATCTAAAATTAAATTTAGAGGCCTCTGAAGATTAAACAAAATAAAACCATAGAACACTGTAGTGGGTTGACCCTGGCTGAATGCCAGGTACCCACAAAAGCCACTGTTGTCTCTCCCCCCAAAAAATTGACTGGGTAGAGAAAATATAACGAAGGGTTCACAGGTTGAGATAAGGACAAAAATCACTCACTGAATACTATCATGGACAAACATGGTTGAATTAGATATAGTAATTGGATTTATTACTAACAAAACCAGAGCAGCATAATGAGAAGTAAAATAAATCTTCAAACACCTTCCCCCACCCCTCCCTCCTTCCCAAGCTCTACCTCCTCACCCAGCAGCACAAGGAGACAGGCAATGGGGTTGTGGTCAGTGCATCACACATGGTTTCTGCCACTGCTCAGGGAGAGGAGTCCTTACCTCCCTTGAGAGGGGAGATCTCTGGCGTGGGTCCCTCCCACAGGAGGCAGTTCTCCACAAACTTCTCCAATGTGAGTCCATGGGCAACAGTTCTCCATGAACTGCTGCTATGGGGGTCACTTTTCCATGATGTGCGGTCGTTTAGGCACAGCCTGCTCCAATGTGGATTCCCCATAAGGGCCACAAGTCCGGCCAGGAAACTTGCTCCTGCACGAGCTTCCCACAGGTTCACAGCCTCCTCTCAGGCACCCACTGGATCTCTGCACCCCCATTGTCATCCATGGTCTGCAGGGGCACAGCTTCAGCACCTGGAGCACCTCCTCCACCTCCTTCTCCACTGACCTTGGTGTCTCAGAGCTGTTCTTCTCACATGTTCTCACTCTGCTCCTTCTCTGGTCTCAATTACTTCTGCACAGTAACTCTGGTTTCTTCTTAAATACGTTATCACGGAGCCATTAATATCATTCTTCATTGACTCAGGCTTGGCTGAGCATGGAACTCTCAATCCCAGGGTCATGTGTTCTTGCCTTACATTAGGTGTCAAAAAGAACTGCAGGGAGTTGATGTTGGCAGTGCACCAGGTGCCCACCAAGCTACTCTGTCATTCCTCCTTCCCAGCTGGGCAGGGGAGAGAAAATGACTGGAAAATTTTCCTGGAAAATGACTCCTAAGTTGAAATAAGGCAGTTTACTAAAGCAAAAATTTGTGAAAGCAAACAGAAAAAAACCCCAATATTCTTATTCTCTACTTCCCATGAGCCAGCCACTTCCCGAGAAGCAGGGCTTCAGCACCTATGGTAGCTGCTCAGGAGAGCAAACATTGTAAACAGCAAATACCACCAACCTCCTCCTTTCCTTACCTTTTATACTTAAGCTGATGTCATATGATATGGAATATCCCTTTGGTTAATTTGTGTCAGCTGCCCTCGTTGTGTCCCCTCCCAGGATTTTGCCCACCCACAGCCTGGTGTGTTATCAACCCCTTTCTAGCTACCAATGCAAAACACAGCTCTGTGAGGACTGTTATGGGAAAATGAACTCCATCTCAGCCAGACCCAATACAAACATATGTTCATAAATCCATATCCTTTAAATGTTTTTTGTAACATTATATTTTGAGCAGATTAATCCAATTTGGGTGCTTTGTGAACTCAGTACTCTCACTGATTTCAATAATCACCACCATTGTACTTGCCTATTACTTGTTTTACAAAGAAGTAAACTGATTTTTACTTCCAAAATAAATTTAACAATTGCCTTCTGCAATTTAACAGTTCTTACACTTGTGAATTCTATACATGGATGACAAATCTTTATTTGTCCTTACTACAAGCCTACAAGAAATATGGTTTTGAAATACATCTGTTTGTGTAGAGATCCAGAGACATCAGTACCTGGATGTATAGTTCACAACCTTACTCCTTTTATGTGTGATTCCCAGCACTGAGGACAATTTAAAATAGTTATCTTTTATACTTCTTTTTAATCTGTTCTTTCTTTAGGAGTCAGTAGCCTCTAGCAGGCCCAGCAGAATCTGATTGTTCATTGAGAATAAAACTCTTCTTTTTGACCTCATAGGCAGCTCTGCACTTATGGGTATGTTAGACACAGTCATGGATCTGAGAACAAGAGGCATGCTATGCTCAGGTACTTATTCTCCCTAAATATACCTTCTTTTATACCTTCTCAGGTACAAAATTCTCCCTAAATATAAGATGATCTAGTCAGTCCCCACTGTTGGGGACAGTGCCATGCACTGGCCTCTGGGCTGTATCCAGGAGTTGGCTGGGAGAGTGCTGGTTGTCTCAGACCAGAGCTGCTGCCTGCTAAAAGACAGAGCTGCTGTCATGCTATAAAGACAGTAGGTACTACTGTTGCACTCCAGACTTTGTACCTGGCCCCCAGTTAATGTTCTGTACATGCAGGTGTGGAGTAATGCAGCAATGATTGTGGCACTTGTCAGTGGGGCTGAATGTTAAGAGTCCCTCACAAGGAGTTGTATGTCAAAATTAGAAAAGCTCAATGGTCAGACTTAACAAGGAGTCTGGTCCATGTCAGGATTGTTTCTGGATTTCATTTTATGCTTCAGCTAGCCAGGACCAAGGTGTGAATCTCCACTACCCTTGGAGGCTGTCCTGACCACTAGCCTTCAGTATCAGCCACCTGTGCTTTTCCTTTCTAGTCCTTAATCATGTTCTGTGTGCTACAACAACAGTATTTCAACATGCAGAATGGGAAGTAAGCATCTCTGCATGTCCACAGCCTTGTGGCATGCTTCTGGGAGATGGGGAATGCAGTCTTCGGCCCCAAAATTTAATGGGAAAATGCACTGAAAATCCTTTTCCTGGGACAAATATACTCACCACAAAGGTATTGTAGAGATGAATATGTAGAAAATACCCATTAGCAATTGATTATACAGAGTCTGGTCCACAGGTTCTGCTCTGTCATTCAACCATTATAAAGAATTATCTTTCATTCATTCCTTGTTTTGCCATGGTTTTGTTCAGACAGTATCAGTTGTGGAACTAGACTGTTCTCAGGTTTTAAGCAGAGCTTAGAATTATGTTGTCTAACACTCAGAGTTGCTTGATGTCAGGGAGCAAGCACAGGATAAGAAATGTATTAAATCTTTTATGAAACAGCTTAATTTCAAAATTTTATTTTTCCTTACTCCAATGGGAAACAGTGCAATAGCACAGCAACAAAATTAAACCTGCAAGTAAATGACTACGGGTTTGCGCATAAATTTGTGGGAGAATGTGTTAAATATATTTGTACAGCTGTACATACAAAAGATCTGAATTCTCCTAGCAGCAATGTCTGGACATGAACTTTTGATTTAGATTGTGTTCCTCTGGAGACTCTGTTCCATATGTATATAAAGCTGAATTTAGCAATTAAATGTGATTTCAGAATTTTGCATCTATAATTGCATACTCAAAGTACAAGATGGGGTTTGGAAGTTCTGTCTTGAGAAATATTTGATTCCATATTTCCAGTTCTAGCATTTCTCTAGTAGCTTGAAGTCTCCAATATATGAATTTGTTGTATTATGCATAGAAAAAGGTCTGCCTGAACCTATTAGAGATATGACTTCCTATATGCATAACTAGATGATTAATGCATTTTTATACAGCATTAGCTGTATTCTGGCATATCATAAATATGCATATTCTTATGATTCATGAATATGATTCTGGCATATCTTAAATATTTTTCAAGTATCAGCTCTGATATGTCTATGATCTGCTTGGATCCACAAATCTATATGTATACACATGAACAGGAAATCCTCTTAGCATGCTTGTGGAAAACTGTCGCTCCAAGCATATAGATCCTTTTGTTAATCTCAATGAAATTTTAATACTTTAACAAATTTTTCAGTACGTGAAGAACATCATGTGATCACAAACGTTCCTCCACTCTTTAAAGTTTAGTAAGTGTCTGAAAATTATTAGTGAAGTTCTTACCCTGTACCTGTGCAAAACACAATGAGAATACTTAAGATACTTTACTAATCAGTAACTTCTCCACTCCCTAGTTAATTCTTCTTCCATCACAAAATATACTGATAGATTTTATTGGGCAGTTTCTAATAATTTGCAGTATTTTTTTCATATGCTTAACTTTTCTTCTTAGAAGCAAATAATGAAAATTATTAATATAACTTAAGAGATAAAATGCCCATGACATCTAACTTGGTGTCTCAGAAATTTGGGCCTTTCAGTTCTGTAAAGCAACACAATCATAAGTTAGTGAGATACAAGTTTTGTACACAATCATGTCTTGCATTTCTCATTAATAAAATTTGTGTTTGAAATACAGTCTTTATTTTTACTCATCTTCAAAGAAATCTACAGTGTACAAAAATGACATTTTTTGAATTTTGTAGTATTAGTTGCAACCTCAGCAATTATTATCTTTGTAAACAAATATCTTCAGTGTGTCATGTTAAATAAATACATCTTGCCTTTTACAAGATGTCTTCCTATTGACTTCCAACTGAAGCACAACAGAAATGCTAAAAAAAGAATCCTCAATAGCTGCATGAGTAGCTGTCCACTTACTCTAGAGATCAATAAAATGTTTGGCACTATCACTCATTCACATGTCCAAGCCAAAACAGAAAACAGTTCATAGTGAAGCACAAGTACAAGAATGCTGGAAAGGCATTCTTGCAAATATGTGCTACAAAACTGTACCACACTCCACCTTCTCTGTTACTTTCATGTGCAGCTCAACTACATTTCAGCAAAACAGTGCCCAAATGCAACTCAGGAATGTGTGTGGCTTCTGCAAACAGATGCAGAGCCAAACACCAGACTCTGTATTAGTGTGGGGATGTATTGCACAGCTGGAAGAACAATTGCAGCTGCTATGAAAAAGCATGTGTTTTTCTTACTGGGTTATCTAAAAGCTTTATTTATAGGGTGAAACTGTGTTTTAAACGTGATCTTGACCACATTAAGTTTTGCAAACTGTAGACAATGTAAATTTAATGGTGGTGTTTAAGTTTTCTGAAGTCTTAGCTGTTTGACATACACTAGTAGTTAAAAGTGATTAGTCCAAAATCAAGTTGAGTAGAGATCTGTAAATTTCAGTCACTGCCTGACATGTGAATGCCCACCTACTCAATAAAAGTAGTCTGGGGACCTAAACAATGTCACAATCCTCTATTACCTGCCAAAAGCCATGTGTGGAATATGTGCTGCACTGTCAAAATCTCTGTCTAGAAGGAGCCTGAGGTTCAGAGAACTGGCTGGATGGGACTTAAAGCAACCTGGGCTAGTGGAAAGTGTCACTGTTAATGGGAGGGGGCGTTGGAACTAGATGATCTTTAAGGTACATTCCAACCCAAACAAATCTATGATTCTGTGATTCTGTAAATCATGAGAAGGAGGCAAAAAGAGGAAAGGAGGACAAAGGAAGACATTTCCTCACCCTCAAGGCACCAATAAAACCTGACCTTGCCCCATATTCCACAACTGGAAGTTGAGCTGAAAAAAATGCTGGAGTTATAACAGGGACATCAGCTGACAAGGAGGAGCCTGTAAATATTTACAGTCTCTGAGGCACATGCTCTTTGAGTTTGGCATTCATTGTACTTGACCATTTGTCAGGGCTGCCTTGAGGGGTGTGAGGCACTGAGCAGGCATGGAAGAATATGCAGATTTTAGGGACATGGAATTTCAGAAAGAGACCTTAGACAACGAAATACATAAAATCTACTTATTTTACAAAATTGAGAGGGATTCATTCTGACCTACATTCACATAAAGAAAATATTAAAAATTCAGAATGGTTATTAATTCCTCCTGAAATAAGAAGAATTTAATGTGTTTCAATCCTTTAATGAAATCTAGTCCTTTTTTTCCCAGTACACATACATTGATGGCTTTAAACGAGACCTTTGCAAGCAGGTATCTAGTCATCACAGAACTACAGTAAAGCTGATAACAGAAATCATGATCCTCATTTTGTGGACAAGGCAACTGACTCTAAGATATCAAGACCAAACCATCTCTCTAAAATCTGAAAATGTGCAAGCATACTTAATAACAAATAGGATATCAGGACTGAAAACTTGAAGTATTATTTTAGGTCTGTGGCAATAAATGCCCAAGTCTGAAAAAAAAAATAAGTTAGTGTTTAGATACCAAACATTTAAAGCATGAACAGTAATATTTATTTATCTGAATATGTTTAATGACACCCTGAAAGTTACTTTTCTTTTAGAATTTTTCTTCCATGAGACAAAGCTATCTTTTTCAGCAGATTTGCCTTTTGCTTTTTCTAGAAGCAGAGTTACCTCTGGGCTAACAAATTTCCATTTAATAATGCATTAATTTTCCTTTTATGAAGCTAGATAGTTTTTCCATCACTTGTATTTCAGTATTTCTGAAACCAGGTGGTAATTTTCAGGGGGATAGGAGGTTTCCAAGCAGCTGCCAGGACTAATACAGCAGCCAGCAGTAAATGCTGAATAAGCTTAGGTACAAAATCTATACCATCTGGTTTCAGGACTCCTTGGCCAAAAAATGTGAGACCAGTTCCTTTCATGTCCAGAAATCTTCCTGTTCATTGGAAATTGTGAAATGGATGTCACCTTTGCATTACCTTTTAATTCACATCTCCGAGGAAGATTCAAATAATGGTCTTAAGAAAACATTACATAACTGTAAAACAGGAAACTAAATAATATGCTCAGGTTTCATAACACGAAAGATGAACACTATTTGACAAGCTGAGATCAAAGTCCTTGCTCAGCCTCACAGCAGTCCAGTTTTCCAAGCTGCTGTTTCTCAAATTCAATGATAGCTACCAGTGCTCAATGCAGAAACAAAGTCCCTCATAGGAATGATCTCCCTAGACCAGTGAGTCAACAAGAAGATACAAAATGAAGCCCTTAAGGTTTGATTTAAGACCAGAGAAATAAGGCATGAGGTCCATCTTGGCTGTCAGTGAGGAAATACTGCTGGTTCCTTAAGTGTCTGTAAAGATCAACTGTGTTCTACATAAAGAATTGCTATCCTGCAGTTGTTGATAAAAGAATGGCTTAAGAGCGGCTCAGTTCAAAGACGTGAGTATGAAGGCACAGATATAACTTGGGCCACTCTGAAGATAACTGAGGAGATCCAAGCAACAGAACTTCCTCTGAAGATGTGTGGAAAAAGAGTGTTTCCTGCAATTTTTAAGGTCAAATCATTTAATCCTCTCTCTCAGGCAGTCGTTTACAGATATACATAATCCACAAGGTCACTCTGTTATCAAATCCCTGAAAGTACCAGGATATCATCTCATCCAAAGAGTCATTAATGTCTTTTAGCTTTTTATGTCTAGATTACACATTTTAAAAATTGCATATCATAAGAAACAGTACAACCTTTTTTTTCTTTTGCTATCACCACTGCTTTCAACACACTGATTAAATCATTGCTTTAAGTGGATGATTAAACCCTTTTGAGAAGGGACTGACATCCAACTGTACTTGGCTAGAACAGAGAATTATGATTCCCCAGTCCATAGGCACTATCACAATGCAGATAAAACTGCAGTGGTAGTGCTGCTGCGTTCCTGGTAACCGTGAATTTTTCCATACTGCTGTATAGTAAGATTGCCCTGAGCTCCATAGAGCAAGTTAGAATAGTACTATCATCTGATCTAGTAGTAGGTTTAATTGGAGACAGAATAGCTGGGGGGCATTATGAATTAGCAATTTCACATAGACAGACTATTTTATAATGCAGAGTGAAAGTAATTATTTCAGTAAAGAACACGGATTTTGCTGTATTCATATTGTAGAACAATAGTATACATCTAAAGATAGCACTCAATGTACTTTAAGAGAGAACTTTAGTTACCTTAAAAATTAAAAGGCTGTGGTCCAAAGTTCCACTTATCTCTGAATGTATGATAAATGATTGATCCACAGATAGTCCTCTGATTTCATCCATGAAGCATTTGTAAATGATAAGTTAGACAACGGTAGTGCACTGATATTTTTCAAAATGGCAACAAAGCACACATCAAAATACTGACCAGTCACTGGCTAACCAACCATTATATACCAGAGCAGCTTTTCCCCACTGTTGAAGCTGTAGATTCCACACGTAAAAAGTCAGACTTAATCCACTGACCACAAAACCCCTTGGAGAAGAGATATGCCACAAAGTTCAACTCAATTCAACAAGCTTTCCTGTTACTAATTTTCATCTATTTCATTATTTATTGCATTTATTATAATCATCCTACTTGACTATTTCTGATCTTACAAAAGGTTCAGGGACTAAATAATACTAAAAAACATGGTTCCACATGTTTTTTGTTTCCCACTATATGGTCTAGTTCCAAAAATTCATAAATCACTTTTGATACCAGACAGAAAGCATTTCAGTGAAAGGAGGAACATGCACAGTCTTTGTCCAAGAAGGAGAAGCAGCATAATTTTTTTTCTCTCTTTTTCAGTGTTAACAGTCAGAGGGAATACACTCTGAAAATCAATTTTCTTTTACTGGAACATGATGTGGGCAGTTGCTTGATGTGTTTAGCTTCTGTATGGCCCAGGTTCAACAAGACACTTAAAAGCATGGCTGACTTTATTCATGTGGGTATTTAGGTATGTGCTTAAGTACCTTGTTGAATTGGGGCTTATGTTAGGTCTAAGTATTTACTAGGTCAAGCATCCAGGCTAAACATTTCTCTGTTTTTGCTAGTAACACTGCGAGTAACTCCAGTCACACAATACATTTGGAAATGCTTGCAGTGAATTTATCAGGTGAAGTTACCCTAGGCAATGGAGAATACATTCTTGTTCTGTTGGAGAAACATATTAATTTGCCTCCTCAGCACAAATTCTGCAGACTGGTGAGAGGATGTACGTGGGCCAAACTTCAAACATAGAGCATAATAGAGTAACATTTTATTTAAATATTTATGCTACTGCAGTATCCAGGAGTTGAAGCTAGTCTTATGCCCTATTGAATTAGGCACCATAGAGAAGCATGAGGTCTCTGCTCCAAGCACTGCACACCATGGCTAAGTAGTTGGAGAACTACATATATTTGCCACAATGAAATACTTACCAAGATAAATCAAAAAGCAGAAAAATTAGGAAGGAAAAATAAAGTGAGAGACTGCTTTTTCCTCCTGTAACTCTGGCTATTAGCCCAGACACTAGTCTATCTAACCCACAAGTGAGTAAGTTGTTTAGGGGACACAATGATTCCAAGCATTGAGGGAGTATCACTGAGCAAAATTTTTCTATTTTCTTGGAAGAGAAGAAGTGATTAAGATGGTGCTCTGGTCTGCTTTTCAGCCCTCTGTTACTGAATTCTAACTCCATGGCACATTTTAGACACAAAGGTATGTGTTGTTCAAGGCCCTGTGACAGAAGAATCAATGACTCTTGCAGCTGCTGGCTCTTGCAGGCGCCATCAGGAAGTCACAGAGTCTGGCTGGGAAAACTGGTGCCTTGCTCAAGCTTTGACAGTGTTTGGAACTCATACTCACTGTAAGTGAACCAGGTTCCCTTCCTTTCTCTACCATTTTCTCTGTATAAAGCACAGTATCCCACTGTGTTTTAACTTTATTGTCCTGGCAAAAGCACTTCCAAACCCTTGAATTAGTACTATTTCTGGCTAAAAGACTGTTACAGCTCTACCTAATCAATCTGTGTATGTAGAGGAGCCGTCACTGTATACATGGCCATAACAGAGCCTGAGTACATGGGGAAAAAAAAAACAAAATCAAAAACAAAAACAAAAACAAGGAAGTAGGAAGAAGGAGCCGCAATTCCCAGGGAGAGTAGAACAGAACTTGGGGCAAAATTCCTTGTGAAACCAAGTTTTACAGTTCCATTGCTCACTTACTGCATGATTATCTTCCTTGACTTGCTTTTCTTCAGCTGTAATCAACAGAAGTGTTTCTCAGTGTCTTGGGTTTACCTCAACATCAAGACTTCAATTACTTGTTTTTTTCCAAGGCAAACTATTTATGACTGATTGCTTCTAAATAATTCAGCAAGGCTGAATGTTGGTCTTGTGAGTTGTGGTGTCTTTTTCTGGAACCAACCCCCCACAATCAAAATAGCCTAATTTTAACTTCGTGAAATGAAATGTCATGTCTTCCAGTTTTCATACAGACTTTTTGTAAAATTTGATTCAGAGTGTCAGTTCATATTATAGGGTTTATTCTCATCTTGGTGGTATGAAAGGTCTTTGCTGTTTCAAAAAAGCCACAAATGTATTGCCATGGATTTTAACAGTAGTTAGGTACTGTTAACATTGACAAAAAATTAGTGGAGACTATTTGAGCCATATTTCATTTTTAGAGTAAATTGGATACAATGCTGAAAAGGGGAAAGTCATCACTAGGTTGGAAACACTTCTGTCTTATATCTTACCCATCCTCACTGTGTTTTATTTCACTAATGGGATCTATATATATTTTGAACTCTAAGATTAATATAAACTGTGAATGTCTCTTGAGGAGGGGGAACACAGAACAATGAAATAATAGAACAGAAAAAGAATGAAGTTGAAAATTAGGCCAGAAGATTGAAATCAGGACAGATTTAAATCATTCTTTGCTGTTTTTTTCATCTTGGTTGTCTGATAAACTACCAAGCAGGACAAAGTTCAGGAGACTTGATATACTGCATGTTAAGTCTTTGTTGTTATAAGGTGAACTCCTGTTCTGCAGCTTGCTCTCCTTGTCTCCCATGCTTGTTGTTTTAATACAGAGGAAAGTTCAACTCTCCCTGCTTAACTCCAGTACCTCTTAATGAGGGAACTGTAACACTATCCAGTCGTCCCAGCACACGTCAATCAGAATTTCATTGCTTTGCACAGCTTGACTTATGTCAAAAAGGATGGTTAAAATTCACCCAAGTCCTGGAAACCTCCTGTTGAGTTAAACAGATCACATCTTAGCTACGGGAGGATATTTTTGTTTGTTTGGGTTGGGTTTTAAATGGTCAAAGGGCAAGGAGCATTATTTGCAAAATCTCTTTCACATAACTGGTTCTTAGGATGCTGGTATCAGCAAGATGATTTACACATCATATAGTTAAAGAGAAAAAAGCAACAGAGTTTCATGTCCCAACAAAAAGAAACATCATTTACAAAAAAATCTGATCATACAAAAGGGATCCTCTAGCCTATTGTGGTTAAGAAAATCTCTTAGAGCGTCCTAATAGATTATCTTTGACAGTGTGGGTTTTACATTTATAAATGAGTAAAAATCAGAGCAGAAGGCTCAAAGCCAGAAAACTTGAATTATAGGAGGCAATGTTATTTATGGGCAGCAGCTCTTGAACCGTTCCTGCAGCCTTCAGGACAAGACTCACAAAAGGTTCACATACACATTATATTGTTATTGCAATTACTGCAGGAGAAACAACACAAGTAAGCTTTGGCAGACACTTGGCTTATACTTACTGTAGCTCAAGTTGTACCTTCCAAGAATTTTTAGACAAAGTCTTTTTTTCCTGGTTTGTTGCTTCAGTGAAACTGAAAACTTTATTAAACTGTGAAATTGTTGTATTGTGTTACAGGAAGCCTCCAAGTTTGTAGAAATAGGAATGTTACTGTGATGGAGGATAAAAGATTCATGTTATCCTTGTTTACAAGACAGTTCAAAGGATACCATAAACTACTACCTCTGAAGTGACAGTGCTAGGCATGTTTTTCTGTGTAAATAGAGTCAGTACAAGGAGATGGCATTTAAAAATGGTGGCTCTACATCCATAAAAGCTTAATTATCTAGAGGGAGTATAAATTGTTGGTAAGCAATAGCCCTTATAGTTTTAAATGTTGACTCTGGTACAGGGAATGACTGAATAAGCCAGTCTTCTTTATTCTGAAAAATAAACCACCAAAGGAAAATAGAAGTTTACATAATTATTAGAGGCATAAAAGTGAATAGGGATCAGCTGCTCACTATTTTCTCCAGTGAAAAGCCAGGAAGGCATCAAGTGAAGACTGCATATTCTGATCCAAACAAATGTGACAGGGAGTGTCTTCTTGTAGTATGGGCAGTAGTGGATATTGTACACAGATGTGTTTGAGGGGGCACTACACCAGGTAATGGAAGAAAAATCCTTTACAGAGTACCAAATGCATAGAAACTATACCTGATTTTGGAAATCTCTCAGCTAGCAGTTGTTTAACACTGAGAGTCCTCATAGCACAATTATTTGCTTGCTCTGTTCTTGTTTTTCCTGAGTCATCTGCTTATGACCACTGCTCTCAATAGATTTCCCCCACATACTTCATTCATGTCTAATACCAGCTACCCAGCCAAAGCAAAGGATGATGAAATTAAAAAATCAGCAAAAGTATAAGAGTCATCAAAGAGGAAGAAAGTGTCAAAACTAGAACATGTGAATGGGTCAGAGGCATGCCGATACTATCACCACTCCTTCAAGGCATCCAGCTCAAAGCAAATGAATTGGCATCGCTCAGTGGTGCTTTTCCCAAAAAGAAGGGACAGAGTGAGAGAACACTAGCTCCCGTCAAGTTTCCTTCTGTAGAAGCTGTGAACAGCCAGCACAGACAGGGCCAGGAGGAGTTTGACAATAAAGTCTTGTGAATTTGTGGGTCCTCAGGTGTGGAGGTTGTAAATGAGAAGCTGAGGGAAGAAATGCAGCCACAACCTCAAGAACTGAAGGACCCAGATGAACTGCAGGGCTCTGCACTGAATGTACATACATGCCAGAGCCCTTCTCCCACTGTAATTCAGGGACCTTATGAACCAATTTGTGCAACACTAACCTACATCCCTATGCCAGCTCCACATTCCCCCTGAATACTGCATAGTCTGCACTCATTCTCCACTTTAGTGTTTACTAAAGCTTTTGATGAAAAAGCACCAACTGGAACCAGTCCATGTTAGGCAGGCAGTATCATCCATCCCTGTACTGGTTCTTTTGGCACATTTCTCTCTCTACATCTCACACAAGTCAGGGCTCACACTTTCTAAAGTGAGTGAAGACTCTGGTACTCATTAGCATGTCCAATGGTGTCTGTGAGGAGAGGGAGGAAGAGGTAATACTTGTAGCACAGTGCACACCACTGATATGCACCAAGGATAAAATCTAGCCTTCCAAATGGCTGAGACTTAAGCAATGCAGAAACGGGCCAGTCTGTTTGGTCCAAAGTCACTCTTTGGTGTGAGTTTCATCAGGAATATCACTTTATCCTATAAATTAAAACAAAATTGTAGCAGCACAGTTCCAGCACCTCGGAGTTCAAAACTCAACATCTGTACAAGGTTGTACACGGATGTTTCAGATGTTCTCTTGGGTGACCCTGGTTGCTGTCACTGGACATCACTGCTCCCACCACAGCCTGGAGAACCCCCCTGTGGCCAACCACGGCAGAGCTCCACAGCTCCCACAGACAGACAGACAGCCATTCTGGGAGACTGGCCCCAGGTGGTCTTGGAAAACATCCCAACAGGTGGCATCCCACAGCCTTGGTCTCACCACCTGGTTTGCCCAGACAAGCTGTTTGTGAGCCTCCTGAGAGGCAGCTATGTCAGGGAGCATGCCATGAGCATGGTTCATGTCAAAGGTTGTGTAGATGTAGGCAAAGTGATTTAAAAAGCCAAGTGAAGAGAGAGGTAAGTCTATTCAAATATCAGATGCCATCATTCATCCTGATTAGCCTGGGATGATTCAACAGCTGTAACCATTTAGGGCTACAATTCAGAAAGGCAAATACTTTAATGTAATGCTAGCAGGGGATTGCCAAGGAAAGGGAGGAACTGAAAAGAAAATACATCAGTATTGCAGACTTCATCCTGGAAACAGAATTCCAAAACTTCATTAAAATTCTTATACTGAATGTATAAAAAATATAAATCATTTATTTAAAAAAAAAAAAGTTCCAATTTGTTTAGAAGGATCGAGAGCAGCTGAGTTGAATGCAATGTAGATAAAACTTAGGTCCAAGAAAAGTGATGAAGAATGCTATTATTCAGGAGTTCCTTATCATGGAGGCATCTAAAATTTAGTGGGCAGCTTTGTTATGCCTTTTCATTTTCTTAAAGTTCCCTAAGCGCCTGCATAGCCACAGCAGGTCCTCAGCTGTGAGGCATGTTCTCACTTACGCTCTACCACGATGCAGAAATTAGGATGTCTCTCTGCAGCTGCAGTCCATTACAGCCTGCTTCCAGCACATGTGAGTGTGCTGAGGTCAGCACGCAGCACAGCATGGCCAGCTACTCACAAAAACATGGCCAGTGCTGGCAGCAGCTTTTCCTCTAGATGCTCTGGCAAAGGACATAAAAGAACACAAGATTAATGCAGCCTGGAGGAGTCTGACCCTGCAGGTGAGGTAGAAGATCATCTAACCATCAGTGTAATGCAGCTGAGTCCCTGACATGATATTAGGGTTGACTTAAGCCTTAAATATGCAGTGCCCTTATGGGCTAGTTACCAATTGCTATCTAGAAAAAAATATAAAGTGGTCAGGTAGTATCTTTCCTCTCCTTCAATTCACAAGGTTAGTTACTAGTCTTCAGTAAAGACCAAAAGGAGACACTTATGTAGCTCTGAGTTCCAGTTGGGATGGGGACTTCCCAGAGCAGCCAAGTCAGTAACTGCAGCACCACTGAGTGCAAATGCACTGATACTATCAGTGTATGAAAAGAGTTAGATCCTCTTTCAGCCAATTTGTTCTTATAAATTGTTTACTATTGTTAAAGTAAACAGGGTTTAAGGCAAGCTTTCTCTCTAGGGAAAAGTGGCTAGTCTTGGGAGGCAACTGGGATTCCTTGAGGTAATTTGATATAAGCTGCTTTTCCTGAAAGATACTGGTTTTTTTGTGACACAGAGAAAGTTGGCTACTTGTTTACATGTGGTCAAAAGGAGTTGTTTGGCTCAGTCTCCTAGTTGTTCACATTTGGCATTAATTGCTCTGTGCAAATACAACGGCCATGCTCACATTAGTTCCTAGCAACCCTGAACTTTTTTTTTTTTTTAATCAGGTACCTTCCAAGAGGTAGCACAATATCATTGTATTACCATCAATACATATGTAGAGATTTGTGGTTTGTGTTATACATGCAGTATAAACTATATAGCTGCAGGCTCGGAAGGTTTTCCCACTAGGAACAATTCCCAAGTCTGCAGCTTTAGAAACTCAGCAGGTGCATAGTGCAATGTTAAAGTAGTACATTTTAGAGGGAATTGGGCACCTTAAAATTTAAATAATCTAGGAAAAAAAAGGAAATACTGAACACTAGGTAAAACTGCATAGCTTATTTCTTGTATGTTTAAGAAACTACAATAAAATTCAGCAAAAGCATTTTGTGGTACATCTGTGAAAGTACTGCTACCCCTGGGAGAAGAATCAGGTAAGAATTCCAGAATGGCAATGATGTAGATTATATTTTATATCCTCTTAAGAGAAATGGCTTCCTTCATAAATTGTGTTCTTAAAAACTGAGCATAATCTGATAAATGTAAGGAGGGAAAATCAGATGTGACATCAACAGAACTTGATTTTTAAGCAAACTTTTTCAATATTGGTAGGGATATTTAAATAAAGGTGTATTTTAAGGTCTTGAGATTATTACAGAACTAGTCCTAGCAAGACAATGTCAAAATACAGCTGATCCAAATTATCAGATGGTACTTTGAGGGTATGTTCAAGAAAAGTCATTCAAGTAGTGCCCACCCAGCTTAAAGATGTATGGCCCCACACAAATGCAGAGACTGTTCTGACTCAAACTGAGCTAAGTTTGATGTCTCTGCACAAGTTTCATAGTTAATGCACAACCTAAAAATTTCCTTTGGATGATCAAAAACTGGCTATATCTATGATATGCCAGGAGGAAAAAAAATGTCCCAAATTCTAACCAATCTAGCAGCAACACATAACCTTCAGGGGTTCAGAGGACAACTGACGTTTGAAGTGACTTTTTACAATCATCTAGTCTACTCTACCTGCTTAGAGAAGAGTCAGCTAGAGCAGGTTGTCCAGAACCTTCCCTAGTCAGATTTTGAAATATCCAAGGATGGATGTTTCCATAGCCTCTCTGGGCAACTTGTTCCAAAGTTTGATCATCCTTATAATTAAAAAAAAAGCTTTTTCTGTGCTTAAATGGAGTTTCCTGTACTTCAGTTTGCACCTATTGCCTCTTGTCCTTTCACTGGGCACTAGTGGGAAGCATCTCAACACGCTACCTTGTTCCTCTACCCTCCTAGTCGAAAAGGTTTTTCCCAATGTTCTCACAAGCCACATTTTCTGCCCACTGATCTTTCTTATGTACTTTGCCACAAAAGATAAAAGTTCGGCTCTGACATCTTTGTAACTGTAGCTCTATTGTTAGAAATCACCCTTTAGGTTTTTCTTTGTCAGGAAGAAACAAGTCCAGCTCTCTCAATCTCTCCTCAGAGGTGATGTGTTCTGGGCTCCTAACCTGTTTGGTAGCCCCTCTAGTCTCTCTCCAGTTTCTCCTCCTTGAACTGGGGATAAAATGAGATTCTGTACACCAGGTATGGCTTCCCAAGCCTTAAGTAAAGTTTGATTCTAACTTTCTGTAATTAACTAGCCATGCTGCTCTTAATGTTGTCCAATATGCAGTCTGCC
Source organism: Brachypodius melanocephalos (assembly GCA_013398615.1). Classification (NCBI taxonomy): domain Eukaryota; kingdom Metazoa; phylum Chordata; class Aves; order Passeriformes; family Pycnonotidae; genus Brachypodius; species Brachypodius melanocephalos. The sequence goes on from VZSR01003807.1 coordinate 20,575,522, forward strand.
TTACTCACTCATTTGTTCTTTAGTCAAATCCTATCTTTGCTCTAAAACATGAATTCCTAACCATTGTTTGAAATCAATCAGTAAGTTTAACGACATAGAGAATCCAGGCTGCTCTTCAAAGATAGACCCCAGAGTCCACTGTTTCATGTTTCAGTGACAAACTTATTTACCTGAATATGTGAACATGACAGAAAATAACAAAATAATTCATTCCAACTGAGCATTTCTGAGCCAGTCTGATACTTGGCATACCTTCAGAGTTTGCAGACTTACGGTGCTGGTCTATGTGATAGGTCAGAGCAGATTTTTGCTATAAGAAAGGAGCCTATCTGAATATCAAAGATAAATCATCCTTAGTCAAGGAGGTCAGACAGTAGCACAAATTCCAGAATCAATGTGTGGCATATGCAGGATCTGTTTATCTCCAGAAAAGTACTTCAAAGCCAGAGCATGACTTTTGGAAGTATTGACATTCACCTCCACCCATCCCTTCAAAAACTCTCACTGAAAACCCAAACCTTCCACCCTGGCCTAGATGAGAAACCTTGGCTGAAGGCCCAGCAGTTCTTGCAGGCTGCCTAAACCGGGCTTGGGTGGACCCTGAAATGAGATACAGTCTCTCTTTTCATTATGATGGCAATGGTTTAAAGATAAGCAGCGAAACAGAAGAAAAATGAGGACAATTGTTTTCAAGCTGGCTGTTAGGAACTTTAAGAAAGGGTAAGGGATGGAGAATGAAAAAACGAAAATTATCTTTTCAGAATAATGAGGAAGGAGTAAATTCAGAAAATTACTTGCATCCTCTGCAAAGCATTTAGCAGCTTCCACTCTCAGTAGCTTCACTGGGAGAGGCTGTATTTTGCCAGCTACTCCCCATGTCTTTAGCAAAATCGTGTGCCATTTGAAACACTGATCTCATGCTGAATGGTCATATGCCAGCTATTGTGATGATGTCTGATCTGGCCGCCCAAGTGGAATTGCACAACGAGCAAAAACGGAAATAAGTAGGTGTCAAACAGTACTTGTGTTCTTAAGGACATGGTTGTGCAAGTCCCTGACTCCATGAGTTATGGCACTGTTTTACAAAACACCGGTACCTAATGACACCCATCCCCTTGACTGCAACCATGGCCATAGAACCAGCAGCTTCAGAGGCATTTTCAGTACTGGAGTGTGACCCAGGGGATGCTCATCTCCTGTCTCCCAAAGCAAAAAGAGTGCTTGCAATGAAGCAGCACAGACAAAGCCTGAGGCTTGTGTCTTACCATGGGATTGCATCCAGAGAGCAGCAAGAACAGGATTGTACCATGGAGTCAGACGAATCAACAGCAAGGACAACTCCAGCACAGATCATACCCTCAGTAACAGGCCTTGATATCACAGGGTCTGTAGCACAACACCTAACAATAAGGGATGAACCAGGGTCCACCCAGGGGCTCCAGTCAGGAGCACAAGGAGAAGCTGCAGACAAAGTAGGAGATAAACTGCAACATGTGAGTGAGGGACTCCAGCTAGCTACAGGGTAGGACTAAGGCCCATTGTGGAGGCAGGGCTGGAGACAGTCACACCCAGCTCAGGACAGAACAGAGTGCCCATTCATGACTGTAGAGAGAGCCCTTGCACAGAGGAAATGTGGGTGAACATCCTGAGTGAGGCCAGCTGGGGCCACTAGGGCCAGTTGGTGACCTCATATGGCCCTGATTCCAGGAGGAAGCATTTCACTGTGTTATGGAAAGATGCCATCTCAGAAAGCAGGAGCAAGCTGGAAGGACAGCAGCCCAAGCAGAAAGCCCAAGCCATCAGCCTGGCTCTTTTCATTAATGGGGACTAAGCACATGGGCCCAGAGAGGCCAGATCTTGTTTGCAAGGAATCATTAAATGTTGTCCTGAGACCAGCCAATACCAGTAAGGTGTCATGATCCCTGTTATCCACAGCTCATTCACATAATTCATGGCCACCTCCAATTAGCTGTGGGAGCTTAGCAGGCCAGACTCTTTGCTTGTGAAGGAGGTTCCACATGGGCAGGCACTTAATGAACAGATTGGATTATAAACACTAGCTAATCTTTCCCACATGTACACCTGAAGAGTATCACAAGTGACAGCTGTTTAAATTTCCAAGGAAATTAATGATTCCTAAAGAGGCAAGGCTTATCAAGGCTTTGACTGGGCCTGATAAGGGACAACCACCAAAGGGCAAATTGTTTATAATAGTCTATAAGTGCCTCATTCTATGGGTTCATCCTGGGAAGTTTTATTGACATGGTCCCTTTTATTAATGTTTGTGCTGGCAAGGACTAGAACAGCTTGGTTCAATCTACTGATGATATTAGGCTACTAAGGCCTCTAATGAGCACCTCCTATCTTCAGGTCACAGCCAGTTTAAAATGGCTGGTACTGGGGCCAGGACACCCTGGGCTCAGCTGAACCTGATGAGGCAGCTGCATTTTGCCTGCCCCGTGCAGCGCTTGCACCCTTGTGGGGCCCGTCTGCAAGACTGCTGAAACATTAACTCACGTGTGGTGGCTCATTTGCTGTGTTCACAGTTCTGAGATTTGGGGGCTCTCAAGGGCTGGTGGGAAGAGGGTGATCCAGGTTTACTGTGAGACTATAACCAACCTTTCTTAACAGACCATGTATGGAAAAAGAAAGCTCGTTCCTCTGCTCCCTTTTGCAGGAAGCCTGTTCCTTTACATTAGGACTCAAACCCTGGTGTTCCTCCTTCCCCATAAAGCGTGTCACAGGACACATTCACATTTCCAAGGGGCCTTCTCAGAGCCTAGTTCTGTTTCAAAGAAAACATCGTAAAAAAAGAGCATTCATGATGGCCTGTGAAAGTGGCAACATGGAAAGATCATTATTAAACTCAATGGTGAAAAAAAGTGAATTAGATACAGCAAGCCATCTTCCTTCAGCTACAAGTAAGACAATTCCCACGTAGAACAGGGTAGTTGTGGGATCATTTTAAAGTTCAAACTTCTCTTCCTGGTCAAGGAGTGTTTCACAAAGGAGCATGGAATTAATTTAAATTCAAGACTACAGACAAAACAAATGGGCCACAAATGGTTTATAAATGTTTTTTTCCTTAAGAATAACTCTGTGATCCATCACGGAGTTCACTGCTGAAGTGTTTGGCCATGGCAAGGCAGTTGTTCCTCCTGCCACACTGGTGTAAACCAGAATTGATACATTTGAAACAAATGGATGAAGGTGATGGTTAAATTCAGACTAAAGCAAGTCTAACTAGGAGGAGCCTGACTGCTGTTTCATCTAAACCCATGGTAATATTACTGTCTGACCCAATGCACTCAATTAAGCCTATTTTTATGTATGTCATATATTCTGCAAAGCAGTTCTTTCCCAGTTTATGTGCATATAATTACACTTACTCTGCTTGCTGAAGAACTGACCCATTATTTTCAACTATAATTTCTCTGTCATTCATCATCAAAACTAGTTGAGGGCTTCACTTAAAGAATGTTGAACTCTCCTGTGACTGAAGAAATTGTATCTGTATAGGTTATTTTTTGTGCTTTCTCCAACTAGCTCAGCATATTTCCTGGTAATAAATAAGAAAGAGAAATAAACCACTGATCTTCTGATCAGATTAATAAATAATAGATATTTTAAAATACAATGTTCAGGCAAAAGATGATCAATGTATTCACAGTGCACGTGCATACACACAGATCATTTCCTCAGTTTCATTTTAGGATCTTGCATGATTGGGATTTTTCTTGAGATGCTGAATATCTGCCACAGAGAATGTTCTATTATAATCATAACAATGTAATACTATATTAGGAAAGGAACTCAATTTGTGGGACATTTGGAATCTTTGTTAGTTACATTTCAAGCCTGTTTGCTTTCATGAGGTGAAGAAACCAAGAACAAGCTGCCTAAGAAGGAGATGTTGCTAGCAGGTAGTAGGACTGCTCTGGTTATACTGGTTGTTTACTAACACTGCTGGATTTCTAGCATAATAAAATTTCTAAACAGCATACGCAAAGATATGGCTCTACATGTGTTCCTCGGTGGCTAATACAGCACTTTTTAATCAACTTTGAATGCCTCTTTTCTTAAATAACAAAGCAAGCATAAAGAACACATACAAAATGAACCTCTGTGTGATGGCAGTTGGTTTAAGGCAGACAAGGGAAAGGCTGAAAGCACGTAGAACAAATCAGACTTTTTCCTGAGCTGTACCTTGCTATTTCTTTCCATGATTCTTACATCTAATATACCATGTCTGTCTTAAATGAAGGCTCTGACCCCCTCCTTGAACCAGGGAGGCTGTATCCCCAGAGGCTGGAAAGAACAGACTGGCCCACCTGTACGGCAGAGATCCACTGACATGGCACATAAGAGTGGAAGAAGTGAGGAGAGGGAGAATAACTTTCCTTCTCAAAATGGCTTTGCAACCTTGCTAGTGTTATCGATAGTATCACAATCCTGTCTTAATGCAGCTAGGTTTATAATACACCTGCATACCACTCAGAGAATTTCTTTCCTTTCAAGGACCACCATTCAGATGCCTATGCCCAATTCTCAGATTGGGCAAAGGTCAGATAGCTCTATCTGGTGAAAGACTGTGGCAGACAGTCCAACAGAAATAGCGGTGACTGCATCTCATGGATCCCATTGGGAGCATAGATCTGGGAGGAAAAATAATCTACAAAACCCTTTTCTTACAGGGCTAAAATTTTGCTCAAATGGACTGATAGAACATTTACTAGATTATGTGCAACAGTGCCATCTGATGGGCTTACTCAAAAGGGTAAACAAGGTGACAAGGTATCTGCAGGCCTGGAAAGCTACCCTCAGTCCTAACAAAAATGAAGACCTGGCCAAGGAATTCTTATTGCATAGCCTTTTCCCATGAGTCTATCTCAAAAGACTTTAAAAAATAAAGTTATGGGTTTTTTTGATAAAAGTTATAGGGTTGAAATCATTTCCATGGTGAGATATTTGATTTAGTACCATGGAACCTTTTGATTGAGGCATTACAGCATAGGAAGTATATAAGTCAAGTTAAATGCACAAATTACTGGATAATTGACTTCAAGTAAAATTTCAAAGCTGGAAGCAATGAAAGGGAGTTGAAGGTTCAGATGTCTCAGAAAAGCTGATGTATTATAGGGCCAGATTACTGAGCTACATAGGAAAACAGAAAGAAAAAAAAGGAACTCTTATCTAATTGATCAGCATTTATATGTTCATACCCCTTTCACAATGTAAATGTCTGTAGGCTTCATCTTTTCTAAGTACATTGACCTGAAATAGTTGTTAAAAATTTAGGTCAAATACATTTATTTAACCAAGTTAACACAGGGGTTTCGGTTTCTTTAATCAAATTAATTCTTCTGCAAGACCTCAGTCAAGTGATTCTGTTTTGGAGAATGAAGCATGTTTTTTTACACATTAAAACAAATTTAGAAATGAGGCATTTCAGACATTTCTAAGTATTTGGGGTGACTTCTAGACTGCCTTCTCCTAAACATCTTCTTCCTACAGTGCGTTACATTTTCATTATTGTTAGAAATTTTGAAAAGATTGCTCTTCTTAAATCAACTCTAAATATAAAAGTGACCTTTTAATTGATTTGCATCTTCATTACTGTATTACAGCATAGGTAAAACAAATTAATTTCCCCAGGTCTGAATTCCTATGAATATGCAGAAGTGCACAGCAAAATTTATTTCACTTGCTGCAGTGAAATAGCAGGAGCTGTCCCTGGCCACAGAAATCAGTTCATGGCCCTGTAATGTAAACAGTTTTTATCAATGAGCCAGGAGAAAACCTTAAATCATTATTTATACAATCTCTATTTAACACAAATAGTGGTTATATATATAAATACTGGAAATACAGATATAAATATTGGAAAGAAAGGACTTTTGAAACAGACCTGGGCCATATTGGTAAGTAGGGTTCAAATCCATGTTATTTTGTTGAGCATAGGTAAATTAAAATCTTGGGGAAAATATAGGGCATCTTTTTAAGACTCACTTCAACAAGGAGACTAGTAGAAATGTTTAGAACTTATGATAGATATCTGATTGAATATTAGCTGGCTTCTTTTGTGTTTGTTTTCAACTTCCTTCCTAACACTAACTTCTACAAAAAAAAAAATCATAACTTTTTTATTCCACAAATTGATTTCTCTCAGAATGCAAAAGTAATACTGGACCATTGTCATGAAAAAAAATAAGTTTTTCCAGAGATGAAAAATAATATGAAAATTTTTGTTTTACCTTGTGATTTTTTTTGCAGTTCTATCTTCTGTCTAGGTAATGTTCATGAAGAAATGCTCTGTTCCAACATCTGTCCCAGAGAGGGACTAGATGGATAAATTATGAAAGGCCAAGGTAGAAAACCAGTTTGTGTTGAACCAGGAAGGGATTGTTTCATTTATGGCTGTTTGGAGCGAAAGAAGGAAATGGAGAATGGTGACAGGGGCAGAGAGACTGGGATTGGTGAGATGTAGGCATCTCACACATGTAATTTCTGCTTTTGGAAAACTGCAAATTATATATGCAAACACCATGCAAACACCATGGCTGAGACATCTTTGTGGATCTACCTACATCAGTCTTTGATATTACCAGAACAGCCAGTTCTATGCCAAAAGCTGATAATAACCTTATATGATAGTAAAGCTCCCTTCGTAGTAACCTACCTGGAGGTAGCACTGATGGAATATTTAGATTCTATAATTTGAACATCAGCCCTTATTAAATCCAGGAGCTATTTTTCAGCATAGCCATAGTTGAAAAACTCGGGTAGCCAGGGATATGCGTGTGTATTATCTGTGCAGTGTAGTTGTGCAGCTAAAAAGGGCCAAATCCAAATGTCCATAGTGAGTATAGCAGAAAATGTGTCTAAGTAACACCAACAGTTGCTGTGAGTGGAGCCACAGTACTGGAGCAGGGCACAGAGGTGCAAGGCATGGTGCTGTTTTTAGCTTCATGATCTAAGGAAGTGTAGGAAGTAAATAGGTAGCCCCATATCTGTGCTTTTGTCTGTTTTTGTAATTGTTCCCTAAGTGCTATGGGAGCAAATCATTCTACAGTGAGTGACTGATACTTAAATTTGTGTTTACCATTTAATCTTCTGGCTGGTATCTCCTTTGTCAGTAAGTCTAGATCTGGTTATAGGCTGCAAAGAAAGATGGAAATGTGAACTCCAGCCAGTAACATTGTCAGAGTTGCTCTAAACCTGCTAAATCAATAAAATCAGAGGCAAGGGTTCGTAAATCTCTGTCTGTGTATATAGCTGCTGTGATCCAGCTCCTTCTGTGAGCCTGCATGTGGCCTCCAAATAGAGTTCCTGGCAGTTCATCTTTTTGGTCTAGAGGTACATCCGTGATAAAACGGCTTTATGGGGAAGATCTTGCAGTGGAACAACATAAACTTCATGTTTTCTTTCTTCCCTCTCACCAAAAAGCTAATATTCAGTTTCTCTCCTGTCCAAGTCAGATTAGCTTCCCATAACAGCACTCATCCATGACAGTCTCCAGTATTTTCTTTGACGACAAATTGAGCTCCATGAACTAGAACACTTACTTTTGGAACTGGCTGCAATGGATGCTGGAAGAGCCTTCAGCATTTGCATTTGGAAAGGGGCAAAGCTGTGTATTTATATTCCAGCTTTCTGCCTGTGTGTCTGAGTGTATATGTGATCTAATGCCAAACTAGAAAGTTCATATATGAATTGCAAAACTAATGTAATGTGCAGTACATATGGAAAGGAACATTTTCATTTATGGAGCATGACACACAGTGATATCTGTAATCCCTTGGTTTTGTTAGCCAAGAGGAAAACAAATAATACTATTTTTTATTTGTGAAAAATCAATATTTTTAGCTGTTTCTCAGTAGAATTATTATACATCGTATGTTACTAACACTGTTTTTTAAAAAAATATATGGAGTTAGACTTAAAGAGAAGGCACTAGCATATTCTCTCTTTTTTTGTCATGTCTTTTTTTTTTAGCTTTTCTTGTCATAAATGCAATGTTTTTCTGCATACTTAACATAAGTTCTAAAGTTTCATGGGAGCTTTCAAATCATGAGGAATTCTTATGAAATACAGGAAGGAATGAAATAAAAACTTAACAAGGTTTCAAATGCATCAAAAGCAAGAAGCGTGGCAAAGAGTCTGTAGAGTCAACAGATTCAGCTGTAAAATAAGTTTTCCAGAAAGATAAGATCATTAAAGAAAAACTTAATGAAATCTTTGCTTAGTAAGAGAGGTTTCCCCCACAGCTTTTCTTTATAGAAGGCTGAATCTAATGGGTTGTTTTAAATTGCAGTGTCAGAAGAGATTTTTGAATAAAATTTATAAAATGAGAAGTAGAAAATCAGAAGGACCAGATGGTGTTCACACGGGTTTTCTGAAAGAACACACATGCCAATGTGAAAATGTTATGTGTAATCTGTCACTTAAAATCAATCTCTTTCCCAAAGAAACAGAAATCAACAAATGTGATACAATTTTTAAGCCATCAGGAATGATTTGGGGAAGTATAGATCAGGAAGTCTCACTTCTATATAGAGGAAAATACGGAAACTGTAATAAAATCTTGACTTAGTAGCCACATGGAAAGATTTGACTTAGTGAGGAAGACTCAGAACTGCTTTTCTTGGTGAAAGTCAAGCTCAAATATTAAATATTTCTTTAAATGTGTGAGTATGCAAAGAGCTTTCCAGCAGTGTCTGCTCAGTGTTCCAGGCACAAGCAATAGAGGGGAAGATGAAAGTTTCATTAAGCCACTGTACGAATCCTTGTTGAGTGCTGCATGCAGGTCTAACCCTTGAATATCAAAGAGTGCAGCAGTCTTAAAAAACACACAGAGACAGCGACTCTGTTGGCACAGCAAAACTATGAAGAAAGGACAGCTATCTTCTGAGACTGAAACATCACTGAGAGTCAAGCAGATTCATTTTATTGGAAAAAGCAATTTCAGATTACTGATGACAGAAAAAGAGGAATCTTTAAAGTCTTATAAAAATGTCATGGAACACACATGCAAACTTTAGAGACAAATAAATTGCCATCTGTTTCAGTCTTTTATTGTGTTTTCACTTAAAACAGAGTCATCAGAACAAAAAAATGTCCCCTGGTTCTCTTGAGCTGTGAACAGGGAATAATTTTTCTTAGCATAGCAAAAGGGCTACTGTTAAATGGAGCTTGAAGGTAGTTACTGTATACTTTTTGTGGAAAGAAAGGGCAACAACTTTCCCCCAAACCCAGAGGAAACAAAAGTCTGGAGTCAGGCTCTGACGTTTGGAAAAGTTAAAGCTCCAGTGAGAATGAGTGGTTTAACCAGAACTTCTATTCTACTCCACTTTTAGCACTGGTTTCTCACATTTCCCTCCCCATCCTTCAGGATTATCTTCAGCAAAATCTGGTTCTTGCAGGCACAAGGAACCACATGTGGGGATTTGAGGTACATACTAAACTAGGGAAAAAGGAATGGGAGTGGGTGGATCCTTGTTAGCACAAAGGAATTGATCCCATGTGTGAAAGAAAAATACTCATCTGCAGTGTAGGCAATATCTGCGCAAACCCTAAAATTCCTAGGCCTTTTCCTCAATATTGAAAGACTATGCCACTCACAGACATAATTTCTAAAATGCTAAAAACCTGTGATAGATTTTCATGGAGCTCAAAATTATCCACAGCTGGCAGAGGGAATGGAATAATAGCACCTACATTACTAAAAGGAAATAGATTTGCAGCAATATCAGGTATGATTGCTTTTTCTTTCCTTCTGTTTTTATTTAGATTTATGTACATGGCTAAGGATCTATCTGTACTGCTGTGGGGGATTTGGGTTTTTTAAATGTACTATAAGAAATATTTACAAGCAATATTGCAATAAGCAATTTTAAAGCTGCAGCCTGTCCTCACCTTCCAGCAATTTATCTGAACTCTTTTGGAAATGGGTCTTTTAATCTATCCCAAGGCTAGTGACTAAGAAAATTGTTTTTTAGAACAAACCTGCTTATGGCCAGCGTCTCAAAATTATGCACATGTCTGTGTTTAGAAACATCATACACATATAGGCACTCATACATCAGCACTCGTAACACCACAAGCCACATTACAAAAAAGTATTTCTCTTTTTCCTATTCTTGTCCACCAGAGAACATCTCTTTTTATATGCTCCATTTTTCCTGACATCTACGGCAATTATGTGCACAAGAGGTGCATGTCCTGATATTTCGAAACATTTCACTTCACAGAAGGAGTTATTGCTGAGAGTTTTCTTAGCAAAAGGCAAAGCAAGTAGCCTCTCATCTTGATTAAAACCCTCTGACTTTTGGAATCTTCTGCTAAATTATATTTGCCATACAGGAAGGGTGTAGGAGGGAGGAAAAGAATTGAAAAACTCCAGTCTTCTGTCAATTATCAAGTGTTTTAAATTTAGAGATTTTCCCATCAACTAGAAACTAAATCCATTTGGTTTTTGCCAGAGAAAATGGGTGAAGATGCCATTTCTAAAGTGTGTAAAGACTTTGTGGTTCATTTCACAATAATATTTGTTGAACTTTTGTGGCACGCTTTCAGAGGAAGCAAGACAGGGCTGTGTTAGTCATGATTCGCTAAATAGTACATCCTAATCCTTCCTAGTTTTTGTTTATTCATGCCTTGCTGTGGGATTTAGCTGTTAGCTCATGGAGAGAAAAGGAAAATCCCAGAAGATAGAGGAATGCTGACTTCCAGTCCACTGCTTGGAGACAGGTTTGGATATTTCTGTTAGGAAGACTTGCTTCAATTCTGACAGAAACCCAAATACACAGGGAATGAGGGAAAGAAGCAGAAATAGGTTGTCTGTTTCTCAGGTGAGAACTGGGGAGACTGAGCTCCACACACAAGATGATCTGGAAATCAGATGTACAGCTTGATGAGGCAATGAGGGGCAAGCTGCACCTTTCTCCTGAGAGCTCTTCACACTTCTGCCCAGTGCTGCTGCCAAGCAAAGCAGCGGTCAGACACCTGCAGTCAGGCAGACACCATCTACCTTCTGGTACCTGTGGGCACCTCCAAGCAATGTCACCATGAGGAGAGAGTGCAAGCTGTGCTAGAAGTGTCCCCATGAGCTCTACCTCATGCCTCACAATGTTGTTTCAAAGGTTGCTTTCATTTTCCATCCCTCCAGGCTGAGCTGACTGATAAGAAAGCGCCTCTTTTTTTTTTTTTTTTCCATTTTTTTTCTTTTTTTTATCTGCTCTGATAGAGGATCCATTCATTGTGAGAGGCCCTTTTGTGAAAGGAGGGTGTCTCCTCTTTGTTTTATTTCCTCTTGACTCTTACTGGCCATAACCTTGGTGGAGCTGGAGGAGGGAGCTGAGTCACTGCATGGGTGGTGAAGCCCTGTGGCACTGGTGGGGAGCAGGCATGGAGGGGTGGAGAACAAGGGAATGAGTGTGCTGAAATCCTGCCTCTGCTGTTCCGGTCCAGGTGATCCTGCCAGTGACAGATCCAGTCTGAACTTCAGCTACCCCTCAGGAGGGCAAGGGTGGAGGGAGTGGAAAACCAAAGCCTGTGGTGCATAATGAAGTCCTTATGTGCTGAAAATTCATATTCGATATGCCATAGATGGAGATGTTGACAGCCACAATCTGTGCTTTGCAGGAAAAGAGAAAATACACTGCCTTTGCTTTGCAAAGGCTGGCAGAGAGCCGACATGGACCTGCAGAGCATTGGGTCTGTTCCTTGATGGCTCCTGTTAGATAAATAAAGAAGAAAAAATTTGATTTCATTGTTTTTTTCTCAGTTGCTGATTGTGTAGAGCAAGAGCCAGAGCATCCAAGAAGGTTGTATTTGTGTTCCTCAGCCTCTCATGGACTTGGTGTGTGAAGTTATGCAAGCCTGTTCTGGGCACCTCAGTTTCTTCATAATCAAGTTTTCTTCTTCTCAAGTCTTTGCAGCTCTTGGGAAACCAAATATCAAATATTGTTATTAACTAAAGTCATTTGATGGCATTTCTAATCTTGGTCTATCAGTCCTCAAGAATAGTCACAGGTTTTGCAAATCTCTCCTTTACACTGCAAATGCATTTTCCTACACAAATTACTGTGAAAATGATGCAGTAAGACTCCATGAACAGGATGAATGTGTGTTCTGTGGCCAATGCATGAGAAAGAAAACACTGCATTTCTTCCTGAGCTGCTTTGAAGCAACTGGGATAACAGGACTGTAAAGCATGGTAAATTCATTAGTTTAGACCGGTACTTAAAAATCTCTTTAAAGAGTTTTTAAAATCCATTCATTTGGAGGCATGCATTTTTGATTGTAACACAGAGTTTTAAAATTCCTTTTGAATTGCAATAGGAAATTTTTGCTCGACTGCTCCAGTGCATTGTCTGTCCAGTTCATACATCTTTCATCAGTAGTCATTGTTAAGGTTATCTCAGTACATTATTTCTCTTCACTTATTCTTGTAGTATTGGATTCAGATTTTCAGAACCAGATTTGTGAGCACAGGTGAGACAATCTGTCCCTGCCTGGCATGATGTTCAGTAGCTATCTGCTGCCCCAAACTGCAATACATGAATTTTCACCCGGAACTGGACTACCAGAAATTAATCCCTGAGATCTCAAAACCGTGTTGAGCATTCATTCTGTATAAAGAGTGGTCCACGGTATCCACATAATTTTATCCCTCTGGTTCACCATATTACTACAGGTTGACAATCACTCACATTTCCCACTCTGTACTATGTGATAGAGGAGATGCCTGCATCTGGCAAGTGTACATTTTACTGATACAGGAATTCTCCTCAGTGTTTCTGTGGTGGGTTGGCCATGACCCACATATCCAGCTACCACATCCACTGGTATCTTGGCTGTGTCAGCACAAAGATATGTAGATAGATAGACAGACAGACAGATTAAAATATATAGCTACAGCTGTGTCTCTTGTGAGAGGAGCTGTACTCATCTGAGCTAAAGGGATGTGCCCCTGGCTATATTCAGGTCTATATTCAAAATGCAGTTCTCTGTTGCCTTTGTAAACTTCTCAAAATAGTGTACTGAAGTAGTAGTTAAAAATGGATACCCCATAGAATAACCTCCTATCTGTGGTGGCACTTCCACTGTGCATGGTTTTGCCAGTGATTCCTCACATCCAGATCCACTCCCTTTTGTCTAGGTTTTGGTGGTTTTTGTTGTTTTGTTTTGTTTTAATTAGAATACCATGTCACAGTTTGTTTGATCTTTTTCCAAATTAAATGAGATCCACCATAAATACATTATTTTGTACATAGGAATCAGGACAGGATGAAATTATACTTTTACTAGAGCTAGATCTAATTTTAGGTTGTTTGAACCACTGTGACAGCTTTTGCAATAAATTGAAATTTGTATTTGACACTACCTTGATTTATTGTACTTTTCAATTCTATATACTACTTTTAATTTAGGAGATGACAACTAAGCTGTGGAAAACATTTCTTTTCAGCTCATTTTTGCAGTGTTATTCCATTTGAGTCACAAGAACAGATTTTTGTATTACCAGCATTATATTCTTAGAACATAGTGAATTAAATGCAGAATAAACACTAGGTACAGAACTCTCTAGACTATGTCATAGAGTGTATGCAATTTTAAAAAACTCTTCCCTCAGCACTGCCACTTTGTATTTTATTCTTCAAAACATTTTCTTGCACAAACTGTATGTCATGCAACCTTCACCCTCACCATTTATGACAAAACCCATCATAATCTCCAAACCTGTGATCCTGTCTATTAAGACCATGAGGCTGAAGTCTCTCATAATTTCTGTTGTGAAGCCACTGATGACCTGACAGGCAAAACCTACAGCTCAATTCTGTTTCAATCAGATTTATTTCAACTGTTTTCCTCCCAGTTTTCTCCTGTGTACAAAGCAAATTACAGGCACTTCCATAATAATATAGCATTTCAGGATGCAAGCAGCAGTTCTGGGGTATTCAACATTAACACTGTCATGCTTCATTCAAGGTTGTAGAAAAATGTGCATAAAAACATTTGAGTAAACATTCCCCATGGTTTGAGTAATTTCATACAACAAAACAAAACCTAGAATGTTTTTGGGTAGTTAAAGCTTGCATGTGCAAATTTGGAAATGTCTGGAACAGATAATAGTGTGGCCTGCAGAGCTTAAGATGTTGCGTTTATTTTTATTTCTCTCTATTCAAAATTCAGATGCTATCAGCCATGTCTTTTCAAAATTACCTCACAATGATACCTTGCACTGGTGCTGCCACTTTGTGTTCTTATGAGGAGTAATCATTGGATTTAATTATCTAAGGAGTATGTTGTACTCCTGCAGATACTATGTAAATTTTCACAGAATCTCAGAGTGTGTCAGGTTGGAAGGGACCACAGTGGGTCATCTGGTCCAAGCTCCAGCTCAATCACGGTCAGCCTAGATATCATAGAACAGGATTACATCCAGATGGCTCTTGCATGTCTCCTGTGAGGGAGACAGCACAGGCAACCTGTGGGCAACTTGTTCCAGTGCTCAGTGAAGTTCTTCTTCATATTCAAGTGGAACATCTTGTGCATGAATTTCTGCCCATTGTCTCTCTCCTGTTGCTTGGCATCACCAAGAAGAGCCTGGCTGCATCTTCTTAACACCCTCCCTTGAGACACTTGTTGATGGGGGTCTCCTCTCAGTCAGCTCTTCCTGAGCCTGAATAGGCCCAGATGCCTCAGTCTTTTCCCAAAATAGAGATGCTCCAGTACCTTAATCACCTCTGTAGCCCTCCACTGGACCTGCTCCAGGAGCTCCATGGCTCTCTTGTGCTGAGGAGGCCAGAACTGCACACAGCACTCCAGATGTGGCCTCACCAGGGCTGAGTAGAGGGGGAGGATCACCTCCTTTGTCTTGGTGGGAATGCTCTGCTTAATGCACCCCAGGATCCCATTGGCCTTCTTGACCACATGGGAACAGTGCTGGCTCATGGACATCGTGTTTGCCACCAGGATCTCCAGGTCCTTCTCTACAGAGCTGCTTTCCAGCAGTTTGGTCCCCAGACTGTAGAGGTGTCTGGGGTTATTCTTCCCCTGGTGCAGGACTCTGCATTTACCTTTGTTGAGTTTCAGACAGTTCTTCTCTGCCCATCTCTACAACTGGTAAAGGTCCTTCACATTTTAGTTATGATCTACCTTTTCCATACTGCAAAACGTGCCACTAAAAATTTGGCAACAAAGTGAAATAATTTCTACATTAAAACAACGGTAAAAATCATGTTAAATAGTTCATGTTTCATGGGAATGTCATGGGGTAGCCAGTACTACACACCTTCAGCTCAGCTAGTGATCTTCCACCTACCAATAGCCCATCCGGCTGGGAATGTGTGTTCATGGGCATTTGCAAATCTAGACCTGAATTGAGAAGTAAAAATACAAGGGGAAAATTTATTTTGCTAACTGGGTCAGAATATCAGATTCATGTCTACAATTGAGACAGTAAGTTGTTGCTCAAAGTTTTCATCTTGGAAAACAGGCAATTGTTTGCCAAGTCGGAAAGAGGGACAGAAAGTGGCAGTGCAAATGCATCTCTATAATCTTTTCCTTGAAGTCTTCCTACCATCCAGATGTTTCTGGTGACATCTGTCTTTGCTCAACAAACATAGGCTGTTGCAGACCCCTCACCTTATGCTGAGTAATTGCAAAAAACAACATATACTCAGCTCAGCAACACCCTGTTTACAGGAGAAAAGCTTTAATTTCAGCACTTTCAACTTAGAGTGCTATTTGGAAACATTTAGCTCATAAAAAGCCTCACAGTTCATGCTTTGAACTCATCATGACCTGAACATTTTGTTAACAAAGTACCCTGTTAATGTTTTGACCAAAAGAACTAATGTACTTGGGGATGGTTGTGTTGCCAAAGTGGTGCTTGCTCCTAAAAAGGGAAAGTTTTAATTCTATTTTCAAAAGCAATGTCTTACTCCTAACTATATATGGAAATATCATCAATCACTCCTGAAAACAGAGTGTGCACTGCAGTGCATTTTAACAGCTTGTGCTTCTGCCTACGTTTCTCCCCACACTGGGGCTCCTAACAGAAGCCTTTTGCTGTGTTTGTTTTCCCTCTACTAGCTTGGGTAGATGTGAATATAACTTTTCTTTTGTTTTGTTTTGATCACCAGCAATGAATAATAAGGGAACAAGCTAATCAAAAGAGGGGATAATAAAATACATTGCCACTTCCAGACATACTTACAACAGAATTCCTTAGCTAAGGTGATTTTGCTGGTGTTTTTTAAAATTAATATCTAAGCCACTGGAAGCTTTCATCTTCCATAGGTGCAACCTTCTGTTATTGTCCTGGTTTTAATGCAATAAAAAAATTATGTCACTAAAAAATGGATTTCAAACATTTAATCAGTTTCCTATTAATATCTACCAAATTACTTCCACAACGAAAAATCATTTTTTAACTTAAAGGGATGGATTATTTAAGCATTAGACCTAACAGGAATGGTAAAAAGTTGTTTTTTGTAGTTGTTTCTTAAATAGTTAGTGAGGCCAGACATTTTGGTTTTCTAAAACAAATCCCAACAAATCCCTGAGAGATAAATTCAGCATCAGTGAAAGTAGTGATCACTTGAAAATACTAAAACGGTAAAGAAATACAATAATTAAGGGTTAATAAGAAGTGTTGTATTTGACAAATCAGAACTGAATCCTAAAAAACCCAGTGCACTGGGAAATACTGCACGTGCAGTTGTCATTTACAAGCTACTCAATTGTATTTCATCTCTTTTAACGTTTTCATAATTCTTGATCAAAACTGAAAAGTAATATATACTGTGCATATTTTAAAAGTCATATTAGCTCCTGTTTTGTTGTAGTTTTTTATAAGAAGATCATCAAACATTTTGGTTTGGTTTGTTGTTTTTTTTTTTTCGTTGCCATCATCTAACTTACTATTGTCTCCTTCATATGAAAATAACAAGCCCTTCCTACTACTTTCGGAATTGCATTTTAGGAACTCAAAAGAGTCACAGTTGATTGGGTGAACATGGAAAATGGATTTCTACAAGACCCTGGTAGAAGAGTTCATAAGTAGACAGGATGCAGGGGGAAAAGGCGAAAAAGGATCATAAACGGGAAGTTTTGTGGCTTCTTAAAATACTTCCAGCTAAATATAGGGCAGCAGAGATTTTGTCGAAATTAGCAGTCAACATGACGTAAGTATGTAGGATAAAATCTCTTTTGTTGGTGAGGAAGACTGTTGTAACTTATCTAGCTACAGGACATTGTTCCTGACACTTTGGCAGCATGTTGTTATTAATACGGAGGCTGAACATTATTTGTGTCAAAATTGTCACTTGGAGCCCTGGCTTCCCAGCTAGACTTTAGCTTCTTCATCATGTGCAAACTCATGCAGTTGCTTTTGTTTTGAGGTTCAAATTTGTTTTGAGGCCAGAGTAGTGGCAGATAAACAGAAAGAGACAGAAACCTTCCACAGAGCCCAAATTATTGAGCACAGATTTCTAAATTTAGCAGATTTTAGGTAAGAAGCCTGATGATCTATAAGGGACAGTTCACCTTGTTAGAAAACATGATGCAAAGTTAGAGGGACTTCCTTGGTCTTTACCCATGTTTGCAACACCCTCTTTCTTGAAGAGATAATGCTATATATTTCAGAAAGTTCAGCTAATTGTAATGCATACATTAAATGCTGAATATCTTGAGTTACGGTAGGCAGTCATAAAGCTTTATGAGAGCAATTGAATATGTTTTAGATTTAAGCTGGTCCCTGTTAACCAGGGTTTGGGGGGAATCTCCTTCAGTGAGTGTTTTTTCATGAACAGTCTAGGTGATGGCAAACCGTAAATCCTCATTAAATCTGCAAACAATAGGAAGGGTGGGGCTTCAGGCACGCTGAAAAGCCCAAAATCATGCTGAAAACTGAAGTTGCGTGAAAAAACCAGGATGATATTCAAGAAGGAAGAACATAAAGTTCTGCATTTGGCTGGGAGGAATCAGCTTCTCAGATGCTCGATGTAGAATGACTGGTTGGGTGGATAAGGAGAGAAGAGGATCCTGGGATTATGAAGCACTGCTGGCTCAGTATAAATCAGCCACGTCATCCTGCTCTGAACAAGCCAAACACTAAGCTAGGACTTATAAACACAAAAAAAGACATGCAGCAGCTTCTGTTCTCCTCAGAAAATAACACCTGCAGTTCTGCTTTAGCCAGTTTTGGTGTCTCCACTTCTCAATCCACCCTAGCTCTGTTTTCTAGGATGATTTTTACTATAGGCTTTGGAATACCTTCTATGGAAGACATTGGGCCAGCCACTGTTGGTGAGGACATGTAGAATGCCATTCCTCCATACTCTGCTGCTCTGCTGTAGGCAGTGCTCCAAGGGGCATTGGGCTGCTCATTTTGCATAGTTTTTTTCATTTTCATTTGAGGAGTTACGCCTGAACCCCACATCAGACTCTAGTTTCTGAAATGTTTCTGTTCCTAATTTCTGCAGAACTCTAGGCTCACCTCCAAGCCCTTCAGATAGGAAAATGTCATGTCACATTTGTATTGTCTTTACCTCAGCAGTTCTGCAGCACCGCCAGGCCAAACATCCGTGGGACGGAAGGGGAGACAGAGGAAGGGATAAAAGGTCGGGTCTCCAAGTATTGCACATAACTCATTCAGGGGAATTGGGAACTTTTGCATTCATAATTTTACTTGAGCTCAGGCCAGTCAGTAAACATCCTTATTCTGAAAAATATGTTGAACAGCTATTGAAAACTCACATTTTCTGCTGCCAGCTTTTTGTAATTAGTTTCTGGTGAGAACAAAGACATTTACTTGATCTGACTTAATTTTTCTTTATTCTGTAAACAGTATGCCCTTCAGAAAGCAGAGATAGTCACAAATGAATTATCATAGATTGCATGGGGAATGGCTTTGTGAGCAAAAGCAGCCACTGCTGAAGTCCAGTACTCCCTTTTGCCTACAAAAGACTTAAAACGTTGCTATTTCTACTGCAAGCTAGTCACAACACTGGTTTCAATTCCACCATCCAGACAACACACCACCTCCCTCAAGTGGTCAGCAAATTTAGGGTTGTTTTTTTCTGCTTCAAGGGTTGTTTTCTGACACTGCCCAAAGAATGTGTTGAAGAAGACAGTTTTCATAAAAATTAATAGATCAAGTTTAAACTGTTCTGGAAAAAAAAAAAAAAGTATTTTGAATGGTGTAAAGAGATAAAATCTCACAGAAACAAACACTTAGCTGGCATCACTTCGGCACTGTAGGCTTTTGATGAGAAGAAAACTGAAATAGCTGGTTTTTTGTGGATGGGCCCTAATAGCTTTCTGCCTGCGGTTACAGGCATTCAGTTACGGTCACTGCCACGGCAGGGATTGTATAAGCACATAAGCTAATCAAAACAGTGGCACATTTGGAAAGGCAGCACTGTTAATTCTGATGGCTTACTCAAATCCTCATTGGAATAATTACAGTTTTCTTCTTTTGTTCAAAATGCTCTCCATTTAGAAACAGTTCTTTTGTAATTTGCTGCCTAATATGTACTTGCAGAAGAAACTGGAACAATGTTGGGGAAGAGCTCACAGGAGCTCAAACCAGAATTACATAAATTAAAAGATCAGCAATAATGATAGTAAGAATTTTAAAAGAGAGCAAACAGAGAGCTTCATACTTCAGGAAGCAACCCAGGCATCGCTGCCAGGGTACAGGATAAGGTTCTCTCATGGAACAATGTGCTATAGAAGTACCTTACAGAGAGACATATACTCAACGCATGAAGCAATGCCTTTGTGTGCACTCTGACAATATCCCCCACGGCAATGGGTAAAGAAATTCCTGCCATGCAGCCAAGTCATGCTCATCTACACATCGCTGGACACCTGTGAAATTCTGTGGGTATTATCCAAGATGAAACATAATATTCACTCAGACCACTACTCCCCTGTCAGTGACCAAACACTGTGATATTCAGTGTTACTTCATATAAGCAAAGACTGATAGCAAACACAAAAAGGAAAGCAATTCATGTAGAACTGGGCAAGCAATGAAAAATTAAGAGCACCATAAAAAATATTCAGATTTGTAGTCTTACAAATAATATCTAAATAAATCTGTTGAACGGAAGTCTACACAACGCAGAGTTTTAGAGAAGATGAAAAAATAAAAATCAGTGATGCCAAGTCACCAAGAAGTTAAAGTAGTTCATACAGGAAACACAATCCTCATTTCAAGGCCTAAGTCAGTCCCCAGAAGTCAAGAATAAAATTGTGAAACATGACGCATATAGCCAAATATATTATATGCATTGCTCTTGCTAAAGGCAATGTTCTGTTAGTAAGTAATTTTTAATTTAAATTTTAATTCTGTTAGGAAGTAATTTTTGTCTTTCTTTTGCTGGGTAAAACTGCAATCAGGTAGCTCCAACCACTTCTTTTAGCAAAAGTCTGTTAATTAAAGCAACACTACCCAGCCTCCTTTTTGGCATTAATGAAGTGCCAGAGGAAGGAAGCCTTCAGCATTTATTTTCCTCTCAGAGCATCTAATATCCCACACTACAGCCGGTGGAAAAATACTAACACATTTCCTGACTAGGGAAAGAGAGAGAGAGAACATATTTATCACAAAAGCCTGGTGTTTCTTTTAGCAGTCTGTCTGAAAGCTGTTGAAAGGATAATGTCCTCCACATATTTGGAAGAAACATAAGTGTATGAAAAAAGGTCCTCCTTGCCTTATTACAGCACCATGGTGGTTCAAGTTGGCTGTTGCAGGGCTCTGAAAAATATGGCCTGATCAGACTGTACAAAACCTGCAGGTGTTGTGACAGAAGCAGGGCTACCCTTAGCTTGTAGTGCAGATGCGAAGAGGAAGAAGATAACTGCAGATAACTTGCAATGTCATCATTGCTAGCTTTATGTGATTAATTGACAGCTACAACCCACTTCCAGTTGCCTGCTATTTTCTCTTCTTCTATGGCTCCACCTTGAGCTGCCCTTCATTCACTCTGGCGTCTAAGAAGCCTTTAGACAGAAAAGTGAATCTCTGGTACCAAGTGCGAGCCAAACTAAACTGCCACCTCTAAATAGTCTTGAAGCTTAGAACTGCTTGATATTTAAACCTATATCTAGATCCAGATTTAGCTGCTTGAGCTCATCTTTACAACATTTTGCTTAAAAAAATAGTGTTGTCTGATTCCCCCAACTTTTTTTGCTTCAGTCCTTCAAGTCATGGTCAGATTGGCTTACCAGAGGCCCTGATAACCTACAACATACATCCCTCTCCCCCGCCTTTTCACTTCGTAATCTTCCAGAGATGAAATTCAAGATTGCCCTCTAATTATAACAGGACAGCTTCTCAGACAGATGACTTTCCAAGTAACCTTCTCATTCCACTCATATTCAGGGAATGAAAGAGTATGCCAGAGCATTATGTGATGACGGATGAGGGCCAACATTACAATTTATGTTTGTGACCTGGCACACATATAGAAACAGAGAGTATGATTCAGTGGTTTCTGCAGCCTTAATCCCTACTAAAGAGTGGCTCTGCCAAGGTAAACGTGACATTTTAAATGAAACTGCTTTGCATACACTGCATGGAACCTGAGATCCCACTTTTGTACTGCGGTTTCCTTCTAAAATGTAGCTACTGCCTGACAGGGCAGAGTAAGTGTGCAGTCTGGGCTCCCCTGTGCCAAGAGTGTTTGGTCTGCTTCAGCAAAAGGCAGTGATGAGCAGACTGTGCAGAAGGAGACAGATGTTTTTTGAACATGTACATTCCCAAGGCTAAGAAAAGGAGTAAAAATAAAGGCTGGATCCCATTTTCCTTCCCCACCCAGGCAACTCCCAAGCAACAAAATCCAAATTAGGCCCCACATTTATAATAACAACACATTTCCTGGTAAATCAATCATTAATCTACAGATCTAGGAAAGGAAATTCATCTCATCATTATACCCACAACTTAAACCAAGGATTTAGTACTGGGACCAGATTCCTCTTTCCTCTCACTATTGCTTCCTTTGTGCTCTTTCTAAAAATAAAATATTGACCACTTTAAAAAAGAAGGAAGAGAAGGAATACAAATCATCTTGTGCTTCTTATAGTGCCAATCCAACCCAGCGCAAAGAGCCAGGCTCTGCTTAAGTTTATTATTAGCAAAAATCTATGGGTTTTATCCAAGAACTCAAAGGTAACTAACTGAACAAAAGCCTGACATATCCAAAAGCCTCTCTGCACCAGTGTGGTAGAAATGGCATCAGGTTTCCTCAGGCAAAACCCCACCAAAATACCTCACATACAGGCTGAGCAGTACCACAAATTACAGCTCATCTCTCACTCCCTTGCTATCCCTAAAATCCTTCTGTGAGAGATTTATTTAGACTAAGAGCTAATCATTTCACCCAAACATCAAATGTCATCTGTCATCATAATCTTTGACTGTCCCTGGTCAGACCTGGAGTACCATAGGTACAATCTCTGTACTGTATAAATTACATGTCACCAAATGCTGCATAAAACAGGGAGTAGAAGAGCACAGAGGCAACAAACAGCTGTGGGTTTCCTCAGCATCTTCATCTCTGCCTGGAGAGAACAAGGGACATTTCAGTATTCCCATGCCTCAGTTCTCATCCACCCCCAGCCATTTTCCTTCAGTCAGACACAGTTTATATGCAAACAGGTGAAAATTTGAAGCCCCAGTAAAGTCAGACAATGCTTTGGACTCTTGAGACCGAGGATCCCAAGCCCCGTCAGAAAGAAAAGAGATTTCTCTTTATCTTTGAAAAAGTGACTGTTCTACAGGTACCTATTGTTGGGACTCAGGTAAGTCTTTGTCTTTGAAACTATTTTAATCCTTACGTTCTGCTGTGGCCACAACAAAAAGTGAGTCTTCACATGCATCCTCAACCCACATATGCACACAAACACATCCTCTCCCTTTCAGCTGTCCCTGCACAGAGTGCAGCTGTGCACTCCGCATAGCCAAAAGCTGTAGATTTATACATTTCTAGTTGAACCTGCTTGTATTATATCCCTTTAGATCTGCTTATATTATGTACTCCATTGGCAATATTTATTTAGATATTGTATTAGCAATAAATATAATTATAATCATCCACATAAACAGAGTCATATTTTTGTGTCCAACTGTGGGTCTTCTCTCTACTGCTCTGGCACATCTACTTAATATGTAGGTCTGAAAAAAAAAATAGCTGGAGTAATCATATCTACATTTCTTTGTTTAAATCTAGCCAGAACAAGACTATTTCAATCATCTATTTGATCTAAACCTGCTAATGAAAATGCTACCATACAGAGTTTTCACCCCCTTAAAGCTAACAGGAGGGAAGGGTTAAGAAACTCCTGTCTGTTTAGAAGAGAATGGGTGGGGAAATGGCAAAATATTTCATGAAGAAATAAAAACCAGAAACACTTGAAAAACATGATTTTCCATTAATGTTTCTTTAAAATATTTTGAAGGACAGGAAAGGGAACAATGCCATAGATTTTTTCTAGTCAAACAGGTGTGAAATGGGCCTTTCCTTACATCACAGAGCTGCCAGGGAAGCTGGTTATCTGCTTTCATCATTCTAAATATTGTAGCTTAGCCACTGTTACTCCTCTACTTCTTTACTCCTCTAGCTTCCCCAGTAAATAAGCCCCTGACCAGATGTATGCAAATACCACCTAGCAGGGATAGCACAGATTTCTTACCATTTGGCAAAGTCAGTGTAGACTTCAACTAGATTTCTAGACAACTAGACACAGCATCCTCTCTCAAGCAACTATAAGCTTTTCCTAATGCAGTGGAATCTTCTACTATTTAAATAATTGTTTTCCAGAGCATAATTTAAACAGGATTGACTATAATTACATATGTTTTGGAAATTGGAAGAAACGTATGATAGAAAATGGATGTTTCCTTCTTTCCATCAGCTTACTTTGAGGCTCTTCAAAGAGGTCTCAAAAGCTTTGAGAAATTCTGTTTTGCTTTTACTGATCAGATCTTTTTGATATTAGAAACTAAATTGCAGGAGTTTCCAAGTAAACAAGTTTATCACATTTTCTTCTCCACACAACAACACCGTATTGCATTGCAGAGTAGCAATAAAACAAAGGGTAATGAGTTTAAACTAAAAAAGAGTCAGTTTAGTCTGGATATAAGGATAAATTTTTTATGGTGAGTGTGGTGCAACACTGGAACAGGTCCGCAGAGCCGTGGTAAATGCCCCATCTTTGGAAACATTCAAGAACAGGTTGGATGGCGATTTGAACAACTTGATCTAGAGGAAGATGTCCCTGCCCACGGAAGTGGGGTTGTGACCTTTATAGGTCACTTCCAATCCAAACTAGTCTGTGATCCTATGGTTCTGTCTATCTTTAGTAAAGTAGTGCAGACAAAAATGAGAAGTAAAGGAACCGGCAACAAGGAGGAGAAATAGTACAGTGATTAAAGAAAAAAAAGTAGGAAAAAAGACACAGGGACATGGAAGCACATCCACATGTGTCTCTACAGCTGCCAGCAGATCATCGCATCTTAAGAATACTTCACAATGGAAGGAGGGGAAAACTGAAAGCAGCTTTGAAGTGCTGTTAGCTGTAAAAGATATCTGGGTACAAAGATGTTTAATTTAATCAGGACACCCTCAGCTCATTATTCTATAAACATTTTTGCAAAGATAGAAAGAAAATAAAACACATTGTAACATAAGAAGATGATTTTATTTGGCTAAGCTATAGTATTAACTTTGCAAACACCAAGACAGAAGATGTTAAAAAAATTCAGATTGTGCATTAGCACTTATTTTAACTGACCAGTTACACAGGAACTTTGGAAGCATATTGCACATCATGGATTTAGGATCATATTTAGCCATTTTTTATTGATATAAGGACCCTGAAGATTCACAGGTCACTTGTAATTTTTATTTCCAAGGAAAGAAAAACAAAAAGATTGTGAACAAAAGTCCTGCCAATATTCAAACAAGGAAATGCAATCAAAGTAGTGGAAATCAGAAACCAGGCATGGGTAGTCATGTGAAGGTTCTGGCATACAGAAATAGGTCTCCAAAGTGTGTCCTACCTCTTTGTAAACCAGAAAGAACCTGTGTGAGTTCCTGAGGGAACAGTGACAGCTGCTCCCAAGGACTGGAGAGCACTTCAGGATGACATCCTGAGCAGTACTGTCTGTTAAATTCTGCAGATGATCAAGGTGGCAACCTGTTCTTCAAATCTTACCTGCAGGCACAAGCAGGTTTGCACAAATGGTAATCCAATTCTCTTTCTACTATTTAACTGAGATTAATTTGTTGTTGTCTTAAATATTCTTTGGCATTTCTATCTTTATTCCCTTTGTGTCTTAAAGGCCATGCTCTGTAGAGATAGACATGCAAAACTCTGCTGCAGGATCATTTCAGTGCATGACTACTGCACCTGGACACTGCACAAGTCTTTAAGAGAATCATGAAGAATTAAAAACAGTCAGAAGCAGTGTTGGTATCTGCCTCTTGTTAGCAAAGAGTTAAAGCAGAAAGCAAAAGGGACTGATCAGCCTAAGCCCACTCACTCTCTAAAAAGTGTTCTAATCACCAGGTCATGGGGTATGCTGGTGAAGGAGAGCATTCCTCTTTGCCCCCCTCGAAACTGGGCCACAGTGCAGCTGGGCATGCAAGAGCTACACACAGACAAACAGCAACAAGGAGTATCATTGCAAGTGGTTGGAGCACTCCTCCTGGAGGCAGAGGGTGCAAAGACTTAGCCCATTTCCTCAGGTCTGTTCTGCATTTTCTTTAACCCACAACAGTTGCAGTGACAAACGGAAGGGAAATTCACACCCTCCCAAGAAGTAGGACCTAACCTCCTCTTCACAGTCAAGTAACAGCTGAAGTCCCACATCTCTTGCTGCTGTTACCTGTGATTCACCTTTAACAGAAAGGATACTTTCATGGCCATACTGTATCTCAAGCGGCCTTGCAGCTCAGTTATATCTGTGAAATGAAAAGAGAAGTTTGGTCCTTGCCCAGCTGAGTGCACCCAGCTTTCAAGGCCTCCCACTGCCTGTGAGAGCACTGTGACTGCTATGTGAAAGGAGCGTCCCTCTGTTCCCCTGTCCCATGAGGTACCTGTCCTCAGAAGAAAGTTATGCAGACAAGCTGTTGGAGTACAGACTAGCATCCAGTATTTCTCAAAAGTCTGCTATTTTCTTAGTGGAAGATGTAGATGCCTAAATTAGGAGACTTGACTGACCATAAGAAGTTGTACTGTTCACACAACTGACATTGAATGGGAGGTGAAGGCTAAGCAGATGAAGAATGCACCTAATGTTAGTGTGTGTATTTGAAGAAATTTCCAGTTTCTTGAGCACCTTCCATTCCAGTATTCTCTCAGGTAAAGTCAGAAGAAATTAAGACACACAGGCTCACAGACACAGAATGATCCAGCCAGACTGCTACAAGCTTTTGATTTCTGTTGATACAAAGCAGATGTTAGTGAGATCTGAATTTCTAAGTTTGTTTAACTCCTTGGAGCATCATTTTAGAATAAGCACAAGAAGCATCTTTTCTCACATCTCTTTTCCTTTGCATCAGACTTACCTCAGCAGAACAGGTTATTTATTGCCCAGCCAACTGGGAAATGTCAATTACATAGCATTGTTTGAAAACTTGGATGGTGGAGGGAAAAGAAAATCACTGTGAAGTTTTCCAGTCAAAACTCCATTTTTGCCTGTCATTTGATCTGATACAGTGGTTTGCCACTGTCAACTACAGATCCATTGATAAGTTTAAGAAGACCAGAGAAAAATCTTGCACTATTCACTATAGTAAGATAAATGTAGATTTAATGTCTAGCTCATTAGAAACTGGTTTAGGATTTTAGTAAAAGAATAAAATAATATCATTCTCCTCTCCCTGGTGATTTATTTACTGCATTGGAACAGGTGCTCAGAGAAATACTTCAGAGTGAGTTTACCTGGTTAAAAGAGATCAACAACTGTCCTATTTTACTTGTGTGAGATAGTATGCAACCAAAACATGAAATTTCAACACCACCTAGAGCAAGCCTATGTAATTTCACAGCCACCATAAAGTGCCTTGAGTAATACCATCACAAATGTGGCACTGCTAATGCCACAATGAAATTTGGGAAGAGGCAGGTCATAAAAGGAATGTTTTGAAATTTTGTCTTGTTGCCTTGCACTTTCCTCCTACACAACAAAAGTGCATCTAGGAATCTACCCAAAGCTACTCCATGGGACTCAAGAGTGAGGAGAAGGAAGTGTGCCCCAGGCAATGCTGCCATGGTCAGCCAGAACAAGTCTCCCCAAGGTCAACCCACTCTTACAGAGTGGGAATAGCTGAGCCCTCTATCCTGTTATGTCATGCTCGCCACCACTCTTTAAAAATCTCAGTCCCAGAAGTTGTGAGACAAGGAACAGGGAAGACTCAAACCCCTCCTGTGCCAACTCTCCACCTCCAGACTAGCTGAATCCAATCCACTTTGCTTACAGATATCTGCAGTCTGTGTTTCTAGCTCACAAATGGGAAAAAATACTTTTTCTAAAGGAAAATCATTTCAAACATGGAAATTGTGGGAAGTGGAAGCAGACCAGAATAAATGGCATGGTGAAATCTCTGACCAAAATAGCCTAAATTACACCTAAAAAGTGAGCAAAAATTGAGGAAAAAAGAACACATGGATGACCTATAATGAATTTTTCATCTGGAAGATAACAGTAATTTTTTTGCCATTTCCATTTACTGCTGAGAAAATCTGTTGCTCTGCAATGCCTTTACATTTACAAATTTGCACAGATGTTTATTGCAGTGCTCTTCAACAGCACAGTGCTGCCCAACTCACCAGAAGTACATGCAGGGAGGATTTGGTAGAACTAACTTGATTGTTTTCACTGAACTGATCAATAGTGCAAAAAAAATTGTAGGAATTATAACTGTCCACACTGCAAAGATCTCCTACCATGTAAAATTGGAGTGTGCAGCTAGTGGTTCATGAAAATCAAATTATTCATTTTCTCATCAGATAATCTACTCACATAAACATTGCAGAAACTTTTTTTTTTTTTTTTTTTTTTTTTAAATATATGTACCATCTCTCTCCCCTTCCCCCAACCTGGCAAGAATGATCTATCTCTTCCAAGTAGAACAGCAGATCTGAAGTAGCCAAGAAGAAGGAGAGTAGCTCTGAAAGAAGAGGCAACTTTCAGACTGGCAGGTGCAAAAGCACACAACAAGGCAGATCTATAGATCACTGGCTTACAAAGTCATGGAGGACTTCATAGTAAGTGGATGTGAAAGAGAAGATGTCTGCAGTGCTGCAGATGTTTAATTCATTCAACAAGAAAATAATAGTAAAATCAGTCTCCTGGATGTGATGAGTCTGCAGGGATAAATACACGTGTACAAGGAACACCCTTCTCTCATTAGAATCAGAGAAGAGGAATTCTGAAAGTCCCCTCTTCTTGTGAGTTGTGGTCACAGTCTGGAAGAAATGAGAATGACTGCATTAGAGAGCCTGTCTCTGGCACTAATCAATCTGGCATCTTTCCTGAGTGGTAAAAGAGCTGATAACCCATTTATACTGCCCATAGATCACTGACAGTAGTCCAGCAGGCTGACTGATCAGCCAAGCATCTGAATGATGTTCAGAACGAGACAAAATAATTAGCTCCAGCTGTAGATTTTGAACACACATCTAACTAAAGCACATCCTTCTTTAAAAAAATGTCCTCTTTCTGTCAATGTTGTAAAAGCACTGCTTGGTCTCCCTTGGTCTTTGTATGTCTGACAGCCCTGGTATGGCCAGCCACTCCACAATCATCCCTTTCATTAGCTGGAGGCTGACAAGTCCATTGAATTTCACTTACCAATAAAGCGTGTCTTCTGATTCTGGGATTACTCACTTGCTTTGTTTTTGGGCAATTCTTAAGTGCTTTGCTGGAGCAAACCAAGCCACTCAGCACCACCCAAGACCTGACTTTGCAAACTTGGATTCTGCAATTGTACATGCAACACCTGACACAGAGTTGCTTTTAGGATAAGAAAAGGTGGTGGATATTCATGGATGAGTAGGTAAATCACAGAAGATTTGAAGGAAGAGGGTCAGAAGTAGAGTTACATTTGTGTAATCTTTACAGATAATAAAGAAAACCTTCAAACCAGATGTTTTAAGAGATCTTACTCAACACAGAATTAACAAAAAGGAAATTGTCCTTGTTTCCAAAGGGACAGGACATGCTGGAATAGCCTAACACACTTAGATGACAAATTTAGGTTAAACATCAGAACTTAACTATAAAATCCCTTGGGCAGGATTTCAGGCTCTGAAAAGAGACAGATGGAACCACAAGATCTGCAGCTATGCAAGAACCAGTGACACACCAGGGGACATGAACCAGGGCATGGTTCCACAAATGTAAGCAACCCCTTGTCTGGATCACCCAGGTTGATGCTGTACTTTTCTCTCCCCATTGATAGACCAAGCTTCTTCTGGAAAAGGCAGTGGGAATTTTGCCATTGACTTCCAAGGGAGCAGCAGCCCTATGATTTGGCTGTGTACAATTTCAATTAAAAAGTCTATGAATCACATCATTCTGACCTTGGCAGCTGACAGATGAAGACAGCGGGATAGGAAAAGAGAAGCTCAAGCAAATGGAAATCATTTTTCTTTTAATTTTCTTTCTAAAGGAAGATAGTCAGCATAACTTGTCCCTTTTTTTCTCGTCTTCTGTTACAAATAACTGCCTGGTGTCATTAAAGTGAATTGCTAGCATCTTATTTATTTTTCGCTATCAACAGGTTTGATCCTGTGAGATTTACTCACCACAGATAAAACTCATTCCCACAGAGAAAATGTTTTCTTGTTCAGGGGTCATTCAAGTCCTCACTTAGCTTGATTTTGACAATTAATCTGGGCTTTGACTAATGGCACATCCTTGTGAATAGAGCACAGGAAACCTCTCAGAAGTGCTTCTGTGAGATCCAGTGATGCCAGTGGAACTGACTGGGTGTTCCACTTAGAAACAGACCTTTCAATGCCCCTGTGCCGTGACACCCGGCTGGTTTGAAACACATCACTCTACGTACGTGCCTGCATTAGACACTGTGTGGGTTGAAGTATATTATTAAAAAAAACAAACCTCAAACTAGAAAACAAACATCCCAAGAACACAACTGCGGTTACACAGAGGACCATCATGCACAGTGTTTTCTGAAAGAACAGAGGAAGGACACAGAATACTGCCACTGAATAACAACTGATGCTCAGACGGCTTTGACTTGGCTCCAGGCTTCCTAAATGCCCAAGTACCAGTCATTAGGAAGGTGCCAACATAGGTTAGTAGACATGACCCTGGTGATTTCATTAACACTACATTAAAAATTGGGGAAAAAAAACCCCACAAAAAACCCCTAACACCAAAAGCAAAGACCAGAAGGCTACAGGAAAAGGGTAATGATGGTGCATAATGGAGAATTCCTGTGGGCACAAAGATGCTGCTCCACAAGCCAAGCTACCCTTCATCCCCACCAGATCTGCCCAGCTCACCTCCACCACACCCAGCGTTGCCATCTCAGGCCAGCCCCAGCACTAACATCTCAGATGCTCAAGTCACTTGTGTGTTTGGCTCATACTGATTTCAGTCAGATCTCAGTATTTAAAGCAAGAAGCATTTTGAAGGGCCAGAGACAGAGACATTTCCCTTTTCCCACTCTCCGTAGGGCCTGTTTTGATCTGCAAGGCCTTTAGAGTACTTTTTTGGACATGTGCAATATTCAGCCCAGCAAGGCTGCAGCGCCAGCAAAGGCTTCATAAACATGAAGCAAGCATATGATTAGTCAAAACAGAATACACGTTTTAATTGTGATTCAGTACTGACCTTAAAATAGAACCTCCCTGAGCCTTCAGGAGCAGCAGCTTGCTAGCTTCAGGTAAGTACCATAAATGACTCCAAACCTAGCTAAGGTCATTGCCAATAGGGCTGACTCAAAAGTACTGCAAAGAACTTTTCTAAAGTGCTTTCCTAGAGATAATACTACTCTCTGCTTCTTTCTCCCACTAGCATCCATATTCTCCAGCACTGTCACCTTGTCATTACACAGTAAATTAACAGAGGTATTAAGATAACTTCTTCTTTCTCATAAAAACTAAAGCATCAGAGCTGCAGTAAGTCTTAACCAGACTGAAACCCACTGAAACAAAGCTGAACAAAGACAACGTGAGATAAAACACTGAGTGCAGCAATAACCAGCAACCTATTCTGGAGAAATATATTTCTTGCTTTTTCTTTTCTTTTATGGAGGCATCCATTCATGCAGGGAAGTCAAAGAATCTTCCACTGCATAAATCCTTTTATCTACATGGTCTTCTTCATGTTTGTGCCATGTGACCCCTGGTAGTCTTCTTATTTAATACCCATAATCCATGCTCTCTTTGCGTAACACTCATAATCCTTTGGTTCTGCATGACGCAGAGTTTAGAAGCTTTGCAAGCCAAGACATTTTAAATGATTTATACAGTGAAGTAGAATTTCTTCTGCCCACCTGCAAAAGCTGAAGCATTTCTGTGATTAAAGTTCATTTTTAAAAGTTTCCATCCATGTAGGGTTTTTCATTAAGAAAATAAGCATATTAAAGGGATCCATATACATGTGTTTGCTACCCAAGTCTTCAGTGGGTCTCAAGGTGTGCCACTTGGAAGAACAAATATGATTTCATTTGAAACAGTCTGCTTGCTCCATGCATTGTTTCAGCTGTAAATTGTTTTGTTACACTATAAACAAATAGAATATAGGGAAGCGAAACATCACACATGCAGAATTTCTTCTTTAATAACATCACTATGTGCACTTATTTTTATTGTAGGAGTAAGAAACAATCTGTTTATTTTCATTAGCAATGTCACACTCTTAACAGCTATTAAAATCACTTCCTGAGGATGAAATTAGAGCAATCAAATGTCAAAAAAAAAAAAAAAAAAGAAAAGAGAGAGAAACTCATCTTCTACAAAACCATTTTGATAACTTACTTACTCTAGGCATGGAGCAACAAGATAGTGGCATACATTTTCATATCGTATTGCCTACTCCCTGAGCCATGCTGTCCCTTGTTAACCAAAAAGAACATCAGATTAATCAAAAGAATACCTATCATAGAATATTCCATTTAGAACAAAAGGAGAAATTACTATCAATGTTATAAAATTGCAGATGGTAATTCAAATGTCTGCAAGAATTGCAGGCAAAGAAGCAATGCACAAAATTCTAAATTAAACAAATAAAAGGTCTTATGGAAAATTAAAAGAAGCACCCCAACATTTAAAATAAAATGTGTGGATTAGGATGTTGAAAAAACTAGCAAGAGCAGCAACTGTGGAAGAAAAATTATTGCCGAATATATAAACACTAGTTAGAGGAATAGCATGGCCTTCTTCCATCTTGGAAGGCTGTTATGTTACTAAAAGTCACCAGTAAAAGATCAGAGCATTGTTAATCAGCATGAAAGGAGAAGATCAGCCAAGAACAGCAAAAAATAACTATATTTTTAATGGCTATTAAAAATCGCAGGTCTTCTGGCCAAGCAGGGAGTCTGAGATGTCTGGTTACCTCACTCTAGCAGGAGACACGGCAGCTGAATTTACCCTTTGGTGTTTACACAAAGGAGGCCAGTTTCAGCAGCACCTGAGGTCCATCGAGGCAGACAGCACTGGGGAGCCTGGACAACTGCTCTGGCTGCCCTCGTGGTGTTGGCCTGGTTAGACAACACCTTCATCTGTTTGTACAGAGCAGCTGAATAACCCCAAGATGCTGTGGCACTGAACCACCATTCATAACAATAGCTTAAGTACACAAAGCCTGAATTCCACCTCCATTTAATATAGTAGGTTGCATTTCTTACAACATATAGAATTTCCTACAGAATTCCTGTGCAGCACATACCATGCCTCTGTGTTTCCAGATGGAGCTGGGCCCTTTGAGGCACTTAAACAATAGAAAACACTGGAAATTTTAACTGCTGGGAGACTTTCAGTAGAGTTCAGTGAATGAGGAATATGAAAAGCCACACATCAGTGTTTCAGTGACTATAAGCCTCACAGATCAATTATGTACCCACTAGAGGAGCAGGACATGGAGTCGCTGTGTAAAACAAAATATTGTCTAAACCCTACCCTCCTGGAAGAGGATCTCACTGCGGGAGTTTTGATATCTCCTGCAGTTATTCAGGAGCTTCCACACACTTCTGCCACAAAGCTTCAGGCTAGACTTATACCCAAGTACCATCTGGCTAAGCATTTTTGGTAGGACAGCACACAAATGAGATCAGACTGCTAACTCAAATGTATTGAGTGCTGCTCAATTACTGAAGAGAATTGTTCTGCACGAGTCAACTTTTCCTCATTCACTTTCTAACACAGGAGTGGATCCATCTTTCACAGCAGTTTCTGAAGTGAAACAAAGTTAAAAGGCTGATTTCACAGGAGTGTTCAATAAAAATAATGAAGTGCCTTGCACCAGAGACCATCTACTGCTGCAGTGGGACTTATTGGCATACATGTGACACCGTGACCAAGGCAAGAGCCAATGACACCCTTCTCTAAGGAAAGAAAAGACTGAAAAATACAAAGCTTCTAAAAGATGATCCCTCTCGTGAATCATATGCCAAAAATTGCCTCACCCATGGGTCATTTAATATGCAATTTTAAAGCAGATGCATTTTTCCTAATGCTATTTACAGATCTCTCAAATTGTAAATTAAATTCCTTTTGTTGCTCAGACTATTTTTCCCCTGCTGAAACATAACACTGATACAAGTCTGGGTGTTATTTTAGGATGTCTCTAATATTTTTATTTTTATCTTTCACTGCTTGTTAAATTTCTCTGGATCCTGCTTAAACATCTGTAGAAAATACAAGTGGATTTACATTTCAATAAGAAATTTTCTTTGGTTATTTATTTCTCCTGAATGAAATCTCTCCTCCTATTTTCATGCTTTCATGGGAGGAAATCCAGTTTTCTTCTGCTGTACCTCAACTTTTTTGGTTCTTCCTGAAACCTTTAAGTTAATTCTTTAACTGTTGGGAGAAAGGAAGGATTCCTTTACTGACCTTATGCTTTGGTCATTCATTTTTAGTGGGAACTCAAAATTATATAGATTATATTCACAGGTAATATATTGTGATTTTTTTGTGGAGGTTGCAATAACTGAGACAGCTTTGGATTTTTAATACTCCATTTGTTGTTGAAGCATTAAATTCAGAGGTAGTAACTGCATAGATGCATGTGAAATACAGCAGAGTCCAACCAAAGGCAGTTCAAGAAAGCAACATTTAAGATGCATGGCACATTTCAGCTGGGGTTCAGGGTCTGGATCTGAAACTGAACCAAAGCCAAGAATAATGCTCCATTTATTTCCATGGCTTTATTTGTCATTTAGATTAAAAAGGAAAAGAAAGAAAACACAGAATTGTTTTAAATCTCACAGACCCAAATGTAGTCAGGTCTGGAGAGTATAATCCCACAGGTTCAGGTTCAGGAAAAAGAGCTTTAAGTTTCAAATGACTGGGGTTTACATTTGATGGTGCACTTAAGGTGGTCTAATCTAGCACTTCACTGGATTATTTTATCTTAATTTTTACTATAAATTTGAATTGAGAGTCAAATGTTCTTGCCCCAACCAAGCAGCATGGCCTCTCAATGTTAAAATCAGGATGAGTATTTTCAGCAACAAGGCATTTTGACAATTTCTATCAACCAGATGCCATGTAGGCTGCAAGGATATACTACACATAATATTGCTTTAATTCATAGCACCAGCAACAGACTACTCTTTGATAGTTATCCTTTCAGTTCTGTTTTGGTTAATTCTCAAATCTAGGCCTTTTCAAAGCTACAAAATTTACAGCATGAGATCAGAAATCCTTTGGAAGCAGACTTTACCACCAATCTCCTAGGACTTCATGAAGTATGATCACGTCCAGAACAGTAAAAAAAAATAAAAATTAGAAGTGCTTCAGCATCATAGTGCTTTAGTCAGCTCCAGTTCTGGAAATCACCTGCACTTTGCAGCCAGGAGCACAGGCAAGTCACTTTTGCCAGGCTGGTTTCTCTGTCTATGGTCTGTGTTACCTCAATCCAGTGCTTGATAAAAGCAAGCATCTTATGTGTATTGTAAAAAATGACTTATTGCAAAATCTTATCACTAATCTGTCTGCTTGGGCTCCTGTCATCCCTCCTCTGCAGGACAAAGGCAATGACTTCCATATTCACCTGCAACTCTGAAAAGCATCTGGAGGACAAAACCTGCTTGAAAAGAGAGAAATTTGTGCATCCTGACAATATAAGGCTGGAAAAAAAAATTACCTGGGGGAGATGGTGAGAGAAAAATAGATTTTTTTCTTATTCTTTTTCTCTTTATTTTTTTTCTTCAAAAACTAAATGCACACAGAGAAGCACACACAACCAGACTAATCCTGCAAACTCCAAAAGATAATGAACTTCTGGGGAATCCTGTTTGAGATAGGAATACGTGGAGAGCTCCCATGTGCTTTTGATGACAGCACACTCCTTCTTCCTCAGGTTTCTTTACTTACTATGACTGGAAAACAGAGATGAGACTTCAATATTTTTCACTTCATGAACAATGTAGGACAAATTAAAATGTGGTCAATCCTTTAGGAAAATAAACCTTTACCTTCTTGCTGTTTTGCTGCTTAAAAGACTTTCACCTAATTTATTCTGATTGTTTGGCTCTTATAAATTACAGACCAGGTCTATAACATCTAATAAATTAGTGCAGCACTGCTAACCAGGGCAAGCTCATTTATAGGAGTCCAGATCTGAATGCTTTGTTGTCTTCTGCAGTAAGCAATTTCCCCAAGCTGTTTTAATTACTTTAAAGTGTGAAGATATCTTGCACTCTATTAATGAGATTAGCTTTATTACGTTTATCTAAAGTTTCAACAGATGATGTAATTTTAAATTATTAAAGCAATAAAGGAGGGGGTTTATATTAAAAAAAAATTTAAAAAAAAAAAAACAAAAAAACAAAAAAACAAAAACCAGATAAAAAGCCAACCAGGTCCTAACAAGTTTAACAGCATTGCAAAGTGAAAAAGAAGCAGTCAGAACTGGCAAAATATTCAACATGGATAAGACAGGTTATGACTGGGAAATATGGAAAATTATTTGTCCAACTGCATAATGACTCAATAAAAATACATACTTTACACAGTGCAGGCTACTATGTCACAGTTTATACTTGTAAAAACAATCTCCTTTTATCTCTCCAGGCTGTGGAACATCTGGTAAGCAGCTTCCATTCTGCATTCTTTGTTGCCCACTAAAACTTTAGGGTTTGAGGAAAACCCATTACCCAACTTGCCCCTAAAAAGTAAATATTTTAAGAGATCCACCAAAATGTCTGAGGATAATTCACTTATTTATGGACATGCTATTAACTTTATAGTTCAAGCCAGTTCTGCCTCAAAGGTTCTGCTTCTGATGGTGAGAAACCTGTTTTTCATGGCAGATGAATAGGAAGGAGGATAGCCCTTCTTAGAAGGAAAGCTTTTAACAACTTTTGAGAACTGAGCTGTGCAGTGCAACTCAATCAAATGTAGTGAGCAGACCTGAAGACTGGGCTTCTTGAAAATACTTCCAGCATGACTGTCTTTGGAGGGGAATTTTCTCAGAAGAATTTTCTTTCTAACTATTTTTTAAAATCTGTCTCATTAAAAATATCAACACACAAACTCTAAAACTTTTTCTCTCTGACCTGCCACATCAGTGTCCTTCAGGACAGTCATGGTCTTCCTCATTTCCCTCATCTTGAGATGTTTCCTTCAGTTTCTCTCTGGCCATACCTGTGGGCGACAGAAGGAGAGCTATGGGAGAGCTGAGCTAGCAGGTCAGATTCAGAGGGTCTCCTTTGGAGCTTTGCTTGATCTTGTTTAAAAGTGGAGGACATGGGAGTGGAAAGATTTTATGCTGTAAAATAAACCTACTGATTTAGTGCAGCTACAAATCTTCCAGTATTTTTACATTCCCCTTGCCCCAGAGGAACAAGTCTTGAAGCAGCAATATTTCTACATGATTCAACATTTGCCCAACTTATTCCCAAACAGAAGGGATGACTAGGTGCCATGAGATGGCAGGAGGCAGAAACACCTTTGGAGCAACTTTTCCTTCCAGGCATGCTTTTGAGTCTGTCACTGGGGCTCAGTTCTTACCAGGAATTGATCTTACTTAGATCTCAGCAGGATCTAAGCCCAGGGACCTGTTGGGGGCTTAAGCAGCAAAACATTCACACCTGTCTCTGCCCAGCACTTCCAGAAGAGCCATGCCAAGGCCATATGAGGGATCTCGTTGGCTTTGAGCTCTTCTCCCTCCACAGACTTCTAGAACTGGCTCTGGCTTCACACCAGAGTAAGTGTCCAGCGGCAGCCTGATGAAAAACTGTACAGGGATAGTTGCTCTGACAGGAAAATGCCTGAGTTGCAAACAGTTTTGTCTTAACAGTTTGGGCAGGATAGGTCAAGTAACAGCATGGTCCTAAGGATGAAAGGCATTGGAGTTACATCATTTCTAGACATTGCAAAAAGACACTGGAGCATGAATCTGAAAAGGTTTGCCTCGAATTAGCATAGAAAACATGTGTACAGGTTCTCAACTGAGCTCTGAAGGCTCATACGATTTGTTATACTGGCACTTCCCGCCCTGGCTTTGTTTAAACCTACCCAGATGTGCGGTATTACAGAGCCCAGACATAAGGCAAGCACATTTACTGCTCTGCCCCAGCCTTGCAGGCTGTCCAACAGGTGGGACTGCTGAAGATCATATATGCTGGTGCTACCAAATGAAGACTTGGAGGGAGATGCTCTGAGCCAACAGGAGAATACAAGGCAGGAGAAGGGAGTTTTACTTGTTTTAATAACTAACTGGTGGGATTCTCTGGAGGGACCCCATGACGCCAAAGAGAAGGTACAACTGTCTGCTGTGGCCTCCCTGTGTTTCCTTACTCTCATCTCCATTGCCATTTCCTTCCCGACTTTGAAGAGGAGAAAGGAAGAAGATCCTTCTATTGCTCTTATGAAACAAAACTCTCCCTCCTGCCCTGCACTTTGGATGAAAAGAAATGATGAACACACAACAACCCCTCCCCTGGGGCTCACGGGCAGCGTCAGGAGGCACCGCTGGCACAGGTTTCCCTGTTTAACTTACAGGATTGCATTTATGTCTTTAGCTTTTAGCCTGTTTCTTTTTAAGAGAATATACTGGATAAAAGTCATTCCTTAAGGCAAAAAAAAAAAAAATACATTTGGCTTTGAGTTTCATTCAACTTATTAGTCCAAGCTGCTTGTGGTACAGCTGTAATTTTGCCAGCTATGTAGTTAAACGTCCAGCTTGCTCCAGTTCTGTGAGTGTTTCTCCTCAGAGTAGCTAGTAGCTGTACAGAAAAGAGTACAAATGTTAGCACTTGGAGGAGACAAGGAAAACTATTACTGTTAAATCCACGGGTTTCAGTATTTAAAAGGTAGGGTAGTTTTGATCTGCATGTGCTGCTCTTAAAATATTCTCCTTTGTGATTATTCACAATTCTAAACTACCTACTGGAATGCAAACATGAAAAAAAAGGGAAACCTTCAGCAGAGAATGTCAGCAACAGCAAAAGAGTAACAGAGGACTAACAATTTACCTGTAAAAAATTATCAGTAAATGGCTTCCAGATGAGTAAATAAAGTGAAGCATTTTTTAAAGTTTAATCTACAACACTTTTACAGACCTAAAAAAAGAAGATTCTTGGTCTGTTAGCATAGCTACTGGGAAAATGACAGGTCCTGGGTGGGGGAGCTGGGACACTCTGCCTCCTCCAGGAGGCAGGCTGAAGCTCTTGGCAGCACATATATCCCTTCCTAGATCTCCAGGAGACTTCTTTGTGAATTCCGATGGTGATTTGCAGGCATGTCTTTTTTTGAAGACCCCCTAAAATATTAGGCTGGAGAAGCAGAATACATGGTACTGCTTTATATCCTGTTGCCACAGGGCTTGTTTTCCTTACCTCCCATTTACTGGCCTTTTCAAGGCACTCTACAGGCAGAAAAAACATTGCCCTTGGACCCTTGTTTTGGCAGCAAGGGAAGACAGAGACAGTGGCAAAGTTGAGAAAGCATACATCCATCACAAGCAAAATTCTGGGATGGGCAAGATTTGACAGAGAATCTTTAAAGAACTTGCATAGGAATGCCCTAGGAGTTGCAGTGGCTGCTTTTATACCAGGAGAAGCTCTCTTAGAAAGGTCAACAGCATGGTAGAGCCTATCAGAAATGCCAGAAGATACTCTACAGGGAGGCCTGCTTCCTCTGGTATAAGACTTGTATGAGGTCAGATGGCCAAAGTACTGTTCAATAATAAAAGCAACTCTCTTATCATGACAGGGCCATGGCCATTTCTGCTCTGCTTCAGCCTCTCCTCAAACAGAAGAGATTTCATGATCTGCAAATATATGGAATAGTAAAGTATCCAGAAAATACAAGTGAGAAAGGGTACATTTCTCTGGAATCCAAGGAAGGTTAATTCACTGTTTTCAAAGAAAGCAGTAACAGCCCTCTTCAAAGCAGAAGTATCTCATCAAGTGCCCACAAGGACAAAGAGAGGCTTTGTGATTTCAGTATCAGACCCTTTGGGAATGAATAAAATAGAAGGTTGTGTTATTCTGATAACATTTTTCTGTACATTTCAGCCTCCATTATGCTCTGGACACAAAACATTTAATTTAATTAGGGATAGAACAAGAAGGCCATGTTATGGTTTTGGTTTTGAAGAACTAGATTAGTCAGGTTGTGATTTGCACAACCCAAATTGGGGATGGTTTAAATCCAGGTTCCATTTTTAGCCAAACCATCCAAGTCCAGAGGGGATAGAAAGCCCAAATAAAAGGGTTTGAGTTTAGTCTCATGTCTGTAATGGACAAACTGGAGTGGTTTGGGCTTAAATGTTGCAAAACCTCATCACTCAGGTTTTGGTTCTGCAAAAACAACTTGGAGTTG
The DNA here is from genome assembly GCA_013398615.1 of Brachypodius melanocephalos. NCBI lineage: Eukaryota > Metazoa > Chordata > Aves > Passeriformes > Pycnonotidae > Brachypodius > Brachypodius melanocephalos. The sequence goes on from VZSR01003807.1 coordinate 20,615,578, forward strand.
GTTCGGATGTCATTCCATTTTATCTGAATCAGTAACTATGGGGGAGGGGGTGGGGTGGGTTATGCCCCACCTCCAGCTTTAGCAGCAGCTTTAACAGCACTGTTGCAAATTTTCGTGTGACTTTTCATGAGACAGAGGAAAACAGCCAAAAAACAAAACAAAACAAAACAAAACAAAACAAAAAAAACCCCAAACAAACAACCACAACAACAACAAAGATTATCAAATCAGTTTAGGACTCAGTTTCTTGAGATGCTAAGCAATTGTGCAAGGTATCAGGCTAACACAGCTGCTGGCACCTTTAGCAGATGTCGATAGCACAGGACATTTTTTTGTAGGAGTCTGAGCCAGTAGCATTTTACAAGTCAGGCCCTTGACTGGCAAAACTGTCACCATGCCCCTGAAGTTTGAAAGCCAAGGATCTGCTCCATTGAGCCAAATTTCACTGTTGTAACCAGTCACGTAGGCTCCATTCATAAAGTCAGTCAATTTGGATAGAAGTAATTAGAGCTATAACATGTTAGAGGTTTAGGAATTCAGAAGGCATTTGAAAATGAGATGTCATATTCTCTGAGCTGAAATGTTAACACTGTCCAGTATAGGACATGTGTGGGGAATGACTGGAAGAAGAACATCTGATTTATAGTCATGAAACAATTCATTTAAACAAAGCTAACTATTAGAGTAATTCAGTATTTTTTTATTATTCTCTCTTCTACTTCCTCTAGCTCTGAGGAAGCCAGATTGATTTTTCTCAAATGAAGTTCATCTTTAAAGCAAGTAGTGAACTTTTGCAGAAATTAATCCTAATTGCATCCTCTAGAAATAATTTCTCTCCTTTTTGATTGCTCTATTTTCAGCAAATTAAATAATAACATATTTATATAAATGTATATTTATATTAATATATACATTGTCAATTTTAATAAGGATCAGACACAAGCAGTTAAATTTAGGTACTCCTTTTATTTCAACCAGAAAAAATGTCAATACAAGACATTGATGATACTTCCTCCACTTAAATCAGTGTCAAATCTGTTCCACAACCAACAATTACATAGCAGTATAATCCTATCAAGTAGATAAATGAGATTATATCAGTGAAAGGTAAAACATTTCTGTCATCTTCTTCCTATCATCTGATCACTAGATCCCTCTTCTTATACTGCTGCATCCAAAACCTTCTTTCACACTCAAGTTCTGCATATTAATTTCTCAAAAATGACTCTTCTTCTCCAGAATCTGAGACTGGATGATGATTACATAGACTATCTGGTAGAGTTGGGCCAGCACACACATCTACTCTGCAGTTTCCAGACCAATCTCCTCAGTACATCCATGTTTCCAAAGTGCTCAAGTCCGTAAAGGACCATTCTGGAAGACAAAGTGGAGGCACATATGCTCCTTGTCATATTATTCATTCTTGGTCACAGTGACTGTATAACACATTGATCAGTCTCACTGTAGCTTGTCTGATGCCCATCTTAACCCCTTCACATGGGTCCCTGACCATCACACTGTTGCACTATAATGACAGCAAATTGCTCTAAGGAGTTGCGTGTCCCCTCACACAGAAACCAAGGATTACTTTGTAGCTTCTGTAATTCTTTCTCGCACTGCATTCATCCCTACGACCCCAAAAAGTTTTGATACTTATGAGAAGGAAGATTGTCCTTTGTAATTGTAATTCCTCAACCAGATCTGATATTGGCATATTCTGGCATAACCGACTTCCATGGCATGAATTAAAATGTGGATTTTTTCCAATTTCCCATCTCAACTTCATTCAGACTACCAGTAGCACTCCAGACTCATTATTGAGCAGACTCAGAAAAAAAAGAAAGCAGAATCAAAAGGGTGGATAAACAGAGACCTTCTTTTTGCAGACAGCAAAATTTAAAAAAAAAATTAAAAAAAATTTTAAAAAAATTTAAAAATAAAGTGAGAAAAGCTTTGAGACAGAGGGTTCTGTGGCAAACTTTGTCAAAAAGGGTTGTGGCCATGGGCTTTTCTGCCTTTCACAAAGGAAATGAAATGCAAACAAGTCTCCTTTATAACTCATTGGAGACTTTTTAAAGTTGAGAACTCAAGAATTTCATTACTAACATTCCCATGGCAACTGTAACTTGTCCATACTGCACATGTATATGACACCATAAAAACTAACACTCCGGGCAGTAATAGAAAATTTCTGAACATTGCTTTTGTCCTGTGGCAGTTATTGCAGAAATTAAGATGCTGATTTCTATCATAAATGTTGTATCAAAATGTCAGCCAGAAGGCTAAAGCAATATTGGATCATTTTCTTAAGCACTAAGGCGCTCTCTTAACTTCCTGGGAGAAGTTCCCTTAACTTCGGCATCATCCTGGAACATTCTCCACTTTCACCCACCTTTACACTGTCCTTAGCTAGATTTGAGGTGTTAGATCCTTCTGCATCTTGAAATGCAAAGCTTCCTCTCACTCTATGGGTTGAACCCCTCGCTGTTTTGCACAAATTCAATATTCAGGGCGATTTATAACAATGGAAACAGAGCTTTGATTTTTTTTCATATGGCCTCAAGGTTATGCTTGGCCATCAGGCAGGAAGTTTTGTTCAGTGCATCCACATTTGAAAAATGCCAACAAACCTTCTGTGAGATGCATAGTGCATTACGAGCAAGTCATTGTGACACTATCACCGAACAGAAAGAAGAAAATATGGGAGACTCCTGCTCCAGCTGTGGTTTTGGCAGTTGTGGCACTGTCGCTGGCTTGAAGCACGGTACATGACTGACACAAAGAGCTATTCAGAGGAACAAGGGAAAGGAAACACTGTATATTTCACATATGATTTGACCTTCCATAATCAAATTTGTTAATAATAGCCAGTAAATAGCTGAGTGGTAATGAAATGATACAGAACATGTTCTGTGGAAATTTCTAGACAGCACCAAAACTCTCATGCTGAGTTCTGTAAAACACCACCCTTTTAAGGAGGAAAGAAGCCATTTGAAAAACAGCCCTCCCATCCTCCCTTTGATCACATGCAGCAGATGGATTCAGTTATGGCAAAATCAATGGAATGAAGAAAGGAATTAAAAGTAATCAGGTAGCTGAGCACTAATACATCCAAGCAGTAGAGTCAAGGCAGCAAAGGAGGACGTGTTGCCAGTGACTGGAGGCTGAGCAGAGACAGGGAGAAGGAGGAGAAGGAATTTTGGGGAAGGAAACAGCAAAGCAGAGCTAGAGGCAGACTGTCAGTCTTGGAGTTTCCCCAAGCAACTCTGTTCAATGACATTACACAGGCAAAGCACAGCTGCTTGTACTGGGGAGCAAGCTTAGCTGGCCTTGGCCACAAAGTGTGGTTAGGTGGACTCACTCAGCAAACTCTGCGTGGTGCTGGGCAGGCAGGAGACCTTGGGCCTGAAGGTACATCCACACTGAGAAACCTGACAGGGATGCAGAGATAAGTTTGAGGAAGACAAGCCCACTGAAGCCAAATAAAGATTGTAAGCAGTGAAGATGAAAAGATAAGGAATAGGCTAGTCTGATTTTTTAATCAGATAAAATAAATTCAAACTCCATAAAGAAAGCACAGCCCTTCTCTCATGCCCAGCAAGATATGCTGAAGAAAAATCTGAAGCATTTCTCAGCATTTTTTCCATATGTGAAAACTAGCCGCAAGATCCAAGTCTCAGCATGGGGACGAGTATCCAGGCCTGCCTGGGAAGGTTCTGCTCTGCAGCTGGTCATTTTGCACAGCTTATCTCACTGCCACCGAGCAGTTTTGTCAGCACAGTGCTGCTTCCTGACTGGTGCACTCCATGACTCTCGTCTGCTGTCAGTGCAACATGGAGAGGGGATTTTGTTTATACACACACATGCACGTGTGACACAGAGCTCCCTGGAACTGCATGCTTTAGAACCTCAGCTTTGACCTTTTCCTTTTGCTGGCTTTGATCAGACTGCAAAATTTTTGTTGAGGCCTTGCTATGTACCCAAAGTATTCAGGCAGCATGATAAGGATAAAGCACTGCAATGCTAGCTGAATAAACAAACAAACAAGAAAACAAACCCAAACCATCTCTAAAATTTGAATTTTGCTGCCACACGATTCTATTTTGGCTTCTGTTTGCAACATTTAATGATAACCGCACTGGTGGCTGAACTCAAAGAGCCTGGCTGCAAATCCAAACCCCTCTCTAACTTTGCTGTGTTCTTCCAGATAACTTCATAACCCCCTTTTCTCTCCTTCATATTTTCCCCCATAGATCACTGCATTTGCATTTGTAATATTTGAAATCATAAACACCAAGCTTTTTTGTCTGCCTGCCATGGAAACCCTGTGGCCACTCCACCCATGTGCATATTCATCTGCTGCCTTCCCATTCCACTCAGGCCACCTCTGGAGCTGGGTGCTGGCTGTCCTCCAGGCTGGCTGTGGGGCCCATGCCTCATGGAGGGAAAGGATGCCCTTAGCACGGCTGGGTGAGCACACGCATGGGCAGGAACTCAGAGATGCTCAGGAGGGGTCTTGGTCAGGGCTGGTGCCCGCTCTGCCATGGGATAAAAACCACAGCAAGTTAGGCTTGCTCATTCCAGCCCATGAGGAGCCAGTTGTTTTTAAAGGGAACAATGTAGATCACATGGAGTGGCTGTGGCCCCAGCTGGCCTCATTTGGGGTGTCAGTAGGGACGTGGTTGCTCTTCACAAACAGGTCTCAGAATGACTCAAATGCAGGTGAGGGCTGCAGGAAAGCCTGTGTCTCCCTCTCACAACACACCTGTCCTACCAGAAAATTGTCCTACCTTACCTTTGGCAAGACAAAGGAAGCTTGTTGTTTTTGTTGGCTTGTATTTTTGTTGCATTTGAGAGACCTAGGCAGAAATTAGTTACGCTCATCACAGAAGGTGTGAAAATGAAAATGAAAACTGCTGCCCCATATAGGCCTCAGTCACTTCTCTACGATGTGCCTAGATTTTCTGATGTGCTGTCCTCCTGTGTGTTGCTGGAGTTTTTGCACAGTAACATGCTCAAAAGCCTCTGAAGGCCCACTTAAATATAAACAACAAATTAGATCTACCCAGACCTAAGTGTGTTTATGCTTTCAAATAAACATGCAGTTAGAAACTGAACTTGAAGACATACAGTTCTCTTTAGATTTTACATTACACATCTGAAAAAGCAGTGATTGCTTAGTTTTCTACAATGATCTTGAGTTTATTTCTGAAGTTATCATACACTGAAAATGGAGAATGAAGGAGAAAATGTGCAAGAAAAGATCTGACTGACACTTCACTGTGTGCTGTGCAGTGGTCATTCCACCAGCCAGGAGGACTAGCGTTCAGTTAAGGGCTCTGACCTGTAAAGGGTTACATCACTGAAAGGCACATTTCCTCTGGGCTAAACTCTTGGCAGAAAAGGTCTTACAGCTCACACTTAAAAACAATAGCTCTGAGAAGGGCAGGGGCCAGAGGCTATGGTGTTTTAAAATCTCTGTTATATACTAACAGTTGCACAATGACCGTATCCTGAAAAGGGTGGATTTTCTGTCCTTCTAAGATCTGATTGATTTAGATTAGAATAGTTATTTGGTTTTCAAGAAAGAGTTATTGTTCCCATGTGCAGCAATTTTTATATGGCCAACAAAGCTGTGTGATGTTTCTAGCATATGGTGCAAGTGCCTTTAATAGTTGGACTTGGTGATCTTAAAGGCCTTTTCCAACCTAACGATTCTATGATTCTATGATTTACTTGACAGCTCACTTTATATTTAGTCCAGAAGCTTGGGTTAGAAGTGGGAAAACACAAGCAGTGATTAGAAACTTTAGCTCTCACCTGGCTCTTCTCACTGACTCCCTGTGTGGCTTTGGATGCTCAGCTAGAACAATTTTTTCAAAACAGCCTCTGAGCAGGACTGCTGAGCTTCTGGCTAGTGTGATTCACTGTAGGCCTTCTCTTTACATTGCTGTAAAAAGTCAAGTTTGTTTTTTTTCTCCTGAAGTGTTCACCTAACAACTTAACTAAAAGTTACCGGCCCTAAATGTCTCTATCAGTTTCCCCATTTCAGAATTCAGTATGCTAATATAAATCTGCTTCATCAACGAGGACTGAGAATCAACTATGTAAAATCTAAACAAAACTTTGATGTTCACTTTGAATCAGTTCATACTTAGTCTCTATTATTTCAATACAGAATTAAAGTCAGCTTGAATCAGGATGTACATGTGCTATATAGACAGCATAAGGAGGCCTTCCTTTGCTGGCAATCCAGAACAGTCAGATTTCAGCCCAGTCTAATAGCAATTGATTGAAGTGTTTACTGCAAGTCCAACAAGTCCCAGCTGCAAGAATCTTTAGGCAAATGTACAGGTTGACTGTTGCCACTTGTGCCAAGCAGCCTTCATACAGGATTTGTGGACAGCTGGGAGCTCAATATCCGGTCAAACAAAGTGGCAAGGCAGTATGGAATTGCTAAAATCTGTGATCTACTACCAAACCTTATAGAGCCAAAAGGGGTTTAATAACCCCTGATTGTATCTGCAAAAGAAAATTCTTCCAGCATAAGCTGTCTCTGAATAAAGCCACATCCTGGCGATTGCTTCAGATGACTTCACTCACACAAATCACAGGCATTCACCTTTTTTCAACCATTGTTGCTCTGCTCTGTCTGCGTAAATGGTGAGGTTATGAAAGGGCTCCCCAGCTTCCTTACAGCAAGGTGAGAAGTGTCCAGAATGAGAGCAATTCAGAAAACAAGTGTCATGAAAACAATTTGCAATTTACAGGTGACCAACCACATGGAAACATTCGCTCCTCTCAGGTCTCCCAGGCACTCCCCAGGGACTTCTCTTGGTTCTCACCTGTCAGTGCTGAGATAACGAATGTTTTGTTTTGTTTCCAGCATTGTCATCCAAGCAGGCAGCATATGGGGAAGTTTCTGTGGCTGAGGTCTCCTTAAAAGTCATTGCGCTGGGTGCTGCTCCTTGACAGGCATTATTGGTGGGCCTGTGAAGAATGAAATTCCTCCCTCTCATCTGCATCATCACACAAATTATACACTTTCCATAAAGAAGATACTAAAAAAAATTAAAGCAGTAAACCTCTATATAAGGACAATCAATTGTATAGAGTAGCATAAGAGGCAACCTCATGACAAGCAGCTCCTTCAGCAAGTATTGTCTTTTTACAGGCTGTCTACTCTTGTATTCCCAAGATTGTTAAGATCTCCTTAACTCCAGGGTTAAGGAGACATGGGTGCTTCACAAGCAATTGCCAGTTTCTGAGCACAATTTCGAAGTACCCTTGTTTGTAAGCCCTGGTGATTTTGAGCAGTACTTAGAGCTCAAACACATGGTCAGGTCACTCAAACTTGTCCAGCCAGGAGTTACCAGAGGTTGTGCATGAGCTGAATGGCAGCAAGCGTCTGGGTGCACACAAGCACCATGTAATTTGACATAATTTAAACCTCTCATGCTATGAGGTAAATTCAGAGCTGCCACAGACTGAAAGCAGGCACACAGGGAGGTAAGGCAGCTTAGCAGGCACATGGTGACCTGCTATGCTGCAGGGGCTGTGTGGTTGATTGGGCTCACAGGTTCCCGAATCCCTTCCCAAAATAGAATGTACAAAAATTGCACAGATCTCACATGTATGTTGGCAGCCTAAATTCAGCTTTGGGAACGCCGCAATAACTTTGGAGGCACTTTTAGAGATGGCTGCTACCAATAATCACAATGATTGGGGCAAAGGGAAAAAGAAGGTACTCAAAAATAAAAAGTAACTCTATTTCTCCTTCCCTCAACTGAAGGAACTACGGAACGTTGAAACTTACAGCTCCCCTCAAATAGTCATAGTGAGGAGATAACTTGGTAGTGGAAAAACTGAATTACCACGTACTTAAGTTAATTTTCAGAGAGGTTTCTAAGGAACTTATCATGTAATATTCATAATAAAGTGTGTAATTATTCCTCTTCTTTACTGAATAGTAGCCTCAGGTCTATTGCTAAATCACATCCTACAATAAAGCTGTTGTTTTGTTTGAATTAAATTCACAGACTTAACAAAAGGATAGCCTGGCAGAGCTTGTTTGAAGTGGAAAACTGCTTACATCCCATGAAGCTCAAAGAAAATATAATTTATTATACAGTCTTCTCAATGCCTTCATAAGCATTGTCCATGTTCTGGAAAATTGTGTCAATAAATCAGGATTAATTGTTGTTTGAAGGTCAGGCTAAAGGTTCTGTTTTTCTTTTAGTTGGCTTCTGTAGGTGAAGAAAGAGGTATTTGGCTTCATGGCTAGACATTCTTGGAATTAATTTTCCACCAATTCTTATGCTACTGAATGTAAAATATTTTTGCCTTTGAATCTGTCACATCATTCTGAGGAGCTAAATCTAATTGCCACCTCTTTGATATATTTTTTTTTAGCATTTCTGTGGCTTTTTAATTTTTGTCTGTCCTCTTTCCTTTTCTGCCTTAGGCACTTCTTTTTCCTTTTTTTTTTTTTTTTTTTTCTTTCTGGCTCCAAAGACTCTTCTGAGTCTAAGTGCCTTGTTAGAAGCCAAACTAAAAGCAAAAATTGCAAGTGAAGCTTCACCACTCTGTGCTGACTTATTTATTACTGTAGGAAAGGGCCTCATTTGTCCCACAGGACTGAGAGGGGGAGTGTGGGTGGCGATGAAGCCTCAGGAATTTGCTTCACAGGTGTAACAGTCTGAGTGGAAAGAGGTGTAGAGGACAGCTGGAGACAGACATGTATGGACAGGGGCTGATAAGCAGGGAGAGAGCAACCCTGCAAAGCTGGCTGGCTGAGGGTTTCCAGGCTCTAGCTATGGGCACTGCAAGTGCTGTGGGAAGGGCAGGAGGCCGTGATGAGAGTCTAGCAGGCCAGGAGACCTGGAGCCTGCATGCCTGAAAACAAGCTAAAGGTAATTACAAGGATGCAGCTCTTCCATGATCTCATACAAGGAGCCGCTGGAGGGAAATGCTGTGTGTAGGATGTCAGCAGAGTTTCTCTCCCATCACAGGAGTCCACTCATCATACACCACTTGGCACCAGTCCCAGGAGACTGGATGCACCAGTGTCCATGAAGCCCTGGCTATGCAGCCCATTTCCTTGCTCCTTGTGATGTGTCAAGGTGTCATCACTCCCAGCATAGTATGAATGGCAGGCACCATCCTTTCTGCTCCAGTCACCGAGCTCATCTCACCCATCACGCATGGGCTCCATCTTAGGCCCTGTGCTCTTCAATATATTCATTAACAACTTGGATGCAGGACTGGAAGGGATACTAAGTAAGCTTGCCAACAATACTAAATTGGAAGGACCTGTTGAGTTCCTAGAGGGGAGAGATGCCTTGCAGGGAGACAAATTGAAATTTAACAAAGACAAGTGCCAGATTCTGCACCTGGCATGGGGCAAACCTGAATGTACATACAGACTGGCAAATGAGATTTTATAGGGCAGCCCTACAGAAAGGGACCTGGGGGTCCCGGTCAGTAGAAAGCTGAACATGAGCCAGCAGTGCCCTGGCAGCCAGGAGGGCCAACCCTGTCCTGGGGTGCATCAGGCAAAGCATCACCAGCCAGGCAAGGGAGGGGATTGTCCTGCTCTGCTCTGAGCTGGGGCGGCCTCACCTTGAGTGCTGGGGGCAGTTCTGGGTGCCACAATATAAAAAAGAGATTAAATTACTAGAGAGTGTCCAAAGCAGAGCAACAAAGATGGTGAAGGGCCTTGAGGGGAAGCCATATGAGGAGCAGCTGAGGACAATTGGTCGGTTCGGGCTGGAGAAGAGGAGACTGAGGGGAGATCTCACTGCAATCTACACTTCCTTCACAGATGGAAGCAAAGGGGCAAGTAGGAAGTACCAATCTTTTCACTTCTGTGACCAGTGACAGGACTCAAGGAAATGGATGAAGATGAATTAGGGGAGGATTAGATTGGATGTCAGGAAGAGGCTTTCCACCCAGAGGGTGGCTGAGCACTGGTCCAGACTCCCCAGGGAAGTGGTCACTGCACCAAGCCTGACAGAGTTCAGGAAGGGTTTGGAGAGTGCTCTCAGGCACAGGGTGGGACTCTTGGGGATGGTGCTGTAGAGGGCCAGGAGCTGGACTTCAAGGATCCTTGTGGGTCCCTTCCAACTCAGGATATTCTATGATTCCATGAAAATAACAAGGACCACGCAGCAGACTGGGGGCAGACTACTTTAGAACAGAACTGAATTTTGGACAGGAGTGTTTGGATATGGTAGATGGAAAAGAAAATCTGTGTTCAATCTTCTAAGGAAGGAAATGAAATCTTTGCACAAGAGAAAAAAACCTAAAATGAGAGAAAGGGAAAGGGAAAGGGAAAGGGGGCATTTTGGAATGGCCATCTATAACTCCCTCTCATATCCTACTCTGCTGCAATCAGACCCTATTTTAGATGGTGCCTTCTTTCCTTGTGCTGCCTCTTCCCACAGGCAGCTCATGGCATCATGGTGTTGCCCTGCCCACATCTCTTAGGAGTCAGCCCAGCCTTTAACAGCAGCTGAGGTGAGGGGGTAGGAGGGAAGAACTACATGAAAGATGTGAAGAAATTCTTATGTTCTGTTTGGATGGGAGAGCTTTAAACCCTACCAAGATCTAGAAAAACAAGTGGAAATTGTAGACAGAAGTTTTGAATAAATAAAATAAATAAATAAAATCCCACCAGCTCTGCAGTTCTAAGGAGAAAATAATATTTGATTAAAGACAAAACATGTATGGGGCAACTTTTTCATTTCCTGTTCATGATGAAGGTATTACTGACATTATTTAAGCTGTGTTGAAGATGTATAACGAGAGTCTAAGCAGATATAAATGTTCTTTTGGAATGTTATTTATAGTTCTTTGGTACCCAATGCCAAATGCTAATAAGGTTTATGAGAAACCAGTGGAGACTGTAAATTGTTAGACTTCTAATTTAAATCATGTTGCTGACTCCATTTGTTTCCTACACATTGATCTGGCATTCAGATAAATCTGATAAAATTCTCCAAGTTGGAGAGAGATTTGTTTTCTGTCAGTGGGAATCTAACTATTAGAAAGACAAGTTGTGGGGTTATTGGGAACAAAGCCACAGGCAGTAATATAGCACACTTGAATACTTCTTTACTATTTATTTAAATGTTACAGTATTTGATAAATTGCTTATGCAGCCATTTAACTGACTCTTCTGGAAAGTGTTTATTTGCAGTCACCTCAATGTCAGCACTGAAATGAGCTGGAACTGAAATTTCATTAAGAAAGTCATATTTCATTATTATGGCCCCAGCAATCATCGCCCTGGGTACATTAAGTCCAAAATCTATCGAATGTTATTATAATAATACAGCTATGGCAAAAAAATGGGCATGAGCAAGACAGGATATTCACTGTTAATGCACTGGCCATACCAGCAGCTTGGGCTCTTGTGGGACAAATAGCTCAAAGAGTTATGTGGATCTTACACTTTGAATTTCCTTTGATTTGTCCATTTCAATTTGCAGCTTTAATTTCCTTTAGTGCAAAGAAAAGCTCAAGGTACCTGCTCTGTGTCAAAATGAGCCCTGCTGCTGTAAAACCCGAACCAGAAGGCCAAAAAAAGGAGGGATAAGTTACAAGAATCCTCCCTGGGACCTCTCCTCTGTACACTTCTCTCAGGACAGGAGGTGGTTTCCCTCCTGTGAGGAGTGAGGTGACAGAAAGAGATCAGTCCCCTGTCCCCTGGACAGCCACAAGGTGTGGACCAGGGGCTGGCGTTTCCCTGTTTTTGAAATCCCCACCATCTTATTTCCATTTTTAAAGCAGCTAAATTCAGCCTTATTCCTTACTCCTCTTTAATGTGTGTCTACAAACCAGCTTGCCCCAGTTCAGCTAAATTGGATTAAACATTTCTTCTCCCAGACTGTGTTGTAAGGACAAGATTCAGAATCCATGAAGCCAACAGAAAGAGGAACAGATGGGTAGAGGCAGGCAGAGCTGTCCAAAGCAGGTGAGAGTCTATGGACAAAGCTCAAAGCAGTGTAAGCCCCTGCACTGAGGGATTTTTTGCCCAGGTGTAGCCCTACACCTGAACATTTTTTCCTATTCCATACCCTGTCACCTAGGCCATATGGTGCACCCCAAATTCTTACCCCAGTGCGCCCACACACACTGACTTGGAAGCAAGCTGCAATATTTGCATCTGCCTGTGTTGTGACAGTTACTGTGGTTTAGAAGTCTTATTTTGAGAAATTAGTATTTGGAAATAACAGCCTGCTAAGAACCAGGACAAGAAACACTTTTGTGGCACCTTATGCCTTATAGAGATTAATGTTATATGGAATTTTATTCCTCTCTTCTGTCAGTCATGAAAGTCTTCAAGGGATATGGGCATACCAGAATGAACACAATTCAGATACAGTAAATAAAACTAATCATGGAAGGTAGAGTTTTACTGGAGGTTTTGTTTGTGCCTTTAAATACACCAGGTTGAATCAAATGAAAATCAGAATATCACAGGAAAATGGGATCAAAGGGGACTGTGAAAGACGTGCAGCTCTTACAAAGATTATCCACACCGTGCCTCCCAACAGTGTGATTCAAACTCTGCAAAAGTTGATGTGTGTCATAGGCTTCAGTGGTTTTAACTCAGCTCCTCAGTGTTTTACAGTCCCTTTGGAGCAAGAGAAATTTAACTTGTCCCCTCCCATACACCAAATAAATTTTCCAAAACGGCACCTCTGCCTTGCTGACTACACTCTTTTCTTTTTTAATTGTACATGTGAATCCCTGAGAAACCTCACTCCAAGTTCAGGATAAACTCATGTTTCCTCTGCTTGCCAGAAGAAAATGAAAAGTAAAGCCCCATCAATTTTATTGCTCATAATTGTGGATAAAATGCAATATATTTGGCTCATATAAATTTGCTAGCAAATTATATTCAATAAAACCCTGGTGAGCAATTTAAAAGCATAAATCCCCCCATGCTGAAAAAAAGCTCATAAATTATACAAGAAAAAGGAGTGATTTCATCAAAGAGCCAAGATCTGTCCATGGAATGTTTCAATAGTACTGGATTTATAGTTTTCTGGGAGACGATTTATGATCCCTAATTTTCTGCAATAAAAAGCTCAGTGGGGATTCTCTGAATGAAATATCTTTTAACAAAGAAATAAACTAAAAAAAAAAATCTGAGAGTGAATGCAGACAATGCCATTCTTGGAGATCTGCCCTTTTCGTGTTCCTGCTCCAAAATTAATCATGGAAGACCCTAATAAAGATTGCATAGTGAGAAGGGAAGGAAGACCATTAGACTTTAAAATAAATGCATTGTACAGTTGGAGAGGGCATTTTTAGTAATAAATTCATCCACGATGTTTCATAGCAATTGTCTTTAATTAAGAATAAAGTTATCATGCTGGGAAGGTTAAACATTTCTAGAATACACAGGGATAATTGTGTTATACAGATCACCTGGAGAGAGAGGCTATGTGTGAATCGTGTGCACAGGCAAGGCATGCAGTCACAGTGAGATGTTCAGAGACATTCACTGACTCCCCCGGTTCTGAAACGCTGATTCACAGCCCTTGTCACATCCAGTGGCAGCGGCTGGAGAGGTCACTGTTCCCACAAGCCATCCGTCACCAGGCAGCAGGGACCAGGGGTCAGAGTTCTGATGTGTTGCAGGTCATAGACCAGGGCACTAAGGTGAAATGAGAACAAGATTTAACTTAATGTGCCAGGCTGTGAATCATGACAGCTGAGGAGGGAACCTAATGTCTCTTTGACTGCAAAATGGATGGCATAGTAAAAAAAGTAAATCTTCAATCACCTTTTAAAAATTCCCACGTAAATCACCAATGCTGTGACCATGAATTCCTGCTTTGGGAATCTGCTATTGAGTGGTAAGAGAGAGAAGATAATGGGATGGAAGGATGGATGGATGGATGGATGGATGGATGGATGGATGGATGGATGGATGGGTGGATGGATGGGTGGGTGGATGGATGGATGGATGGATGGACAGACAAATGGATGCTTGCCATAGTAGACTATGGTTATTTCTCAAGATGTTATTATTCCCATTTTGTTTATAAGAAGGTGAAGCATAAAAAATGTAAAGGCCTGTAGGAATGATCAGACAAGCAGACTGACAATAGTGCAATCTGAGCAGATTATCCTACATGTCAGGTTGAGGACTGTCCTCCCTCTCCGCCATACATTATCCACACATGGGCCATGGGTGTCTTACAAAGGGATAGGGATAGCCACCAGGATAAGTGGGAGCAGTGAAAGTACTTAATGCTGAGGACCTACTTAAAACCTTTTGCTGTCCCCCAAGAGTTCCAGATTTTCAGAAAGAGAAGGGTGAAGGTGCTGTTCGAGTACATTTCCTATATCTATCCCTTGGATTTTCCCTATTTATTTGTCTCGTATGAAAGGTTTAATCTAGGAGCTCTAAGTTTTGAACTTCCATGGCAAAAATACAGGCATGGGCAGTTAGGGGCTGATCCAGTGCTCACACAAATCTGTAGATGAAAGGACTCTTGCCTTTGATAGGCACAAGATTGAGCCCTTGCCTAAATCCATGTAATGCAAATGAAAAGAAAATGCTCAAAAACATTTTGTTTTGACAGCAAACGATGGACAGTAAGGGCCAGAGAAGATATTTGACTGATCGGTCTTTTTCTCATTGAGTTTTATTATGAAATAAAACAAGAATTGTTGAAAATAACCTTAGCTCAACTACCTCTTTCTTATATAGCCCAGCAGATTCGATTGGCTGCAACAAGGAGGAAGAATTTTCAATAAATTATTTTAAACTAAGGCTGCAGCTTTGGAACTCTACCATCTAAGAGTGCTGAGGCAGAACAGCTGGCTGAAGGGAAGGAAGTGTGTCTTTGGAAAGGTAATTTGTAAGTAATAAACATGCAAGATTTGCTATCTATCATCTATCTCTGCTCCAAAACTCTTTACAAGCACTGGACATTTTGCCCATGTCTGTCTGGCAGGACCCAGGAGTTCCTCTTAGCTCCTCTGCCCAGGTATTCATGCCAGCTACATCCACTGCTATGCTGAGAGCAAACCCAGCTACAGATTAATTCCCTCCATCCCATGTGGTGGGAACCCTGACCTATGGCCCAGGAGGTGACTGCAAAGCGCCCTTGCTGCTGCTCTGATTGGAACAGAGAGCATGTGCCTGGAGCTAACTTGCACTGCACTCCCACAGCATTCGTGGCTGAAGCAGACCAGGAGAAGGCATTCATCAACATCTCATTCAATGTTCCCTCAGGAAAAAAATACATGCTGCAGCTTGATTCACTGCTCTTACAGAGTTGGGGTTTTACTTGGTCCTTTTTTTCTTTCAGAGGATCTGGACTATATTTCTAATTGATGAAGAATGCAAAATGGAACTTTTTTTTTTTTTTTTTTTTGGTAAGGTAAAGGTCTTCGATTATCCACAGAGTTTCCAGTAAATACACCTATATTATTTTCATCCAATATTGATATCAGAATGTATACATGTAGCCATGTATTAACATGTCTGCTTGGCATCCCAGTGTGCCAAAAAATTAGCATTCTTCTTATGCAGACAGTGGTATCTGGCTTCCCTACCAAATAGCAATAAAAATTACTTGACATAAGTAGAAACATCCCTACGAAACAATTTCCCACAAAATAAAGGCATTCAAAACTAGAGTTTTGTGATCCATTCAGTCAGCTGCCTAAATTTTAGAGACAATTTTAATATTTTTTACATGTCTTGGAGATAATTCTAGCATTTCAGTAAATGGGACATCACTGATACTCCAGTAACTGAGTCCCCTGGAGTACATCTTGCCCAGTTGCCCTGGGCAGGAGCTGTTTCTCCTTAGGAACAGGTATTCCTGAACAGGCCTTTTAAACACACCTTTTGTGGATTTGTCCAGGACTTTGACACAACTTGGGAAAAAAAAAATCCGGACACTGTCACAATAGGACATCCATAAAATAGCTCCAAAGCAGCCCTTTAGACTTTTACTTGATTCCACATGGAAGCTCAGGTCAATCGACACAGCAATTATTCGTGCCATTGTGCAGCCTTACTGCATCAGTACAGGCTCCCACTGATCCATAAATTAAAAACAGTCTTTTTGAACAATCCACCCATTATTAGTACCTAAAAGAGCAGAGTTGGATCCCCAGAAGTGGTTACATTCAGAGAATGGAGGATCCCTGCATGAAAGCTTTCCCGTTTTCTTGTTCAGCACTGTCAAACTGACCTACAAGACATCTTGCAGCTACTAAAAAGAGAACCAAGAAAATAAGAAGCTGATTTTGCACATTGAAATGCATAAGAGGACATCCAAAAGGAGACAAAACAACTAAAAGACAACGGTACAGCAGGCATAAAAGAAGCAATTTGAGTTGGAGGACATTCCACATATATAGGCTGGAAACAGCCAGAGGTGCCTTGCCTGGGGAGGGGTCCGGCTTGAACAGCCTCACAGGCAGCATAAAACACAGGGTAATATTTTTGTGTGTCTCACATAAACACCCCAGAAACAAATCTGGAAGGGATCTCAAGAAGCCATTTATTCCATGGGCCAGTATGAGGCATACTGAGTACAGCTGAGAGTATATGTTGAATCTGTTCTTGAAAAAAATCTAATAAAGGTCAAGCCATGGATATATTGAGGGATAGTTGGGTAAGGAACTTAATTCAAAACACACCAGCCTTCCAAATGGCTGGATTCCCCAAGCTCACCTACATATTATCTGCAAAGATGCTTTATTGAAGTAACTATATCTCTATTATCAGTAACAAAGAGAAGTACTGGTTGTTGGGATCAGATGCCCAGTGCTAAGGCTGATGCCTCTATTTTGTCCAGAATACTCAGAAGAGGATAAGGAAGAAGGGGGAAGTGGCCCCTTTGAAAAAGAAATCCAGTGCTATTGACACAAGATCAAGAGAAGTATCTCAGTACATCAGTGGGTTGGCATCTGGTTTCTGATGGCTTTTCAGTGTATTCAAGAACTTCCCAAAATCACATGCCATGGCACTGATCAGACACAAATCAGGAATTATGATCCTGAAGTCAGGCTCAGCCAAGTCACATCATTCAGATTTAATGCAAAAGTTATTTTTGTTTGTTATTGTTTGTAGAAGCCCAGGACATAGAAGGCTCTTCCCAAGTTTTGCCAAGGCATGATCCAAGATCCAAATGCAATACAATCAGGATTCAGTAGCACCCAATCACTTAGGCTTAAGAGACAAAATTATTAAAAGGAATGGAAAGGAAAGTTCAACAGTAAAAACAGGTGCTTGCCAAATAAGCCATAAATGAGCCAGGGACCTCTGGCCTGACTTACTCCTTTCTCCAACTCATTTCAGACACAGAAAGGCTGAAAATGGCTCAAAAGAAAAGCAGAGCAAGAGAGGACTGTGAGCTTTACTAAGGGTCAGTTTCAGGATACCTCTGGGAATGAAGCAATAGAACACAAGAGAAAAAATACCTGGAAGTAGTACACTAACCTTCCTATGTGTTGGCTGAAACAGTCAGATAGCCCACGGTGACTCTGGGCTACAGTGAGATAAATCAGTGCTGATGTTTGTGCCAAACCACAGATACCACACTCAATTTGTTAGGGAATAACCCCAGGTCTTTCCAGCAAAATATTCACTCCTTCCATATCCTGTCAGTGAGCAATATGGAAAAATTTCCCTCTAATGGGTGAGTGCTGTGCCCTAAAATAAGCCTGGGAAACCATAGCCTGTACTTCGTGCATGAAAGTACTGGACAATTAGAAACTCAGCTGAACCATGCAGATTGTCTCCTGATGAGGGTAGATGCTTATTAAAAAAGCGTGGAGGAATTTATTCTTTGAAGTTTACAGCTGTTGCCATTTCAACCACAAGGTGAGGTTTACATCCATGATAGACGAACACAGCACAGAAAAAAAGAAATACAGCTTGATAATTGCATGATGATTTTACACCTTCCTGAGGGAGGCTTTTTACCCTTCTATTTCAGTGGCTTCATCCATGCAGAAACTTATTTTTTTGTATCCTAGGAAGATGAGTTCTCTCGTTCACCAAGATGGGGTAGCTGGGACAGAAGGAGTGTCTTGGAGCAGTTCATGTCCCCTCTGGGTCAGAGGCCAGGTTGTTTCCAGCCTGAGTAGGATTACTATTCTCTCCATAATGCCCTCCTGTCTCCACATTCCCCGTAAAACTGCCTCCACAAAAAATGGACCCTCCTCCCAGAAGGGAGCAGGGATGGGGCTCAACAAGATGTAGAAGAACACATTAGTCTCCATGTGCATTTTCTTTTTCAGTTACCTGTTAAGATCCAGCAAAGACTCTGGAGATGTGTTTTTCTCCTTTTCCTGGATAAAACAATTATGTTCTTTAGACACTGCTATGACACTCTGATGTCATCTGTCTAATACAGTCTATTGGATGAATGAAGACAATCTTCCACTACCTTTGTCTCATATCCTCGATTAAAATGAGCTGCTACCTGTTTGTACTTGACCTCAGAGCTGGGTGATCTCTTCACCGTTGTTCCAAAATCAGTGAAACAAGATAAAACCAGCCAAGGCCAAACCTTGGTGTTGCCACATTGCCTCAGATCAAATATTTTGGGCTCAGATCAAATCAAATCTTCATAACAGAATGTTTTAGGAGACACCCCTGAAGCTGTAGCTTGCTTAGTCTGACCAGAAGTGCACAGGTGTTGGGCCAGGTATCACTCTACATTCATAGTGCTGCATCACATGTTGCTGTCCTGGGGTCATGTGCATATGTGATGGACAAGGAGCAGCCTGCTGCATAGTTAGCTGGGTAGTACATGGTGTGATAGACACAGAGCTGTCCTGCAATAATTTTAACATGTGCACTGGCCTGATAACTGTTTATTGCACAAATATCTGGGTTATGCTTAATAGCAGACTGTAAGGAAAACAATCAGAAAGGAAGAAAAATGGCTTGAACTCAGCCAGCCCTGCAGTTAACACAGGACAATGGGAAAGTCATGGGCTCCCAGGAGTCTGGTTCAGCTTCCTGCAGGGCCTACTGAACTGGTTGGGAAAGACAGAGCCAAAAGTCTGACAAGCGAGAAGCACAAATGAACTCTGGCTGCATCAGCAGGACTCTCTTTTCAGAGCCAGGGAGATCTTGGGGAGCTGTTCAGGGGCACCAGACCGAGACTCAGGCACTCACTGTAGTGTCTGCAGAGGCAGAGACCTGCCTCAGTTGCCAAAGGGGCAGAGCTGTGGATAATTTAGAGGATGGGGAAGAACTCCTCATTTTGCAAATGCTTTTTGGAAAAGGAAACAACACTGTAGTTTTGAGAAAGTGGTTTTGACATTTTGTGGGCATCATTTGTCACACTATCCTTGAGGGAAAGTCCACAGGCATCCAAACATGGCTTCTGCTGAAACCTTTCCTTCCTGTATTACAGTCCCTGGCAACTCAAGGAAAGTTGAGACCCAGACTCTTGAAATGTGCCCCAGTTGGCCAAGACTCCATGTCCAAGACCCAGTTTTTAGCAACAAACTCTGCTGAAACTATGGATGTGAGCCCCACAGTTCAGACACTGGCAGCTGTCTCCACCCTGTATCTCATGCCAATGAGAACATCAGACAGTGACTGATGTCTGAGCCAATCTGTCTTTTTCTCTTGTGGGCTTTGTCCCCCATCAGACATTAGAGGGGCAGAAGTGCTGCCAGTCCTGCTCTCTGAGGGCTTGAACAGACACAATGGGGCAAGCTCTTACCACCTGGAGAAAGCACTGCCTGTTGGTGCTGGAAAAGGTAATGCTCTTTGCCAGGGCCTGGTATCCTCTGCTCTGCTGCAAATACATAAACTAGGCTTGTTTAAGTCACCTGAATTCATACTTATCCTATCAGCATATTAGTGATTTTGCATTACATTGCAATAGAGTATGTGACAGGTCTGCTCAGCTCCTGTCTTCAAATTCCAGGGCAGTAACAAGAAGTACTAATGCATGCCCTGCTCATATCTGCACAGCATTGCCTTGTCCATGTTGCCTTTCAAGACTAGCAGTTCTTCTCTTCCAAACCAAACTGCTAATTTAGATGAAAATTCATCAAGGCTCCTGTGGGCATTATAGCTGTGCACCAGTAAGAAAGGACAGAGCCCTTGCTGGACAACAGCAAAGATTCACTGGCTTATGTGTATGAGGACAAGTGACTGCTAGGTCATATTTAATTTACCCTTACCACACAGACCATAATTCCGTCTAACCAGAAAAAAACATTGCATGATAGAGAAAACAGGCAGACCACAAACTAAGTATACACCACATGTTAAGTAAGCAGATGTCACAGGAAGGAAAATGCAATATACTGTAGGTGCTGAAAACCTTCAACTGACATCTGCTCTTTTTTTCTAAATTCTCCTTTAATACCTGACATCGTGATCTCATTTTAATGCTTTCTGATATAAAGTGGTGATAGCTTATATCTGCAGTTCTCTAAAAGACATTTTTCTCCTGATCAGAAAAACAGGTATCTTCTTGTTACAGTTGAATTAATCTTTATCTGAGAGATGATTTCTCACCAATCCACCAGCAACATGGGTGAGTCACTTTAGAGAAGGTCATATATGATCATAAAATGACATTTACCTGAAGAAAGAATTAGCAGCAGAAACATTTGTGAACCTTAGATAGCCTAAGCACCACCTTGTTTCTTAGCAGGGACCTAGTCTCAAAAAGCACTACTAACAAAGGAAGAACTGGCCCATAAGAGCATCAATCTTTCTTCTTCTGTCCACAATCCCTCACAGAAACTACAGTTTAAAATCTCAGCAGGGAGCTGGATGTCAAGTACCTCATGCTTTGGAAGCGTAACTTGAGAAATATTACAGGGGCCCAATTTTAAGGAGTCCTCTCAAAAATCAGTCTTTGTTTTGGACATCATAAGCTGTTCAGCACCACCAGTCAAATGCTAAGATCTGGGGTAGAAAGTACATCTTGCCATAAGCAGCGTGCATCTCTTCACAACAGGAACCCAGCCTGCTGTTTGTAATGCTTGGCATTCTAACCTCAAGTAAATACACCACGTAATCTGCAGGATATGTCTCTGAGCATGCTTACATGGTAATAATGATGTTAAATAGAATGGCCATATGATTTATTATACCTTGTCAAATAAAGCAAAGCCAATCTCTTCCCACCACAGGAAGTACCACTACAGTAGAAAATGGAAACAAGAAAAAATTAAATACCACCCAGACCTGGTTTAAACATGCAAACTTTCTAATAAAATATCAGAACCAGATGCTGCTAAAGATGAGTGATAATTAAAGAAGATAAATTAAAGAAATGTTTTTCCAGGGAATGACTCTGCTGCACACAAATTGTTTCAGCATGGGGAAAAAATATAATAAAATTACTGGTGCTGCCTGTTTTCAAAAGTTTCCATTAATAAGTCAAGGCAGGTTCCCTGCTAAATTCCCTTATATCCAGGCTCCCTCTTTGCCTCTGTTGGTTTAATCTCAGTGTGGTTTAGCAGAGTGAGCAGAGGACTGAGCGCCAGGAATTCAGTTCCAACACTGACTCACTGTGTGGGCTCCCTTATGTCATTCTCAGGGCAGGTCAGGCCTGGAAAGCACATCTCTAAAAATGGTCCTGAGGGGTCCAGAGCCCGACGATCTCCGCACTCTCGTGTCAGAGGTGCACAGTTCACCAGAGGTTTTCCCCTGACTGTCAGCCCAGCAAACTGATCTCAGGCTAAGCTGCTGTAATGTGATTTTTTTTTGCAGTCTGGTGTCTCATCGCAAGAAATAAGTACACTGGGAGCCAAGTTATGCAGACACCTGTGCAAACTCACGGCAGGAAACGCGGCTGGAGCAGTGCAGATGAAGGGTGCATTCAGCAGGCCCACTAAGACCACCCTGGAACTTTATGTGCCTGTGTATAAACTCATCTTAGTCCGGGTTGTTGTTAAGCTTCATCTTAGCTAAACACAAGATGGTGCTTAAGCCCCTCAAAGACTTTTTAATTTCTTTAGATTTCTCACACGCAGAAAAGTGTCCATCTAATTGCCAAAGGCAATTTTGCAGCAAGGAAAATAATGTGCTGCACCAGGAGAGGAAAAGAATAAAACAAACCCATGTAAATACATGGCCTAGTTCCCTTTTAACCCCATGTTCCCGAGGCTCATAACCTCTGCAGAAGCCTATGAGGAATTTTGTGGTTTGCAGTGAGCCTGTAAGGTCAACAAACCTGGCGTGCTTCATTTCAGGCCGAGCGAGGGCTCAGACACAGGATCGGCTTCCCCCGCCGGAATGAGCGCCCGGCGAGCCCCAGGGGAGGCAGCGCGGCCCGGCCGGGGCTGGAAGCGGCCTGCCGAGCCGGACAGGACCCGAGCACGGGCACTGCTCTTTAGTGGCCGCATCCCCGCTCACAAAACCCCCTCAGAGCAGCTCCGTGCCTCCTGTGCCAACGTGAAAGCAGCGGGAGCTTCCCGGAGGAGCCCGCGGCTCGTCCTCCTGGGTAGGGAAGTCAAATGGAAAAGGGATGAACACACACCGAGTCAGGAACGGGGACAGGCCTCTGAGCACGCAAGCTCTCAGCTATTTGCAGATGTTTCAGCTCAGGCTGGGAATTTATACTCGATTTGAGGCTCTGTGCGAGCTGATCTGTGCACGACCAGTCCGCCGGCCCCAGCCCGCTGCTCTCTGCACCTTCTCCTCTCCAGCCCTGGGAGCCACAGGGGGACACGGCGACAGTAGCCAGGGATAATTCCAAAACAGTAACAGGCCTGCTCTGCCAGTCAGACTGAGAGACACAAGAGCAGTGTTGCCCACACTCTCACTTGATCCTTTAAAGAAAATGCATTTATTAAGACCCTTTACTCCCTGCAGACCACTGAACGTGAAACAAGAAATACTGGTTACACAGCTCGTAGGGAGATTGGTGACTTGTCCTTGATCTCTGTTTCAGCCCTCATGCAACCAGTGCTGCAGGGCATCTGTCCCCAAAACACACTTCCCACATGATGGACAGACAGACTTCCCTGGAGGTATCAGATAGAAAA
>VZSR01003807.1:20638693-20816238 GCA_013398615.1 Brachypodius melanocephalos
AAGGAAAGGAAAGGAAAGGAAAGGAAAGGAAAGGAAAGGTCATGAATCTGGGTGTGTAATTTATATATGAGGGAAAGTTTAAACCAGTGTGATTGGCAAGAATACAATGTTACTAAAAGCCACAGACATGCTAATTGGTGAGTCATGTAAGTAAACCCTATTGATCTTGTAGGTTTGCCAATTTTCAATTTTCACTTTTGCTTGAAAACAGCTCAGAAAATAAGACTTAACCAGAAACTCATGATCAGTGGCTATTTCATCCAATTTTTTAGCAAATGTAACTCATCTATCTTGAGCAGTGCTTTTGTTTACCAAGGGAACAGTCACAGAGCTTCCCTTGACTCACCTAAGCCCCCCCAGCACTGGCTGGAGTTGCACACTTGGAGCAGACCACGTCCTATGTGCTTTCCGTGTTTCCATTGCAGCTGCAAACCAAGATATTCTTCTCAACCGTGATGTTCACTGCCAGCAAACAGTCTTAGGTGTGTGAGACACAACAACCAGAGGCCTGTGACACCTCAGCCATGCCACTGCAGAGGTGGGGGATTTCAAAAGGTCAAGCTTGGCTCAGCTCAATTTTCTGCATCTATGCCCAGCACAGGAGCTCTGAGCTGCTCAGGAATGTCTCACCGTCAGTAAAGGAATGTGACTGATGTCTAGTGGTTCAAAGATGAGTGTGGTTTGACTATTCATGTAAAGGAACAAAAAAATAAAGCTTTTATCCCATTAACTCCTTCATCATTTACTATTTGGGTAGAATCTAAGGTGAATTTGATAGAGTGGCTAAAGCAGATATGCCTGAATATCTACTCTGCTCCTCTGCCAGAGGTTAGGAAAGCCTTGTCCACCTTGAAAGAAGCACCATCATCTGTTGGGTGATTCTGAGCTGCTGAGATAGAGGGATTGGCTCCTTCTCCCCCTCAGAGAGAGCTTCAGTAAGCAGGCACAGGCTTTCCACATTCTTAAGCAAAACATTTACTTTACAAGTGCTGAAACAAAATTTGGAAAAGTGAAGAATAATATTTATTTTGATGATGTTAAATTGCATTAAAGTCAAAAGTGAAAATTAGATGCATGCACATACACCAAGGGCATTATTCACTAATCACAGGAACATAAAAGAACTGGAAAATACCCTCCTTCATTGCCACTAGGAAAGTTAATCTGGAATAAATTACAGGCAAAATGTATAATTAAGCAAGCTATTATTATCCAGTGTCTTAGCAGATGCTGACCTTGTTTATGGCGATTGGGATAAAAATTCAAGCGAGGTTTGATTTCACAGCTGTGTCCATGATGCCTTGGACCTGTTGTATTGGCCCAGACATTCCCAAAGTGTTAGCACTGGTATCTAAGCGTGCTGCTTACGGATTCCTATCCTCCTCAGCTGCTGACTGGAGAACTTTTCTTTAGCTTCTTGGAAATGAGAAAATTGTTTCACTGATCTGTCAGCCAGGGTTTATACTTGAAACCTGTGTTTAATTACTTTGAAGAAGCTTTAATATTCCACCAGTAAAAGGAGGGAGGACCTTCCACTGCATGTTGCTATTCTCCTTTTTTTTTTTTTTTTTTTTTTTTTTTTTTTTTTTTTTAGGTGTAAGCTTGTAGCTTAGTTACTGAAATAATAATTCTGTTGAAAATATCCTTGGCATGAGAGATGAGCTGCCAAAGTGTTATGGGCACAGTAATTTGTACATGGAAATGAGGATCCAGGAAACGACATGAACATCAGTGTCCTGAGGAGCTTATGATTAAAACATTATGCTGAGCTTTTATGATTTCTACAGCTAATTAGCAAGATTTATAAGTGCCTGAAAAAAAAAAAAAAAAAAACCCAAAAAAAAAACCAAACCAAAAACAACCAAGGCTGAATACTGAAACGATCCTTATTTTCCACTTGGGGCAGAAAACTGCTGGGTTCTAAAACAGTGGGGGGGGAAAGAGAGGGAAAACACCCTTATCTTTTCATTTGCCCACAATTTAGTCTAATTGCTTCTCTGTTTTCCACAGGATGAGTGGATGTCTCTCAGGTGTTGAGCATGTAGTCTGTGACTTATTCACATCAGTGTCAATGCCTTGTTGATTTCATAGAGAAAAGGTTTCTTGCTGTTTCCTTATGGATTCAGACTAGCAGCAGTTTTGTTTTCCAACAGCATGCTGGGGGAATGCGAGGTGTCTGAAAAAAGCCACTTCCACCAATATATACTTGGTTGATTCTGTGTCCCCAGGGGTGCAAAAGGAAAAGGAGGAGCATGGGAGGAAAGCAGAAATACCAAGCTAGTCTGTAGAGGGATGAAGGTCTTAGTCTGCAGCCACAGACCTGTGAGGGCCTCCGCTGCTCCCAGGAGGGCTTCTGGCTGGCAGCACCTGCATGACCTGCTTGGGAAGTGCATGGCGTACATGGAGGGGCTGTGCTGTCCAGCCCTTTCCCTACAATTTTTGCATTTTCAGAAGGCCAAACATCTCCATGTAGTCATGGACAGAAAACCCCTGGCCAGTGCAGTAGAACTCTTTTGTTCTGTCTGGACAAACCTTTCAGCCAGAAAAGGAGACACACTCCAGAAAATGTGATTGCACGGACATCTCATTGTGTAGGATGAGCCTTGCCCTAAGTGAGATAAAGACTGGTGATCATTACTGAAGCCATGGCAAAGGAATTGCTTCAACACAGACCCAAACCAGCTGAAGCCAGATGTGATGACTGGTTTTGTGGTGGTTGTAGCTAGCTCCTTTGTGCAGAACAGCTGAGATTTTACCCAGAATACAGCTGGTTGTTTTGGCCAGGCCCAGGCTTGTCACTGGTCTGGGTTTGCCTTTGGGAAGAGACTCTCCAGCCACTGTGGGCATTGCCCTTTGCCAGAATCTGCACTCCTCCTGTTTCTAGCCAAGAGTACAAGGACCACAGGTGGGTCTGTGCTCCCCTAGCTGGGAATTGTGACCCATGGTGGGGGACTGAGAGCCACACTGGGCTGCCTGGGCACAGAATTACATGTAGGGACATGTGCTGTGTGTACTGCCCTCTCAGGCAAACATGACCTTCAGAGGATTGTACTTCGCTTTTTGGTGGCTGCATACGTCTAGTGTTTGCAAACATCTGGACAGAGACAACATCTTCATGTATCCCTGGAAAGTGCTTTATCAATTCTGTATGTCACCACAATGTAATAATTAAAAATACATTCTTTTACTGCACAGCTAGTGTGACCACAAAAGTCCATTTATAAAGTTCCATCTACTTATACTGGATCTCTGTTTCCTCAGCTTAGATATATACAAATACTACTATGCCACACTAAATAGTATCCTAGCATTTTATTATTTTTAATGAACTGCTGTCATCAACTAGTCCAGTAATTTTTTCTCATTCCTGTATTCCTAGACAGTTGTCCTAAATGGGTATAATGGGATAATTTCCCCTCCAGCAATAGTTTGACGCTTTTGTTATACAGTGCTTGGTAGCTGCTGCACCCTTGAGACAGAGAATATGCCCAAGTTTATGGTGAAACCCACACTGGAATGATGCCATACTCTCCATATTCACCTACAGAGCTGGTCCTTTATTTTGTAAACATGGAGTGGGAGCAGTTAGAAACATTTCAAAAGAGTTTCTGGTCTAACATTAGATAGGAAGGTTTAGCCAGAGAACTTTTCACTGAAGTGGCACCTTACCTCCTTGGCCAGAGGTGCTTCAAACCATGACAGAATCAGGCTGGCACCTCCTACTGCAACATGTCCAGCGAGAGGAACATCAGCAGAGCCTGACTTCATCACATAAACCCAGGGTTGCATATGGATACAAAGCTCCCAAAACAGAGCTGGGGAGGAAAGAATCCCACCCTGCTGGAAAGAGGGAAGTGGACCAAAGGCCTGGCTGAAGCAGCACTGCCGGGATGCCAGCAGAGCTAGCAGAGGGAGAAGAGTGGGGCAGGGAGCACCCTGTCACAGGGCAGCTGCTGCATCCTCTGTCCTCCAGCACAGAGAGGGGGCCTGCCCAGCCTCTTTTACAGGTGTGCAGGGAACTGGGGGACCCACAAGCTGCTGGGGCTCTTCTCCAAAGCATGTGCACTCCAGATGGGCTGGGACTGAACACCAGCCAATATGGAATATTATTTATAATAACAATAATAACAATATTAATAACATAAGAACATCTGGTAGCATTTTTTCCGTCTACCATTTGGCTGGAGGCAGAGAATCCGGGTGACATGACAATGTGTTTCTGTTTCCAATTTAGCCCCAGCTCAGCTGCTGCAGTGACCCAGAGACAGGCACTTCCAGGGACGCATCCCTGCTCCTGGTCCCGGCTGGCCCCACAGGTGTCCCACCACAGACAGCAGAAGCACCTAAGATCATCCGTGCTTGGATTTCCTTTATTGGCTCTTTCACAGGGGGTTTTATGCTTCCATGGCTCCTTTCCATCCTACTTTATGAGGAAGTCACCCAACTACAACGGTGTGCTGTTTCAGACAGAAAACAAAAGCTGGCTGTTTTGAAATCAAACCAGAAGCGGTTCTATTACACATCTCATGCTATTGAAAGTATTTTTTACTTAATACATATTTAAACTATTTTGGTATTGTTTTGAATTCTAAGGCTTTCAAATGTGTCCAGTGAATATGTCACTTCCACCAACAAAGATTTCAGTTTTGACATGCAACTAACATCTAGCCTAAAAAATTAATGCTGTAGTTAAAAACAGACTTTCCTTTCTTCATTATACTGACAGAAAGCTAAAAGCAAAATTACCATGGAAGCTGAAGCTGTTGTTCCTAAAGTGCATACAGATAGTTGCAGTAGGAATACTTTTATCTATCCTGCTCATTAGTTTTTCCCAGCAAGTTCTAGCTGGAGATTTGATTTCTTTGGGATCTAGTGAACTGAGGGTGGATTTCTCAGTCATGGAATAGGCTTTCACTTCAGAGCAGTCAAAACATTGTGCACGGATTCCCATATGCTATAAATTTATACAGGTTGATGACAAACTTAAAAGGTGCACTATTAAAACTTCATGTTCAAGAATGATGTCCATTTAAGTATTTGAGCATTCTCTCTCAAGTCACTAAAGACTGAGATTTATGTAAAGTAAATGGAGCATCCCCCTGATGCCTTTGGAAGCACGTATCCCGTTCCCATCCTTGGGGTCAGCCAGCTCTGCACATATGCTGCAGAACAAACTAGGGCTCAACACTCATTATATTATCAAGTTTGCATATGAAGTAGCAAAAAACTGCTGATAAACAGAAAATCCAGGCTTTTGGCTCAGCACTTGTCCAATTATTAAAATCAGTTACTTTAGATGGCATCTGAAATAAAGCCATTTCTCCTAATGCACTTTACACACCACTCTGTGAAAAGATTTAATCTAATTATGCAGCTTGACCTCCTAGTTTAGTCAGCTGAATTTGTAGGGCAATGCAAGGTTGCTCCCATCATCTTTGGCTATACTGCTGTGATTCTTAAAATCCTTAAGATGAAAACTTCAATAGTGCAGCATTATTTGTAACTGACAAAAGCCAGGAATTTGGCTTAATTCTACCTCCAGCCTCATTTTAATCCCCACATAGGTTCCCTGTTGTCACAAATATTATTAGCATATGAAATCTGCTGACTGCTGAAGTTTGGGGAATTCCAGTAATGAAGGAATTTCCCTACCCTTAAATCTAACACAATTTCTGAAGCAGACCATCTGCCAATGTGTATTGTAAAGCTTCCCTGGTTGGTTCAACACTCAGTGACAGTGGCCAGGAGCCTGCAGCTCTGGCCCACAAATACAGGGCCAGACTTTCACCTCTTGGCCTGGAGAGGCAGTGGCTCCCTTTCCCCTTGGGGATGCTTGTGGTGCCACCCAAGTGGGAACCCAGCATTTACCTTTCTTTGGGATCTCATGGTTGGCCGTGGGTGCGGTGATTACATTATGGGGCAGAACACACTCAGACTAGAAATTTGGCAGCTGAACAGCCAGAAGAACAGAGGGGAAAGCAGAGTGGAAACCAGCAGACTTGAGAAAAGAAAACTGGGAAGGAACAAAGAGAGAGCTGTAATCAGAAATCATCTGAAGCAATGCTGTTAATATGTTATCCATAACAGAGTCCTTGATGACAGTCCAGGACTCCCAGCCTGGGCCAGGGAACTGTCATCTAGAAAGGAGTAAATTCTTATATAGGTTCATGCTATTAATAGTGACAATGCTCAGTAAATCTTACCATGTGCACTGTAAACAAGCTTTTGTTCCTGTGGCTCAGGACAAATCCTTCCAAATACAGAATTTATCTGTCTCCCGGCCATGCAGACTAGAGGTCCAGTTTGCACTGTGACACTGTGTATGCATGGGCTGCATACATTTTTAGCATAAACAGATATGATGCACCTTCCTCTTGCAAGATGTTGACCTTCTCAATTCAGTGTCTCCTCCCTTTCCACATCCTCCCTCTCCAAAACAGGGTGCTCCCTCCATTCTGTAGGGCATTCCCTCACACACATGTGCTCTTGCTTTATGTGAACTAAAGAAGTATTTGTGACAGTCACCTGGGAGAGGGAGAAGTGGGTTCCTGCCTTTGTCTTAAAGATTTGACACAGCAGAAGAGCGGGAACTACATCTCCATGGTCACCAGGGAGGTCTTGCAGCCTGGAGAGACGGCCTTGCCTCTTCCACTGCTTCCTCTGAATATGGTAATTAAATCCTTGAGTCCAAGGATCACAGCTGCAATGGGGAGACTGAAGTCCACAATCACAAAGCTTTCTAACCCCTTTTCTCCTGAAAGATGGGTTAAACAGCCCTGGTTCTCCCTGGTAAAGGTGTGTGTGTTCCACAGGCTGGATGAGCAGGCAGAGCTGGAACTGAAGAAAATAGGTTTAGATTTGGTATGAGAAAGATGTTATGTGCCATGAAGGTGCTGAGACATTGGAACAGGTTGCCCAGAGAAGCTGTGGATGCCCCACCCCTGAAAGTGTTTAAGGGCGGGCTGGATGGGGCTTTGACAACCCGGTCTAGTGAAAAATGTCCCTACCCATGGCAGGAGGGATGGAACTAGATGATCTTTAGGGTCCCTTTCAACCCAAACCATTCTGTGATTCTATAAAATATCTTCTCAGTCCTTCAGGATGTGCCTTACTTTACCGTCAGAGGTAAGAAGTGAGCCAGTCAGCCAGTTTTGAATACTGATTCTCTGTGCAGCAGATGACCAAACACCTTCAGGCAGAGGTGCTCTGCTCCCCACTCCAGGGTTTTGATAGTATATTGCTAAGAAATTCTGCACATCAACACCGATTTTCTGGTAAGGTTTTTAAATGCAGGTGTGGAACGCTGATGAAAGATCCTCAGAGGGTTATGGTGTCAACATCAGAAAATGAGAAAGAATATCAGTGGTTCACTCTCATATTTCTGCCTGCATATCATCTGAAAGAAAATCTTGTGTAGTGCTGAGCGTCATACTGCTATGGAAGGACAGAGATCTCAAATAATAGGAGAGGGCACACACACTTGTGGCCACACTAAAAAGTATTCCTAAGAATAAATATTGCAATTTATTGGCTCTGGCCGTGGAACCATGGATTACTCTGTCTTCTCAAAGAGGATGCAGATAGCAGCAAAGCTCCCTCCTAACACCAGATTAATGTTGCTTTTAGTGAGTTGTGGCTTATGTTGTGGGGAGAGGAAGAGAAATATTCCTTGGATTGATAAAGAGAAGATCCTGGAGTGGTCAATGAATGGGAGAAGATGTAAAGATGACTAGCACCACATTGACTGCTGTCAGCAAGCGACTCAGAGCACAGTCCCTTCCAACATCTTTATAAGGAAAAGTAAAAGACTAGGGAACAGGAGAAGCCATCCAGCCCAGTAGCTCCGGATGGACAGTCCATTTCTGCACTGAGTAAATGAGTTGGTCCAGGTCCTACCACAAAATAGCAGAAGCTGGAGGGCTACACCCACTTAACTTCAACCAGCTTTTGCTAATGTGGGACCTTCACCACACATTTTGGGGGATCAAGAAATGAGAGTGCTACTGGCTGCATTATAATGAACAAAATAAGCAGCAAAGTGACTGCATGTGGGTAATAAAAATAATAGCCAGTGGGAAACATGAGGAATCATTTAAATGATGGAAGAGAAATGATATACATCTGAGTATATTTTTTCATAGGCAAACAGATGAAAACTGGTCCTCCAGCAAAGCTGGGGTACAGCCAGGGACTTAGATGTTGCAATGTTTTAATTTGCAGATTTCCTGTTGCCTAGCACACTCCTCAGCCAAGAATTAGACAGTCAAGATACAGTTCCCGGGGAGAATTAGGTGCCTTAGAAGAGTGTTCCTAGAAACCAGCACACTGAGTATGAAGTTATTCACACAGCCCTGGAGAAACCACAGAAGATCAGAATGGGACCACAGTCACAGACAGCAAAAATATCTCTCTGCTCAGCCTGAATCTCTCCCTGAAGGAAAAGGGTTCAAGCCCAGTTAAGTCATGGTCACAGAAAAATCCTTTGCCTTTTTCTTCACCTCCCGTTGCATCCAGTTATCTCAGTAGCTAGGTCACTCTTATCAGAGAAGGAAAACCTCCTGCAAACCCCCATGCTGCCTGATCTGCAACGAGGATTTGCTGCCGGCTGCTGCACAAGCACTGACATCAAAGCAGGCTCACCCCCACCCTCTCCCTCCCCTGTGCGAGGAGAAGCAAGACCCGGTCTGAGGATAAGTGTGAAGGCCAGCAAACAGCTGTGCTGGGGGAAGATGTGCTCCATCTGAGAACTTGCCCTGCAAAAACTCGGAGATAAGCAGGGCTCTGAAAAGACCGGCTGCAGCTGCCATAAGCATGACAACAGACAGAAGGTGGGTGGACAGCAGGGCCTTTCAAGTGTGCCTAGAAATCAGGACTTAGGTGCCCTGAGACATGCACCCATCTGACACCAACACAGCAATCCCATAGCTGCCTCTATTACCCACAGGAAATGTGCAGATCTAGATACACTTTGGAAAAGCGTAATGACGAAGTTTCATAGCCAGCTCTTTGTCAGAATTTTCTCACCCCTGTATTAGGCATGGAACACTGACAGACAGATTCTTGTTATCTTCCCTTATGTTTGCTGCCTTGTGAATGCAGACTCTGCTCTCCCAGGGAAGAAAAGTGCAGCTGAATATTTCTTTTGTATCAGAACTCTGTCAGAAATCGACCTTTTCTTTATGCCCACTTATTAAGTATATCAGAGTAATATTAATGTGAAACCAGCTGATATATCCAAGAAACAACAATCCCAAAGAATACGTATGTGATTTCATGCAGCGAAGAGTAAAATGCTTCTGCATGAGCAGAATCTATTTAGGTAATATTATGACAGCTGTATACTGCTTGCAGGCAACCTCTCCACTGATTTTGGTTGCTATGCAGACCTTCAGGCACTAGAGAAACCTGCTTTAAAATAATTAAAATCTACTTCTTATTGTCCAATTAGGAATTATCTTGACAATCTTACCTCATTTAAAAAAACAAACTAACTAAAACCCCCCACCATTTCGAAACTGGCATGGATTATATATGCTTTATACTTGTATTAAGGATTTTTTAAAATTTAAGATAAACGTGCACTAACTCATTTTCAATATGGCATCATTCCCAGTCTCAGATCCAGCAATATTTCTCTCTCTGGGACTGCCAGTGAACCTTTTGCAGGCAAGTAATTTTCATTAGTGTCTTATCTAGCTCCTTAAGACAGGCTTCTCTGCTAGATAAACCACGGCAATTTGAAACCACAGGGAAGCAAACTGCAAACCTCTTTGCCCAGAATGATTGTAAACATGCAGGCAGGAAACAAACAAACAACCTTTGAGTTAATGAGGATGAATGCCAATAGCCACCTCATTTTCTGCCAAGTGAAAGGACTGAGATAAGCAGGACAGTGCTGGTGATGTAGTTTGACTTACTAGTTAATGGAATGTGCTTCAGAAAAATGTACCCAAACTGGGCTGAGTAAAATGAATCAAAAAATAGACAGATTTTCTGACCATAGGAGACCACCTCCCACCTCTCAACAGTACCCCAGACTACTTCCTTGTTGTCATTAAGGGTATGTGGGGTATTATTGGTGGCGAAACTCTGTTGAACACACAGGACCTATTTAGCAATTGGCTGGACAAAACAATAGCAAATAGACCACAAAAACAATAACCCCGTGCTGGCAGAGATGGACTGGATGATCTAATTGACCTTCTTCATTTGAACCTTGTCATCTACCACTGGCTATGGGCTGCAGAACAATGGAAAACGTGTAAGATGAAAACAGGTTTAACAACAGAAAAAGAAAACACAAATGCAAATGCAGAATGCAATACAATTGCTCAAGATGCAAATTATAACCAGGAAGAGATTAAGAAATGATGAGTATAGTCAGAGTGCCAGACTCCAAATAGTAGGTTACTGTAATGCCTCCTTTTTAACCCCACTGAGACACTGAGCCAGCAGTAAACTTCATTTGCAGGACTTGCTTCTTCTTATGTTCAGGACATAGGTAGAAATGCATATTCAAAACTCCAGTTTTACTTCAAGGTCTATAGCACACTAGAGGCTTCAACTTAGACTTCATTTTTCAGTTGGAAGAGTCACAGAAAGAAGATAATTTCATTGAGGCAGCTGAAGACTGGATAAAGCCTGTGTCTGTGGAAGATGACTAACACATGATCTCTGAACACAGCTCTAGAAACTCTGATTCCTAGTTTACACTAGGAGCTGTGTGAATGGTACTGCTGCCATCAACTGCAAAAACATCTTGGAGTTCTACTGCAGGCAGCCTGAAAGTCTTTGGTTTGTAGAACAAGTTAATCTGCATTTCTTCAATTTCTGCAGCCATGGCCTGAGGACAACAGCATGCTAAATACTTCTCAACACTGTCCTTCAGTATTCTCCATCCTTTGCCTAAGGCTCAGGCACATCATCTTCCCAAGCAAAATATAGGAAAGGAGACTGTTCTCCTGCTCTAGAATTGTTCTCTTCTCTAAGCAACACAAATGCATCCCCACTGTGTCCAGATGAAGCTCAAAGGCAGACACTTTATGAAGGAGAAAAACAAGAAAAGTGAGAGTCCAGAGCTCTGCTCGCTTTCATCTCCACTTCTCAGCTGACGGTCCACGGAGCATCAGGGTTTCTACAACACCAGGAGGTGGCTGGTAAAATGGTTATACCACAGTTTCTAAGGAGGTTTGCTGAGAAGCATCACCACCTGATGGAGAAAACAAGTGTGAGCCAGTCACTCAGCCACCAGTTTTTTATGGGTTGGCAGGACCTATTAGCTGGCATAAAGACATTTTTATTATCAATACATATAATCAAATTGTCTGATTACAAGATTAAGCTGGGATTTTGCAAAGTGATTAATTGAATTCCCAAAGATTTTCTTACTTATTACTGACTGTTTTATCAAATAAAGAGAGGGAAACTGAAAGGTTCATAGATTTTATAAGACTATATCATTCTTCAATAAAGAAAGGTTGAGAAATACTATCCTTATTCAAAATATTCAATGACATATAATATTACAAATCCCCCATTCTCTGCCATATGATTTTTAAAGTTAGATTAAGAAGAGAAAAAAACCAGACAGATCAACCTCTCCCAAGATCCTCGTTGCAACAGAAATGGAGCTGAATGTATATACAGCCTGGAATAGAATGACCTTCTATTTTGTGGTTTCCCAATTTCTTCTCTTGCAAGTGGAATTAATAATAAGTTTAGGTTCATTCTATTAGTTAGACACTTGAATAAAAGCAATTTCTGTCCTCTGTCTCTAACAAAACACCACTGATCTCAAAAATACCCCAGCAGCTCTAGTAAGCTGTTACAGGTCTCTATTGAACAATTTCTTTGTAAATCAGATTGAAATGGAACAATTTTGTTGGCCAAGAAAACCAAGAACTCAGCCAGAAAAAGAAACAACCCCCCTTCCGAACCTTTCTCCTTGGTTTTCATGCAAACACACAACTGTAATAATATTTGAGCATATTTTATCATCAGAATCAACTACTTCAATCTTAAACAACTTGCAGTATTTAGCCAGACATCCAACTAAACTGCTGGTCTCTCCAAACAATTAGTCATATTTTAAACCAATGATAACTGGCAAGATCATCGTTTCCATAGTAAATACATATAAGTTGATCATTTTAGTAGAAACCATACTTTATATCTGTTTCTCCAATATATATCTTATTGTATACATTTCAAGGCTGTTAATAATCAGATGACAACTGTTGGAGAAGAGAAAAGAAACTGAGGCTGGCATAGATCCTACCTCATCCTGAGTTTCTGCTTCTGAGGCAGGAGTCAGTAAAATGAAAGGTCTCAATATACTTCATGCTGTCATGAGAAATGAGTAGTAAAGAGGAAGGTGAACCCACAAAGAAACCAGAACGAGACCTTGGCATTTCAAACTCCCTTCCAATTCATATAAAGAGATGATATTTCCTTTGGGTTTAAATCCCTACCCCACTTTATTGCTGTGTTGCACATTATACATAGAGGCCTTAACCCTTTCCTTGACTGGATAAGCACAGTGTGTTCCCAGAGCTGCAGTCACCAGGAGAACCAAGGTCACCAGTGGCCAGCCCAAGGGACTGGCTGCTCTGCGCCTGCTAAGGGCTGAGTGGTTTTATTGACACAAAGCAGACATGTTTAGAGACAAGGACATGGCACATTTTGGTCCTTCCAAGTCCTGCACCACAAGGCACAATGTCCTGCCTTGACAGAAGAGGTATTGACAGCACAAAATAAAGCAGCTGACTTCCCACTGCAGGGGGGAGAAGGGGACTTTGGGAGAATGGGGGTCTGTGGTGGCCTGATGCACTGGGTCACAGATCCCCTTCCCCTTTGACTGCCCATCTGGGCAGTGCTCAGAGGACACCTGACAGTGGCTGCTGGTACATTGCCTCAAAGCCACCTGCAGCAGGACCTTCTTCTCACAAGGACTGTCTGAAATAAAGACATTTGGAACCAAAACCCAGACTTCGGTATGGAGCTTTTTGGGGCTGGGTTTTGTTGTGGTTTGGTATTTTTTTCAGACAAGTATTAATGTAACAGAGAGCACCTGAACTAACGAAAATCTAAGTAACAGTGTGGGGAAAGGAGAGGGGAAGGAGTGGGGAAAGGAGTGGAAAAGCTTGGTCATCAGTAATTCTGTACCTATAATAATTCCTAAACCCGGCTAAGCACATAAGCATGTGCAAAACTGCATAGACTGGATCTTCCTCTGGCTCACCTCCAAAACATTAATGCAGATACACTCATAATGAATGAGATTACATATTTTGTGAGATCTCATTGTTTCCAACTCAATGTAAGAAGAGTAATTTTGGAGGGGTCACTTGCCCTTTCTTATCCGAAGAACTTGCGCCAATGTAAAATTACTCAGTGGGAGGAGAATTAAAGCATGTCACTGGAAACTGGACAATGTAAGTCTCTGGAGATATACATCTGTCTTTACAGTTCATTCTTTGATATTATTCTTTAAAAGCCTGAAAGAGTACAAGCAGTTGAATCACAATTAAATCATTACAATCTCTGCAGGGCATTTTTTCCATTTACAGGTTCAATAACCTAAATGAGATGTTTTAGTTACTTCTGTAGCATCCAGATTTACAAAAACACATAAACACACACACACCTTTGAATATTGAAACCCCTGGTTAATAGAGCCACATACTGAGATCAGTTCTGAGGAAACTCAGAAGCTACAGTGCAGTTATGTGTGCAATAGGACAGTCAGCAGATGGGGCCCATTTTGAAGGAAGCCTCCCCCTTTTTCCAACTTAGAGCAGCTGTGTGTCCCAGTGAAGCAACACCCAGCCTTTGTAGCTGAAAACACATCCTACAGCTATGGCAGGGACTCCAGGCAAGTTACAGTCCTTGTGCTTTGTTATAAATAAAGCAACCTGTGGGAGTGGGTGCTTCACGTTTGTGCTCCAAATCTGCAAAGCAAAAGGTGAATGGTACCAGAAGACTCTTGGGTATCAAGCTTACAGACTGTCAAAACCTTAAGCCAAGGAGCTGTTAAGTCTCCTTTTCTCCACCCAGACTATAAAGAGGGTGTAATATTTCATGGTAAAATATTGCCATGGAAGACATTTGCTTTTTTTTTTTTTTTAATAAAGTCTGTTTGGCAGCTATAGGGAAATGGACCATTAGGTATTTTTCCATCTCTAGAGTCTATTATTCCAACTTAATTTAAGAACAGCAGTCCAGTATCCATCTGTCACAGTAAAGGCTAGAAAGGCAGAGTTAAGCACAGACATAAAATCACAGGCTGCTGGAACAGCCAACACGATCAGTTATCCATATCTGGTAGCCAGTAATCTGATAGTCTGGTTTCTTACCTTTAAGACTGAAAATATCCATCATCATAGAATGGGAATTCATTTCTAGAAGAACAAACATAAAACTTTGAAAATAATCTTCTATGCATGTGCTGGAGGTACCACACCACCCCGTCCTCTTCTTTCCGCTGATGTGTTGCATCCTGTGAAGAAGGCTAAGACAGACTCTCTGAAATGTTGTGATGTTTTTCTCTTCACCTTGTCACAGCTCTGCTGAGTGATGGAGGAGGATTGAATGGTCTATTCTCTCTGGAGTGAGAGAATAGTGTCAACACTGCTCTAGATTTCAGATCTGGCAAAATGTGCCTGAAGGTGACACGGAAGAACAGTAAGTTTTAAATGACATCTCTGCTCTCATATGACTCCCATGAAGATCTGCCGTTATAGCAGAAAGCTTTCTTAAAAATTAAATGCTATTCTTGTGTCTCTCATACTGAGTATCTCAGCCCAATGCTGATTTAAATAAGGCAGACACTTGGTTTAGATGTGGAGGATAAGCAACAATTCTAGTTTTAATGAAAATCTATGAGTGTGTTTTAGTCCCAGCAGCATCAGTGCTCACAGACTAGCAATAAGATAGATAGATAGATAAATAAGTCTTTCTTGATGTTAGAAATCATAGCCATTCATTTTTTACTTTGGAAATCCTAACACAGATGGGGCTTTTGTGGAAAATGTCTTTCAGACAAGCTTTGAAGATAACCACTACAATAAAGGATTAATTTTCTCAGTTTCCTAGGTCTTGATCTGTTTGCTATAGTTTAGTATAAAATAAAGAGTAGCCTTCTTACAACTGACAAGTCAGAGTGAATAAAACCAACTGTGCAGATTACACCTTTTGAAGTTTTACTTTAAGATTATACAAATTGTCCAGAAAATTTAACAGTAATTGACAAATTCACTTGCATTGTTTCTCATGGTACCAAACAGTTTTGTTCAGGAGAACATGCATATATGGTGGATAGCTACTTTAGATTTCATGATGAATTTTCCACTAATTTTAAAATCATTCTTTCTTTCATCTATTTTTAGTACAGTCCTATGGATCATTGGTTCTTTCCAGTTAGAAAGCAAAGGAATGTAAGTGGTGCCCACAAGTTCAAAAATATTGTGTGCTACAACAGAACCCTACAAAATTAAAAGTTTCACGGATAGATCCAGGCTGAGATTTACAGACCCAGAACATTTTGCTTCCCTGATCTCCTAGCACAGAAAAAAATCTCAGCAGATGTACGGCATTGTGAGCTGGTTGTGATCAGCCCTAGAAGAGAAGCTGGTGGAGTGATTTGGCTGCTAGCCTGAGACTTGGGAGATGTTCTTAAATGAACATCTGCTCCTGTATGACATCATGTATGGCCTTGGGAAAGTCACATTTCTATAATGGGAATAAATGCCTGTTTCTCAAGGATCTTCTGAGGACAAATGCATTCAAGAATGCAAGGCACTGAAATCATAGAACCATAGGAACATAGGTTGGGTTGGAAGGGGCCTTAAAGATCATCTCATTCCAACTCCCCTGCCATAGGCAGGGACACCTTCCACTAAACCAGGTTGCTCAGAGCTCAGGTTGCGTTCAGTCTGGCCTTCAACACTCCCATGTGGCATCCACAGCTTCTCTGGGAAAGCTGTTCCTGTGCCTCATCAACCTTGCAGGGAAGAATTTCTCCCCAATATCTAATCTAAGCCTATCGTCTTTCAGTTTAAAACTGTTACCCCTTGTCCTAACACTACAGTCCCTGACAAATAATCCCTCTTTATCTTTACCGTAGTTCCTCTTTAGGTACTCTAAGGCTGCCAGAAGGTCTCTCTGCAGCCTTCTTTTCTTCAGGCTGAACAACCTCAACTCTCAGTTTGTCATCCTAGGAGAGGTGCTCAAGCCCTCTGATCATCTTTGTGGCTTCTTCTAGACCTGCTTGAACAAATCATTGTCTTTCTTATCTTGAGAGTCTGACAACATGTGGTTTACTTAAATATATAAAGTAACTTTGTAAGCTCTGTATTTGGAAATATTGCAGGATAAGAAGTACTGGGTTCCCATATAATTTGCAGAAGGAAGGGCCACAGCAAAGAGTCTTAACTCTGCCTTCCTGAAGGCAGATATTCCATATAGGAAGGTGTTCCCTAGCCCAGAGATGAATGTGTGCATTTCACACACAGAAATGAACACATTGTGCTTCAGGCAGGATAAAAACTCTGGGTTAACTGCTGCAGTCACAGCTGCTGCTTTGTCACTCTTGTACCACTTCATCATCTCAGCTTATGTGGTACAAATATCCCCACGTGGCACCTCAGTCCAAACACCTCCCAAAACTCCTCTGTGTACTGCTGTTTGCTGGGTAACTGACTCAACCTGCTACACAACACTGCAGCTCCCTCATATTATTCAGGTTGGCATTAACCAGTCAGTGATCTGACACCTTCAGTCTGGCTTATGTCCTGCCATTCAGACCTTACCCACACAGACAAGAACTGTCTCACCAAACCACAGAGAGAAAGAAAATCAACAGGCCAGCACATCCTCACACCAGCTACCCAGGCATGCTCTTGAAATGCTTGGGTTAATACATTGCAGCATCCAAATGAAAGGAATTCCAGGACACCCCTCAGCTGACAGACTGAAAGGACTGATTTCTCAGTAAAAATCAGTAGCCACTGAGATGCAAATCCAAATAGGCCAAAGACAAAAGCACAAACATATTGTGTTCCAAAAAGGCCACTTTCACAGTGTTGGAAACTATTATAAACCAAATCAGCTTGGAGAGAGATTTTTGAAAGGAAAAGAGAAGTAGTAATAAGGAAGTATTAAAAAAGAGAGCACTGAATAAATAAATATCCACAATCACACACACAGAAAAAGGTAATTTTTGCTCTGTGGCACATAATGTGGTTGGACTTCTCCATACCTTAAAACCCTCCAAAATCTGAAGAGAGACTACAAATGCTGCAGGGCTACAAATCTCTTTATGCCCCTCTGAGGTGGTAAATCCCATGGAGCATTTGTAGCTCCACTACTGGTTCTCATGGTTGCTCTGTGTTAACTTTGGCACACCTTGCCCCTGGATCACGAGAAAGAAAGAAAGCTTTCAGCACCCACAACACAGCCCTTCAGTTAAGGGGAAAATGTAATAAAGCATTAGGTCTCAAGTGAATAAACAACCCTCAAATGCAATGCTTCTCACTTTAGTGTATCTTCGCTTTTCTCAAAGGTCAAATTTCCTTCTTCTGAGGTGAGCTGTTGGATCAGCTCATGGTGGTCATGAAGCTGTGGTCTCTGTCACATAAAAGACCATCACCTGCTTTCCTTCTGACAGGAGCTCCTTGGGCAATTCAGCAAAAGCTTCACAGCCTCCACAGTCAGCCTGAGGTCTAGGAGTGATGTGACAGAGACCACAGCTTCATGACCACAACCAGCTGATCCAACAGCTCACCTCTGAAGGTGGAAATTCACTTCCTTGGGGTAATCTGTTTCAGCAAAATAACCAGTTTTATGCTAGCTTAGTGTGCTGAACTGGCACAGGAACTGTTCCAATAAGAATCACAGCCAGTGTAAGAGTGGGTAACTGCTGAGCAGAGGGTGTGAAAAGTCAGAACCAGGGAACAGGGAAAAGGCACAAACCCCACTCCTTTCAGCAGCACTGCACTATCACATTAGCATCCACGCTTGTGAAACCACAGGCTGAGGACTTGCTGTGGAGCAATAACTCAGCTGCAGAACCTTTCATGAAGTGTAATCCAGTACTCCCAAGCAGGATTTGCATCTAACCCATCAGCTCCCCAAAGCATCATACATATAAAATAACAATCTAGTGAAAGAGGAAATAAAATTAGCTGCACAAATATTTAGATAACCACAATAAAAGGAGAAGTAGGCAGCAGCTCATAGAAATCATGAACCACAAACCTGATAGGATGGACAAAAGGACAAAAGGAAATAAATTCTGTGACTGCCAAGACAGCAAGAGAGATTCTGATGTTTGTGTGTTTGCTCTCCTGGGTGTTTCTTGAATTCTTGTTTTTCTTGTATATCAAAACCAAATTGGTTCACTTTTGGATGGACAAAGTAGATGAAAATGAAAAGGGCAAAACTATTTCATAAATATTCTCATCCGGCATAACAGAAGCAGGGGCTCATATGCATGTATGAAATGAAGGTGAATTAACTGGCCTCACTGTAAACAAAGAAGTTCAGTAAAAAACCCAGAAATTACCAATTAGAGTAGCTCCAAAATGAGCAAGTCTGAGTTGTGCACATGCAAGAGCTCCAGAAGAGCAGATGGACAAGTGCTCCACTGACTAGAAGGAGACTAACAAAACTTCTTGAGAGATGACACTGACATGAAAGATGAGGTGCCTTGAGACTACACTCATGCCTACCTCAAGGCATCCTGAGAAGGAAAGAAAAGCTCAAAGCAGCTGTAGACAGCCTCTCAAGCTCATACTTGCTGAACAGTGATGGAGCAAAACAGCAGCTAATGGGGACAATGATGAGCACACCCCATAAAAACAAAGCCATTGGCCCACTGGAAATCAGCAGAAAGGGTAGGTCTCCCTCAGAAGAGCAGAGGGGTTGCATGTCTTTCCATGCCAGCAGGCACAGCCTGGAGACAGGAGATGCTGCTGTGCCTACACTATCTCCCGTAATGCTTTAGAAGTGGCCACCTCCTTCACAATCTTCAGATTTGCCAGAAATTGCAAGTGGGGAAAGTTGCTGTGGTTCCTAATGATTAACAGACTATGCCATGAATATAACTGGTAATATTCATGTTCCTTCTCTGTGCAGGAGGCGCTCCAGGCAGGCCACCAAGGTGCTTGAAGCATCTGCAGCAAGGAGCTCCTGCCATCCCCTCCGGGAAGCACTGGGATCTAAGCCAATGTGCTCACAAGTAGCTTTCAGGTGCCTTTGTGAGCTGCAGCCTCACACCCGGAGGAGCTGTGCTGGTGAAGAGCACAGCCTGTGGCAAGGCCATGGGAAGAGGCTGTCAGCATCCCACAGCACATGGCCAGAATGCTGCCTTTTCGTGGCCTCAGCATGGCCACGAAGGGAGGAACTCACAGAGCAAGTGCTTAGTAAGCTCACAAATTTCCAGAAGACTCTCCTGGCGAGAGGGAAGAGGAGCAGGAACATGGGCCACTTGCCAGAGATTGATTTGTCCAATTTAAAGAAATTAATTTAATTGTCTGTAGCAGTAGGAAAGCTTGCAGCTGCTGGCTCCAGAAAGCCTGGACAGTAAGACAACACGGCGCCAACACTGCTAGAATTAAGCAAGTGAGGTGAACACCCAGCAGCCAGGACTCAGGAAGCTTGGTGGCTTCACATCCTTGCAGCGACAGGCTTGCATACCCACCATTTCCGTGCTGAACTGTTACATCCCAGGGCAGCAGCTCTTTTTAAAGTCCAGGCTGGCTGGATTTTACACATTTAGTGTAGCTGGTACAAGATAGTGTTTAAAATCCCCACCATTCTGCAGTTAAAACTTCATCCTGCAAAAGCCAGGGTTGTGTCCTGCAAAGGGGAGCCCCAGCAGGCTGCTGGGGTGGTGGAACCCTGTGTCCCAGCCCAGGGAGGTGAAAGGCAGGGAGAATACTAACAACTGTGTAATTACAAAATTATGTTAACTTTTTTTTTCTTTCTTTTTTTTTTTTTTCCTCAGAAGATAAGAACAGTTGGAGAAGTATATGCTGTGGGGCCTCAGCAAATCTACTGCCAGGATTTGCTGTTTGAGGCTTTCATCCATCCAGTTTTAATCCAAATTAGTAGGAGCTTCAGAAAGGGATTCTGGCAAAGTCACAGCTGGAAAGATTTTCATCATTAATTCTGCCAGGCATATAAAAATACAATTAAAAAAATAGGAAGGGGGTGGGCTATAACAGCTCTTGGCACAAACCTGCTTTGGTTTGCTTTTAGAGTAAAAACAAAAACCAAAATAAAATCCATATTTAATTAAGAAATAATCCATATCTTTGTCCTCCTTGACATTTTTACATAAGGCTAAAAATGCCATTCTCTGATTATTATAGAATTAATTTCTTTGCTTTGTAAAGAGGCAGGGCGGCTGGGGGTGAGCGGGGAGGGCCAGCTCCCCTGGCCCCAGTGGCACAGGGCTGTGCAGATTTTTGGCAGGTCATTCCCTGTAGCAAACAGCAGTAGTTTAACGAGTTCAGCCTGCAGCTTGTCAGTGGGAAAGCCAGAAAGGGGAGGCAGCACAAGCACAGGTGGTGCCTGGGGCTTTTCTGTGTTCACCCAGTGACAACCAGCACCCCACACTGAGGACCAGCTCCTCAGCAAGCACCAGAGCTGCACACACTTCTGTGACACTTCTGCACACAGCTCCTGTTCCAAGCTGCAGAGACTAAAACATGACATTTTGCAAATGCCAGCTTGACAAATACTGCTTAAGCAAACCAGCTCCTTGTTTTTTCATGTAATTTCATTTATCCAGGGATTGTGTTAAGGGATGAGGCTCGAGCAAGGGCACAGAAGTACTCTCTGCTACATATGCATTTTGAAGAGAGAGAAGGAACTTCCCAAAATGCTTCTAAATTGCTGTGGGTCTGTTTATTAATGAAACAAAAAGTTCCCTGGATAACAGAAGCTTATGTCCTATGGTGCTACTCATGATTCTGGTTATCCAGTCCCTATCACAGCCATTATTGCAATAAACCCATTGCACCTGCCCAGCACTCCTCATCACAGATCTCAGAGCTTTAAGCCAACTGCCTCAAAACAAACCTGATTTATAAAGGCATGAATTGTGACCACAGAGGCATCATTCCACCCATCACATACATTCGCACAAAGAAACAACCATGAAAAACTCAGTGGAGAGGACTGCCAGTATGTAAATGTAAGCAGCTAGACTGGGCAATCAGACTGGGGAATGAGAGGTTGGAAAGCAGTGTTGTAGAAAGGCATCTGGGGGTCCTGGTCAAAAGAGAGTTGAACATGAGTCAGCGGTGCCCTGGCAGCCAGGAGAGCCAAGCGTGTCCCGGGGTGCATCAGGCACAGCATCACCAGCCAGGCAAGGGAGGGGATTGTCCTGCTCTGAGCTGGGGCAGCCTCACCTTGAATATTGTGTGCAGTTTGGGGTGCCACAACATAACAAAGACATTAAGCTATTAGAGAGTGTCCAAAGGGGGGCCATGAGGAAGGTGAAGGGTCTGCAAGTGAAGCCTTAGAAGGAGCAGCTGAGGTCACTTGGGTCTTTTCAGCCTGGAGACGACTGAGGGGAGACCCAGTTGTGGTCTTCAACATCCTTGTGAGGAGGAGGGGCAAGCACTGATCTCTTCTCTCTGGTCACCAGTGACAGGACTCAAGGAAACGGCATGAAGCTGAGGTGGGGAAGCTTTAGGTTGGATATCAGGAAAACGTTCTTCCCCCAGAGGGTGTTTGGGCACTGGAAGAGGCTTCCCCCAGGGAAGCCACTGAAACAGGTTCCCCAGGAAACCAAGCCTGACAGA
This sequence comes from Brachypodius melanocephalos, assembly GCA_013398615.1. Lineage (NCBI taxonomy): Eukaryota > Metazoa > Chordata > Aves > Passeriformes > Pycnonotidae > Brachypodius > Brachypodius melanocephalos. The sequence continues at coordinate 20,660,506 of VZSR01003807.1, forward strand.
GTTCAAGAAGCATCTGGACAACGCTCTCAGGCACATGGTGTGATTTCTTGGGGATGTTCTCTGCATGGCCAGGAGGTGCACTCAATGATCCTGATGGGTCCCTTCCAACTCAGCATATTCTGTGATTCTGTAACAGATCCAACTAACTCAAAGGATTTTCTCCACATAGCTGTGTTTCATGTCTAGCCAAAAATCATAGTATTTAAGGAACCTTGTCTATTAGTTGTTAAGAACTTTCATAACTAAATCAGTTCTGTACTGCAGTTACCCACTTGCATTTCCCCTAGTGCTACATCAATAGAAGAAAAGACAGAACAAGGATTAGTTTTGCCTCCAAAATACACAGCCATAATTCTCAAGTGTTTAGTGGCAACCTTTCATAATTGTCTCAGGATAAAGCAGACACTGTGGGCTGTCCAGTCATGGCACTGAATATCCATCCCTAGACATCAGTCAGAGACATCCCATCTTCTGGGACAGACTCCAGAGAAGGAAATACTGTGATTAACGATGACCACTTTGCCAATGGTATCTCCTCATGAGATGAGAATTTTAGGAGTTATGTATTTGATTATAATTAACTGCTTATCCAATTACATATAATAACATGACCTGTTATTTTGCACTTTGTTAATGAAATATTTACTAGAACGAAACCATGAAGAACAAATTTTAAAACAGAATTTATACATCAAGTGGCATTTTCATTGGAAAAAACCTTCAGGTAACATTTCCTTTTGGAAAGAATTACCACAGTGATACTATGCTGTTTTGAACATGTTTAGATTTTTTTATTTTCACCTCTTTTATGCAAGGCAACAAAAATTTGGATTAGAATCTCAGATGATCATTAACATATCACTGTAGAAAATCAGCTTTTTCCAGCACCTAAAAACTGAATTTAAAAAAACAAAACAAAACAAAAATCCAAAAAACAAACAAAACCTTTTGGGGAGTTTTAAATGAAGCAAAATATCCTGATCCTTCTTTGCTACTCCAAGCACTCCTTATCAAACCTGACACACTCAGTGGAATCCCCCGTGCTTTGGTTTGCTGTGGGTTTTCAGCAGCCTCTGAAGCACCTCCTGGGCGCCTCCCTGAGTGCAGTCAGCCAATATCCCAAGAGCAGCAGCAAAGACACCGAGATTTCTCTCCCATCAATGGACTTTACCTTACAGCTTCCCACCTTGGCAAACCTGTGTTGAGGTCCAGTGCCCTCAGTGCAGTCAGGCAGAATGTCCATTCTCCAGAACCTTGGGTCTGATGAGGTGCTTTAGCTAACAGAGAGCTTTCATCTCGTTGGAGTGGTGTCCTACCCACCCACAGGCTCAGGAAAGCTGGAACTGGTGAGAGGCAGTACAAAATGCAAAATTCGGTGTACAAAATAACAGCGTCCAAGACAGAAAGCTATAATGAAAACAGCTGTGAGGATACATACATAAACACAGATTTTTACAGCCCACTGAGCCAGTAAGAGAACATCAGAGAAATATATTAAAGGGGTAGCATATGGGTAGGTAAGATGTATTTTGCATTTTTAAATTACATGATCACCAAAATCAATTACAGGAGAAAATAAAGTTAAAGAAAAGGGGGCTTTTTGCAAATATCAAACAAAAAAAGAAAGGTAGAGAGGGATACAGGTCTCTTCATTCTCCTGGGCACCCACAACACTGGTTTTTTTAGGAAGAAGTTTCCAGACTGAAAAATCAGCCTTGTTCAACTATGAACCTCAGTCTAAACTGCAAACCAAACTAAACGGCAAAGAAAGTACACATTAAATTTTTCTTCCCAGCTTCTCTTAAGGGGTGGAGAGTCAGAAAAGAGAAACATGGTGGTGATGGGAGCTGAGCCAGCAGCTGAGCCCCTGCCAACTAACCCCAGAGCTCTTCTCGTCCAACAGGGAAACCTGCAACCACTGTGTATCATCCCTGTCCCTCTTCCCTGCTCTAACTGGACATTTTTGTCTCTAGAAAACCGGTGGCCAGAGGACAGTGCAAAGTCACAGGGTCACCACTCTGTGATACCCTTCCCTGTCTGATGGCCGTGAAGCTGTGGAATTGTCCTGGAAACACTGGAAAAAACATTAAGAAGAAGTCTTAAAAAGCAGAGATAGAAGGAAAGCAAAGGTTCAGAATTATTAAGGCATTTCCTCCTAAAACATTTCTACATTTAACCAATATCAAAGCAGCCTGAAGGCCCATGGTTTATCTTCCTAGCACCATTTTTCAGTATTTTTGGACAGGTGAGCCTTGACTGAGAACTCACAGAAATTTGAGTGCCTTCTGGCAGCTGTGGTGTGTATGACCACCTGTGACCTTGTTAAGTCACAATGCTGAGCGCCTGTCTAACAGAAAGAGACACTTCCACCACAGCCTTCCAGGCCTCTAGAACTGGCAGAGAGGAATAAAGGGTCCACCAAAACCAACCATCAAGAGTTGCTGTTGGAGAGCCCATGTCCAGTGAGGGGATATTGCCTCTTAACTGGAAGGGACCCAGATGTCATCCATTAACAGACACCAGTTTCTTAGGATGAAGAAACAGGGTTTACAGGGAGAGCTGCACTATCCTTGGGAAGCTCACCAAGCTGACACATCTGCTTGACTCCTCTCAGTGACAGGAAGAAACTACTGAGTCTGAGTTCCTGTGAGTTTGCCTCATTGCTTGAGTAGAAGTTCAGCCAAGACCCTTGTGTTCCTACTAAAAAAGCTTTTTTTGTATGTTTTCACTTGTGTCTCTTTGTTTTACTGAGAAGATCAAGAAGCAGCAGCACCAGCACTGGTCGTAGTAGCAGAAACAAAAAAAAAAATTGATTAGAGCTTTTGTCCAGGTCTTGTTTCCATGTGGGTTCTCTGATGTTTAATGAGAGTTGAACTCGTATCACAGGCTTTTCCTTGGAAGAGATTTTTCTTCTTCACTCCCTCTGCCTATTTCAACAAAAGTGTAGCTCTGTTATCTGTAAGACATCATCAAACCTTGAACTTCTGTTAAACTCGGTCAAATTGGCCACTAATTATGAGAAGTATTAGAGAGAGATGGCAGGTAGGGTATACGGTAAATGGACAGAAAATCTATTTCCACTGCTTTTCCCCTTTCTCTTCCCCCAGATATGTGAGAGGCTTGCAGCTAGAACACCGCCATCAGGTAAAGGGATCCTGTAAAAAAAGGGGGCTCTTTCCCTTTGTTGCCTCAACAAATTGCTCTCGACAGCAAGAGAGCTTCTGCCCGTATGACCTCACAGCTGCTTTCAGCTCCTCCCTCCTTCCAATTTGCTGTAGCCCAACAAAGCACTCCAAAAATAACATTTATTTTTAAAAACTGGAAAATGGCACAAACCACCCCAAAGGAGAGAATGACAATGGCATGAGTTCAGTGCGGGCTCATGAACCAACGCTCCCCGCCAGGGACAGGAAACTGGAACCTCACGGAAAGAGACTGAATGGAACCAGAGCAAAGGGAAGTGCCAGAAGCCGCGGCCACCGATGGCCAAATCCTGTTGAAAGGATAACTCAGCCGCCCGGCAGCCCTGAGCTAGCGAGAGCGCCAGGACTGTGTCACAGCTCTAGATCTATAAACGCCTGGGCTCTGGAAGGCTGCACGCACAACAGGCTGGAGCGTGCACACCAGGCAAGGAGAAATTTAAAGATGAGGAACATTTCCAAGTGACAGCTTTAAAGCTGGGGATCAGCAGAGATTGAACATCTGATTTCAATTCTAAATGATTTCTGATTAGCCAACGTTGACGCAGTACCCCAAATACCCTGACAGTTTCTGTTCAAAATGGTATCCTTCAGTAATGACAGAGCTGGTACGTATGGACTGCTCAACAAAGGCCACACCACCACTGCTGAAGGGACTAGAAGTTGGACCAGGCAAATGAGAAATAAACCAAATAATTTTTGTTGAACAGGCAGAGCCAGATGTGCCACTACCTTACCTCTTGTATAACCACTTAGATAATCTGTAAGGTAACTTTCATGAAAATGGAGTTATAAGTGCATAATAAATACATCTAGAAAAATTCCTTGCCTATGAAGAACGGACATTAATTTTAATTTGTTAAGTAAAAAAAGCTGAATACTGAATTTTAATGCTGAAATGCAGACAGGTTTTCAGAAGGAGTATGGTTTTGATGTAGTATTTGAAAATAATCAATTCAAATTCTGCTTTTGAAAAATTTTCTTTGATCTCACTCCGAGTCCAGAACAACTGCTATATGGCTGACATTAAAAGTGTCGAAACAAAGTGATTTATAATGGAAACACAGAAAATAAATCACTACTTGAGAACTTTTTAACACACCACAGATTAGAGCCAGAAAGCCAGACTAAGTTGTCAATGAGTTTGTAAGCTTTCCTGCTTCAGCTGAGGACCACAGTACACAGAAGAGCAAAGTCAGTTAATGAATTCGATCAGATACACACAATGACCTGTGCCTTCCTTCAAGAGGCACTTAAAAATTATGATCTACAAGGACATTAACATGACCACCTGCAGCAGACTGAGAAGCAGGGTTCCTCTGGCTGGAGCACAGATACATTCACCAAGGGCCTGCTTGGGGAACGCAGACCAAGAAGAGTATGTGACCATATTTGACCACCAAAATGAGAAGAGCCATTAACATCTTGAATTAATGGGCTTAGTGGTTTTCAGATGAGGTATTTTCATGATGGACGTGGTGTGGATTCAGCAAAGTCTGCCCTTTAACAAATACAGCTTTGGTTTCAAAGATTTGATTAGGCTTAATACCATTAGGGAACCATTACTGACTTTATGCTGTTGTTGTTACTGGTTTAACTATCGATTTCTGAACCAAAAATTGCAGACAGTTGGCTTGACCAAGAGTCAAGGTTTAGGAATGCAAAAGCAAATCCAAGGTACAGATGAGCTTCAGATGTGGACAGGCTTCAGAGGGTTTAATAGGCTCTGCAGAGTTTGTCAGGTCACATAGGCTTTTCTTTTTGCAGGGTGCCCAGTTGTTTCTTTGCATTTGTTGTTTGTTTGAAACACTTGTGACCTCAGCCAGAGCAAGTGGAATTCAAACGAGTAATTATTGCATGCAACAATTAAAAAAACCTCACACCAGCCTTGGTTTATTGTACACCATTTACAAAACAAAACAAATGAAAATGATCATCTTAATCAGCAATCCTTGACCACCACCATGTGTTTTTAAAACAGCCAGATGTTCACAGTTTAAGAAGCCAAATAATACTACCACTTTCTTGTAAACATTAATGGTGAAAGAACAATAATAATGGTTTTAGTCAATCATCATGAGTACTTGAAAGTACAAATATAAATTAAATAAGATTCAAAAAACTTGTACAATAAAATCTGCTATAAACAAAGCTAATTAAAAAGAACTGCTCTCAACCTGGGTTGTGGGTTTCATCTTATTTTAAAATTAAAAGCAGTATTCATTTTTCTGAAGCATCCAAATGAATGTTCATATCCAGATGTCCATACAAAGAAACATGGTCTTCATTCTTCCCTCATTTTTTCATCTGTTTTATATAATAATTTACTTCTGATTGTCCTTTTCTTCCTTGGCAATTCTCTTTGTCACACCACTGAAATACTTCTCACGGAAAGAATTGTGGCCCCTGTAGGGCATATACTGACCATCCAACAAGTAAGAGTTCTCATCTTGATCCTGCATGGCATCAGAAGACAAACATTAGATTTGAGGGCAGTGTGTTCAGCATGTATTGCCACCACTCTGCCTCCAGACTTTTTCAAACCATTATGTGTAAGGGTAAGGTAGTCAGGCTTTTGTTTTACAGTTCAACAGCAAACACTTAAGTCACTGGAAACATTTCGGCTGACATTACCAGAATCCCATCCTTACATGACCAAATGAGCACAGAGTACCATGTGCCACATGGGTTACTTTCCAGAAAAAATATTATCAGGAGAATTCAGTTAGTCAGAGGTCTGTGGAAGGCAGTACAAACAGAAGAGGAACACAAATGGCTAAAATGTGTTCCTACAGTTACTGAAGCACATTCAGAGAATTTTTTTTTCTGTGCAGCATTCACGTATTTCTGAAAGCTAAAGTTGACACAGTAAATCCCTACACATAATACCTATTTGACACCAGCCAAAAACACAGTTTAGAAAATTGGTTCACTGTATATACAAAGGTTTAGTTCATCATAGACTGTGGCTTTATACAATTAAGATACTTGTCAGCTAACATTAGCAATGCTGTAAGATAAACATTACATCAAACTTTAATCTGAGTGTTAAAGAAAACTGCTGGCAACTTCTAAAAACAGTTTTATGCTTCTGGGTGATGTCAGTTTATTATTATGCTCAAAAGCAGGAAGGAACAGTGACAAGCAGCCTCACACAGAACAACTGAACCGAGCAAGGAGATGATAAAAACAAGCACACGACAGATAAAAACAAGCACACAACAACTATTCCACCCTGTGTTTCTTACCAGTTTTTTTTTTTAACCAATGCAGTAACATAGACATTGGTTCATTACCTTAAAACGTTTAGTTATTTGTTCATATTTGAAAATAAAGTTACTGCAGAATGTTTTAACATTAGTAGGGACATGGAAGTACATTTCAGTCAGTATTTTCATATTACAAAAAGTATTACAATGCAAGGATGAACAGAATCCTAGTGGACAATCTCTCCCTTCAGCTCTTTTGTAGCCTTTCCAGGTTTTCACCTACCAAGATCAACATCTCTCCTAGCTTCAGATATCTTAATGAGCATTCTAAAGGAATGAAAGAAAAGGTTTTTCAACAAAGCAAGACGCTTGTGTGCATGTAGAAGAGCCCTCTTCTGGACACAGTGAGGTATTATTTTGAAGTAGGTCTCACCTGCTATGCCAGCAGACATCAGGAATGTGACACCAGCTTAAATTAACTGGTTAAATGTTCAGTGCCATGTACATATCTGTTATGTAAAGCATGTACACCAGAAGCAGCAGCTCTATTTAAATACTGAACTGTTGGGAAATAGCAGAAGAAAATTACTTCAGGAAACTCAATGCAGGCACAGTATTATCTACTGTCTTTTGGTCACCTGTGAGAGACTGCCGACTCCATGACTGTTCTCAGGCTGATAAACAAGAGGCTTTTTACATGTTTGTGAAAAAAAAGGAAAATTACAAAATTGCTATAGACAGACAGGAAACAAGAAGGAATTAAGACATACTCCTCTCAAAGCCAGCCTGGACACACATCTCAAGCCACTCATTAGAAAAGAGCACTTTTTCTTCTCTTGAAATTCCCAGTCAGAAATCCTTCTTCAACATAAACATGTATTTTTACATCACTGTGATGTTTTAACAAGAATGCTACATAATTCACTTGTTTTGAGAAATGGATGGGATATTTGACCCTGAATGATAATGATATATAGATCAAAATACTTTAAGATAAAAAACAATCCCCACAACCTCTAAGAGGTCACACATGAGCACAATAATCATCTTGATTCCACAGGGAAAAAAAAATACCTCCAAGCTGGTTGGGGCAAAGAGGGGATGTGCTGTGTAGAAGAATAAAGTTCAAGTAAAACACAGGTGTAATAGGGGTATCTGCATGCACCAGATGGCAACAGCCCTGGTGCACCACTCCACAGCAGAATCTCATCTCGAAAATTCAGGCCTCATCAAGAGCTCTGCAAACACTGCTTGCTAAATGAGAGATCTGCAGTCAGGCAATTTCCTAGAGAGATTACAAAAGAAGTTCCTGGCCCACATCACAATTCCAGTTTAAGATGATCCATTCCCTGCCTCTTACCTACATAGGCATGACTGTCTAATAAAGGTGGTAATTGCTTTAAAAACCCCAAACAGCAACAAGAATGGGAACTGCTCCTTAAAAAAAGGGAAAAGAAAATAAGAAATTCTGAACTACCTGGAGATACCAGTCACTGTTGAGATTTACTAGTCAAAGGAATTTTATAGGCAGTGTGAGGACTGATCAAAGTAACTAAAATTCTTGGATTTCAGAGACTAAGGGTTTCCAAACAAATTCTAACTTAAAGTATTTTGTATCAAGGACCTGAATGGGTACAGTCTGAACACCACAGATAGGCTTCATTTACCTCTACAGAGAAAATAACTTGTAAAAAAACACCTTAACAATTTATTTGTTCTAAAGACAACGCTAAAACAGGTTTTAGAGATCTCTAATAAATAATGAAGAGGTGGAAGAGAAGGGGATGCTGAATGATAACAAGAAAATTTTGTTTTTCTTTAAAATCTTGGCAAATACTAAGTGACATTGTAAAGATTTTTATTCATCTAGCATGCCCCAGTTCAGCTTCAAGGTAATTATCCACATTTAGTTTTCATTCAAAAAAAGTCTTCCTAACCTTATCACTGCTTCCTACCACTCTACATCTGGTGCTGGACAGTAACTATAGAAACCACTTGTACTAAAGTTATACAGCTATATAAACAAAAAGGAGCAGTTACCAAATCAGGGACAGCACAGTCATATACCCAGGAACAGACACTGCTAAACTCAGTAGGAAAAATTCTACACTAGTAACAATTCTGGAGTGGCCATGTGACATGGAAACGCTTGAGCCATTCAGCAGGCTGGGTTTGTGTGCCTGCTGCTTCAGAGACCCTTCCTGGACAATCATACGCTCAGAGTTTGTCCTTCAGTCAAGTTTTCTGTTACATTTTACTACATAATTTCTAGGCATCTCTCTTGGCATTGAAAAAGTGGGATGCCTCACAGGGAGGGAGAAACATTGGGCTCTGGGCTTAGGATGCATTTGTTCCTGCCCCACCCATCCTGGGTTTTGGGGGAACAGTGTGCAGATATGCTGTGGAGGAGGCAGGAGGGGAGTGTGCATTTTGGGGTGAATGCTGTGCTGGGAGGAACAGTGGCAAAAGTTGTCTGAAATGGTAATTTAAGAAACCAAACAACTCCTCTGTTCATATTGTGCACATGCTGGAAAAGCCTATTCATAACAACACTAAGTTGAGGAAGAAAACTTTTCTACTTGGTACAATTTCCCTGTAAATTTAAAAATAACAGACTGGATGCTTAAAAGACAGTGAGTTACGTACCAGATTTGTGAGGTTTTTAATTCAACATATGATCTTCATGCTTCTGATTTCTTGAGATAGATCAATACTTCACCCAGACACACTCACTTTTTGCCTTCACTTTGATCTCCTTTTTATTTCAAACAATTCCAATCAAATTGCACCGTCAATTTCAGCAAATTACTGAATTCACCTCTAGTTAAGAGTTTATTTAAAGTGTTAAAAGTGAAATCAAAATTTGCTGTGAAATCTACAATTGCTTATTGGTAGCAAACACAGGGGAAACCAAAGAACTGCTTAGTAAGTCATGACTTGTAACATTTCTCAGCCACTTGCAAGCGCTGCACTAAGCTGAATTAAAAGGCAATTGAGGGCCTGTTACAAACCAGTTTAGTAAAGCAGACAGGAACTGTCTGGAAACACAAATATTTGGCATATCCATAAAAATCCATTCTTTCACTTAGGAAAAAGAAAAGCAGACAAAAGTATAACTACTGAATTTTATGGTCATATCTGGCAGGTCAGAAGTATCCAGTTTGAAGATTGCTCAGGATATAATACTGGAAAAAAACATGTTCCAGGTAAGGGGTGCTGAGGTGGGGAGATCTTAGACATTGAAACAAGGTCCTGAAACAGGCAGGCAGTAGCTAAGAATTAAACATGCATTTTGTTCTCCAGACAAGTTTTGCATCATCAGAAACCACACATGGGTTCTGGGATCTTTAAATTATCTAACAGACATCTGGAGTACTGAATGTAAGCACTTGCACAGTCTTATCTAAGCAGCAAGCCTGCCAACTAGTCTCAGGTGCTCAGAGCTAAGCATTTCCAGACATGAACCTGTCAAACCACGAACTGAGGAACAGGTGATGCACAAGAGAAGAGTAACAAATGACACAAGTCTGTTTGCAGAAGGGTTGCTATATATTTTTTAGGTTAGAATATGTTACCCTGCAGCACTGGTAGCAATAAAACTGCTGTCAAAAGCCTCCCTGAACACCCTGAGACGCACATGTCAAAAACTTTCATAATCTACCCTCCTGGTTTGCTACTGGTGAAGTTGGCAGCTCCGAGGCTGAACTCCACACAGAGTGTTTATAAAAATTCAGGTGTTGCTTGAGAACTGCAGTCACCACAAGAATTATGAAGGCAGCACTGAACCCATGCTGTGTCATTAGTGCAATCACCACACAGACACAGCAGTCTGACTGCATCTCCTGCCATCTGAAACAGCTCTTCTAGCTGACAGGGAATGTACTAAAAACACTCACTCAGAGTGCATTTTCATGAAGAATTTGCCTCATGTGTGTTTAGCATCTCAATGTTTTAACAGCATCAAGTGAGAGAAGTAGCAAGAATGGAAAGGAGACCTGAATGCAATATTCCCTGGTCCCCATGCCTCAGGAGAGACACTTAGTGTGTCACAAAAAAAAAACAGAAAAAAGAGTCAGTGTGCTTTTCTGTACTTGCCACAGCTTCAGTATTATTCCAAAAGCGAAAAGGTACCACTCTAAAGGTGAAGTAACAGAATTAAATAAGGTTTACCTGTACTGCAAGACCCACAGAGATATTCAGTATTTACTTGGGCATAGAGATACTCTTTGAAATCAGTGGAAACTTGGGCATTAAGGCAAAACCTCTGTGGACGGGATTCACAAGTAACCCTAGAGTTCAAAGATGTTTTTCACACTATCGAGGGATTTTTTCAGGATAAGAGTTTACCAAAAACTGAGAATAAAAAAAGGAGAAACCAAAACCAGAACAGTCCCTTAAATCACTGCTCAGTATTACAAAAGCTCTAACTCTGATCATAAAAACCAAAGTGTGACAGAAGCAAGGATCAAATGCTGAATAGCACGAACTTGTCACGAACACAACAGCTACTATTTTACACAATACGAGCAAGAATTCAGGCTCACCTTGAATTCTTTCACCTTTTCCATGGTTATGAGGCGCCTTGATGTGTGGCTGGAAAGCATCTGCTCGCAGTTGCTAATAAGTTTCAGGCACGGATGGCGGGGAATGATCTCTTCTGAGTATCTGGAGGAAATAATCATCCTTAGTGCTGCAGGCTCATGAAGTAGACGACCTACATCTGAAACAAAATTCTTACAGACTCTTCACAAAAAGGTTCACAGTTGAAAGTTGTTATGCCCTTTAACCTGATTAAATAAATTCAGATATTGCTGCTCCAGAGTTTTGACATCATATATTCCAATCATCTTGACATTCAGTGTGTAGGACAAATTAAAACCTCATAGTAAAGAGACACTCTCCCATTTTCTGCATATATTTAAATTATGTTAATGTATGTATACATGGGCCTGCCTGTATAATTTCAAGTACAAAATATCTCAGCCAACCAGGAATAATAACTTACCCAGTCAGAGCTGAGATTTTAAAAATATTTTCCATAGTCAACACATATGAAGCTGCAGGAGTAAGAGATTTACTGCAGCTCCCCAAAAGGAGATTGCTGCATTTCAATTTCAAATCTTATTAAGCCAGCTCTTATTAGACAGTAACATTCCTGAACGTCAAAATTGGTATTACAAATTTATCTCATTTTAATTACTTTTTCTAATGGGAAAAAAATCCATCATTTAACATTAGATAGTATTTAATTATAAGCCAACATTGCTACTATCTACAGAAGCAAGAGTTACAGTGTTTTAAATGTACCACCTGATAAGCATACTATTTTCTATATAGAAAGTGCTTTCTCTAAATTGCTTTCAATCTTTCTATTTCTCCAAATGCTGAAAGAGAAACTTAAAGACTTAAGAGCTTTGCATGGGACTAGAACAACCAGAAGAATTAACCTAGCTAGTATGATAAATATGATATATCCTTCCTACACACTGAAACATAGATCACTCATTTATTCCTAAATTTTGTAATAAGCTTTCATGTAATAGTTCCTAAAAATAACACAGAAAATGGGTTCTGGTATTGTTAGGTACGATTTTGTACAAAACACCTGCTCCTATGATTCTCCAATGTTTGAAGGTTAACAGAATTCAGACATCGAAACACAGAACTGAACAACTCAATACCTATGACTTGAATTTAAAAGGTACAAAAGAGGAACTTTTGTAAAAGAGGTGGATTTCCTTAATGAAAATAAAGGTGTTGGTCTGGATTAAAATAGGATCCATGTAGGTGCTGGTGGAAAATTTGGCATTTCTTAAGATAACAGAGAGCCATTAAACAAGTAACTCAATCCCAAATTCACATTTGCAAATAAGACAAAACCCAAACAGGTCTGCCTCTTTGCTTTCCTCCAAAATTTCCAGACAGCAAAGCTACCTTTCAGTCATTTCTTGTGTAAAAACAAGCATCTGCTTCTGCTAGGTGAAGTCAGAATGTGCTTTTGGCAAAGAGGAATGAAATTAATTCTCAACTGCTTTTTCTATTACACAAGACTTTTGATGCATCCAGTACCATCAAACTGTTTTTCTTTTACAAAGGTAGGCACCCTGCCACAACATTTTAAAGGTTTCTCTCCATAATCATACAGAAGGCTGACTTTAATGGAATTAGAAGAATTTGGACTCAACAATGATTTCAATGTCTGATTGAAAGAGTAAACTCTGGGGTGAGATGCTATCTTGAAGAGGGAGAGATCAGTATCACTTTGTTAAAAAGCCTTTTCTGTTAGCATTAATGAATGTATTTCTACATTCTTTCAGGTAAACTCAGAAACATGTCAAGTAAGAAATACAGAAGCAATGATTTTAACAGACATCCAATTCAATCAGTTTCACCTTTAATTTAAAGTAATATACAAAGATCTCAAAAAACGAAACTCAAGGCAGGTGTTGCCAAGGGATATTTGATAATGCAACATGTTGGTAGAAAGTATACTCTCTTCTCCCCACTTAGTTGCTTTAATGCCCCATGTTCATTATTACAGCTGAAAATAAAGTGACTATCCTACTATTTTATGCTAATTCTAGCAACTTTAGTATTTCAAGTCATAGTAGGATGTACAAATTCACTTTTTAAAAGGCAACTCAACCAGACCTCCCCAAAACAGCAATTAAAGTTGATCCCAAATATGCAGTTCCCACATTATCTGAAGTAAAAACTTTGCACTGCTGTAGTGAGGGAGCATGCTTTTACCAAAGTTCAATGAGCAGAAGGAAAAACACTGGTATCTCGATAAACAAAATAAATTCAGTAATTCCAAAGAGATTTTATTGACACTAACATTAGCTATAATACTATGAATGGCATTCATTGCTTTGTCTGTGAATTGTCTTATGAGAAAAAAGGCCTACAATACCAATTTTATCATTTTCTAAAATGTGCAAACTTCCAAGTGCACTCTCCTGTTACAGATGCAAGTAATAGAAATGGCTCCTTTTGGTTTCCAAATTTTCAAAACAGCATGAGATATACTGACCATCACAACCATTTCCATAGTGTAATCAGGGACAACCACCACTTTATATAACAGTTTGTGCATAGAAATACATGACACTGTAGAAACTACCTTCAGAGCACATCTGTATCTAGAAGACAGCTTGAAACAGCTACTGTACATCAACTCCTCACTTTACAGAAAAAAAATCTTTACAAAAACAAAACAACAACAACAAAAAAACCCTCAAACCTAATCTAAGAGATGCTGAAATAAGGCATTCTAACAGCTGTTTTTCCTTATACACTCAGCCCTGATCCCAGGCTGCACTACTGAGCAGCCAGGATCCCAGTCTCTGCTGGCCTCGGGTGCTTCCTGCCTCGCACTGCCATCTCTTGGTCACTTGACTTTTATTTCTCACAAGAAAGCTAAATCAGTAGTGCCAAACCCCAAAGAATAAAGGATGACTTTTACACACCTCTATCACTCTGGCAGAAACACATACTAATACCAGCCTTCTTCTACTGTCTTGGAATTCCATCTGCACCTTGAAAGTCTAACTTTTAAGCTTAAACCTCAACCCACTTGACATGCATTTACAACGATATGCAAAGGCATTTTCTATTTGGTAACAGTCAGGAATTATCTCCATTCAAAAGCTCTGTCATAAAATGTGGTTTCCCTCACACAAAGTTTTAAAATACAAAGTCTGGGCATTACTCTTAAGTGCTGGTACTATGGAAGCTGTCCAGCTTTTGTCCCAAAGGAAAGCACAGTGAGAATCCAGCATCCACTCTGACACACAACACAGCAGAAGCCAACAGTACGTACTCAGGCCTGTATATGGGCAGCCAGTAAACCAATCTTCCTCCCATCACCAGATGCTCTGCCCCAAACTTCAAGAGGTCAAAGAAGATGTCACTTAGATGGTAACTGGATGAAACGAAGAAGTGATTTTCTGTGCTGAACAAAAAAGGTACAAGTGTAAGCAAACACAAGAGCACAGGTAAAACCAAAACTTTTAATAATAGTAATTTAAAGAAAAAAACAATACACTAAGCCACAAAAGCACGTTCTGAGCTTTGCAAAGCTACTCAAGACAATCCAGGAGTACAGCTTCTACTATGAGGAATACAACTTCTCAAGTTTCCTCCTAACTGTCTCTTTGACTTCTACATGTATTAAAGATGAGTCTAAAAAACCACAGGTATGTTGGCAATAGTTATTTTGCACAGCATTTTTCTAAAGGAATTAGAGTAAAAGCCAGAAGGCAAGGAAGACCAGGCAGTGGAGAAGCAATGCAGCATCTCTGAAAAGAAAGGAGCAGTGGAAAATGCAAAAGAAAAAAGCTTCAGGCAAACAGGTATTCCATTTTAGAGTGATTTTGCAGCCTGCAGGGATCAGAGAGAACTTTCTGAGAACAGGAAATTCATGCTAATAGCGGCCCACAGAGGTGAGAAACAGAATTCAAAATCTGAACACACGCAAAAGATAAAGAGGGAGAACAAAACCAAGTAGTTTTCAGGAAGTGATACAGTGGTTCTGCAAACAGAAGAAAAAGGGGTTTTCTTCTTTAATTATAACTGCTACCATTTTTTAACTTCTGACAGCCAATCAAGAAGTAATAAATATTCTAAATCTGCAACTGGGTTTCCATTAAGACATTTCTATTCTACAGCAGACGAGAGAGCTTCCCTACCTTCTTTCCACTGACTTAACCGTTTCCTTTGGTGATCCCATTCTGCGAGGAGCTTCTCTGATACCATAAGGTGCTAAACAAAGCAAAAGCAAAATGCAGAGATGAGAACCTCACCCTTTGTCCAAGTAACATACAATTACACCATACATACACAACAGTGTACAAACTGTGGCTTATACAAGGTTAAAAAGTGGAAAGCTTTTACAAAGCAGAAGTCAGTAAGAATCCAGCTCTACTGAAAGTTTCTTGCTCCAAAGAGTTATTTTAAAACCGTTTCAAGGAAAGCCCTTCAGCTGTAAGAGCTTCTAGCAGCCTACGCATTTGCTACGTGACAAAAGGTAATGCTGTGTTGTTTGTTAAAAGATATTCCTTAGATTTCAGACATGTGATAAATAATCCCATCCTTTTTTGTTTGACAGACACAAGTGTGTCCCCTATAGCACTTAACTAACCTTTTGCAAAATAAAATTAAGTATATCAGAACTTCTTGTCAGCACATTACACAAATGGTAATTCTCACACGTAAGAACCAGAAAAGGTTTTTTCTCATATGCTTTTTGCACATTTCTAATAGCATAACATACTTATTTCATGTTCAAAAAATGGGAGTTTGAGAGACTTGTTTCAGCATCATGGAAGCACCAATTGCAGAACTTTTACAAATGCTTTCACACTCACTTCCAGGTCTCTATTAATATTGTACACTGTGTTGTTGATGAACAGGCCAAATAAAAATTAACAAGCAACCCACAAAGAAAAGTCACAGTTCCTATTCTTAATGCATATGAACGTGTCATTGGAAAAGCCAGCACTTGAGATCAGAAATTGCTGTATCAATGTCTTTCATTTATCCCCTTGGTTTCTTTTCCCTCTCATACAAGACAAATGGTGTTTAGTAAATAGGTTTCTAAAAGAGCAGAGGATCCTTTTAAACTGCTCCTGCTTCCAGTAGCCAAGTGTATTGGAAAAACATTAAAATTTCCCTGTGGAAGCATTAAGCACTTAACACAAGTCTCCAGAAATCCATCAGAGATGCACAGCAGACTCCAATGTGCTGCCAAGAGCAATACTGACCATTCTGATAAGAAGTCTCTATGCATCAATGATGTCATGCTTTTAGTGAAGGACACTTCTTCAAAGGATGATTTTCAGGCATATTGATTTCTGCTGGTGAACAACATTCTCGCCATGGACGAAAGTGTCACTGCCAGCTTTGTTGCACATTAATAACTATCCTTAAAATAAATGCAGAGATGTCAAATGCAGATCCAATCTCTGTAGTGCTGCTCCCAACAATCATCTTTGGAAACATGGAAGCTGCAGATCTGAGCACTTGTCCAGACATTTAATCAATGTACACAGGCAATAATGTTTTAGTCACTGTCATTGGGCAAGAAAAGGCAGTAACAAACTTACGGTCTGTAATGATTGCATCAAACAACATCCCTTTTCTCCATATTGGTCTTGAAGAATCAGCAATGAGTGCATCGAGGTAGAACTTCTCTAAACCATACTGTCGGAGATTAGCTCTGATATTTTCATCTGGCCCTCTCCATTTCTGGTTCTTTCTGCTTGCCTTGCCTGGGAGGAGAAGGGGAATGGAAAGGGAGGAAAAAAAGCACATTCAACAAGAAACTATTAGATAAGAAAAGCTTTCATGTATGCTACCATTTAAATTAAAGGGAAATAATCACGTGACAAAAAAATCCCTGTCAAAAGTACTTGCAATAAACTTCACAAGTAGCAAGGAAAAACAAAAATACATGAGAAAAGTTCTGCTGCACCATCTGCACAGGGTGTCAAAGAACATGTTTACAAAAACATTGGTTTGCAAGAGGCTCTCTCCATCCACCAGTCACAACCCTGTCCACTAGGTCAAATATAATTTGCATATTTGCAGAGAAGCTGGAATGAGATTAGGGTTCCTGGGTTAGGTTTTGAGGAGCTTCTCACATCATAGGTTAAAAGAGCACACAGCTGTGGTAATTATTATTTGGGATTTTGTTTTGATCTTCATTATTCTTCTTCAAAAGTATTTCCTGCTTAAAAATAAGATAATATCTTAACTAGCATACATGTAAATTGGTGAATAAAACTAAGCATGACCAAATAAATCTTGTGAAGATTAATGCTGCTTTAAAATTAACTAAGTATCATCTGCTACCATCAGTATTCTTAAATTCCAGAGGGTAAGATTTCAGTGGCTTTGAAATATGTAACATACCTAATCCATGGATTGTGTTGTAATCTATATCAGTACCACACACATATGCCCCAAAATGTGCTGAGGAGATTAGAAGGCCACCTACACAGGGAAGAAAAGAGAAAAAGTACAAACTTCTGTCATAAATGTCACCTGTGTTAGGAAGTTTTCTTCAGGAACTTCAGGAGCCTACACCAGCAGCACACTAGACCCGAGGAAAAGGAAAAAAAAAACCACCAAAACAAACACTAAAAAAATGATGTAGAACTATCAACCAGTTAGAATCACTATGTAATTATAATGAGACATAGTAACACTAAGTCCTTTGTCTGCTCTACATGATTTTCCTTATCTTGCTATGCCCTATGTCACTCCTCATCTCTGGAGATGGTTCAGGAGTTTTTTTTTAATGGCTTTCTGTATTTTAACTAGTAAGAACCTTTAATCATTACATGAACCAAAACTTGTTATTCTACTTTGCAAGGAGCAGAACTTCAAACTGTTGTCAAACAATTGGAAAAATCATCACCAAACAAATGGCAGCTCTACCATGTCTGTTCTCAAAGCCAGTTTCTTTAATGGTGTCTAAAAATCAAACTTCTATAAGGTGGCTATTCCTATGTTGTAAGAAACAATGATCAAGAGCCTTACAAATGTAAGTATCTCCAATGTAAACATAAATATTAAAAAAAGATTCTATAATCCTTTTCAAGTGTGAAAACTACGTATAAATGCATTTGTCTGTGAGTAGGCTGCCTACTTTGTCAGTAGTTTTACCAATGTACTTATTCTGTAATAAAATCTTTTTTTTAATTACTGCTATTGCAACCTGCCTTCCTAATTAAAAAAAGAACACCCTATCAAAAAAAGTGTGATTTCCCCTTGAAACTGATAACAGCTGAACAGCCCACAGAAAACAATAAATGACATTAACTCTTTAACAGCTTCCAAATGAAATGACAGGTTGAAGGAGATGAACAGATACCTGTGAGGTCAAGTTATTAATAGAGGTCTGTGGCTACCAGACTGCTTTAGAACAGAACAGCAACTGAGAACACAGCTGTGAACCCCTCTGATGTCAACAGTCCTGCTAAATAACGGGGATGACTGCTGCAGGGTGAAGGGCTGACAATGCACAAGCTGGCTGGGAGTGTGACACCAGTTCTCTCATTCACCAGGACGTGGAAAGAAGTATCTCAGGTGGCTGCACCCACTGAGCACCAGCAAATCCCTAATGTACCCTGTGTGCACCAGAAAACTCCTGCACCATATGGTAATAAACTCTACCAAAACCAAAGGTGAGCCAGAACAAAAAAAAAAACTTTTAAAATACCTCTGCATTTTCTTATGAAATGGTTCAGGGAAAAACAAAGTTACTCACCCCAAATGAATCACCCATTTCCCTTCTTGGCTGCAATCCCTCAGAACAGATGGGCAGTACATCCAGAGGGTCAAGACAAATTTAGCTAGCCCTGACCCCAAGTATGGCATACCACCCAGTCCTACAAAAAAAGTGAGAAGAGAGTCCTTTGCCCATCTAAGAATATTTTTAACCACAGGAAAAAAAGAAGCCTGGAAATCATGAATTCACAGCTTTAAATAAATCTCAGCTCCTACTAATTCAACTTGTGCTCACACTGGTGGTGCATGGATACTTACATGCTCTTACACAGCCAGCCCTCTGATCAGTGTATGAAACAGACACATACAAAGGGTAAATCAGGGAATCACCGTGTCCCTGGTGACTTATAGCAGAATGATGATGGCACAGAGCTTCATGTCTTTCTATCATACACTATTCCTCCACCTCTTCAGCATAGATGAGGTCTGGTCCTCCAGGATGTCAAAGAAAAACATCCTGTCATTTGCAACTATGCATATCATAAGTATCTTCCAAAAAAACAATCAACAAGATTACTGAAATAACCTGAACTGACTGTCTAGGAGGAAACACAAAATATTCAGCACAAAAAATTGATTTATTCTTCTGGAAGCTTCCAGGCTTCCTTCTACTCAACACTGAGGAAAGAATATCTAAACATTGATGGAAGTTAAAAACACCATCCTGGCCATTCCAATTCTGCTCGACAATAATAAAGGGGAATCAAGTCTTCTAAAAGCCAGCCTGGTCAAAGAGCACTTTATATTCCAAGGAAAAATGCCAATTGTCCATTCTTGCACTAATGTGAAAGATCTGTAATTTGGCTTATGCAGCAAAAACCAGTTTGTTTGCAACAAGCAAGAATAATTTTGCAAGGCCATTCTGGTTTGGTACTATTCACTTTTCCAGTGTAAAAAAGCAGGCAGAAACACAGCCAGGTACCAAAGCTGCACCAATAAAGAAATCTGAACTGCAAAATGCTCCTCAGATCCTGAATATGTATTTTTCCAAACTCATCAGCTCAAAATCACTGCATCACTCTCAACTATAAACCACTTCCCAGAAACTCCAGTGACAGGGCACTGTTGTACTGACAAGCTTGAAAATCTTCTGAAGGTCCTCAAGAGACAACTGAAATTCCTGGGGTTTAGTCAATAGAAGTAAGTGCAAAAGCCACTGTTCTTTAGTCATAAATACACTCTACTGACAAATGGCACGCCACTCACTACCTCCACTGTACCCTTTAATCTCTAGCTTTTATATTACAAACATCTAGGAGGAAAAAAATTGTAATTCAAACTACTAGGCAATCTGGGGAGAATTTTGTATGTTACCTTTAGAATTGAAACATAACATTTATCTTGAATTTCTATAGCTTCATCATTTTTATCAGATTTTTCTTCTTCTGCCTTTACCCTCCCTTTTTATTTTTCTTCAATTTTCACTCCCAAGAGAAAGAATACTCTCAGAGACTTTGTGATTTAAGTTAGCAAGTTTTATAATAAGACAAAAAGCCATAGACACCAAAATGAAACCAACTGCTAAGAGGTAAGTAAAGGAATTTCCTGAACCTCTCAAAAGACAAGCACAAGAAAGGGTAGAAAATCTCTTACGATATTATTATGCATGAAAAAAATCAGGTCCTATATGAACAAAATGTAAGACAAAAACATAAATAGTTTACCAAACCCTTCTTTTTCTGAAAATACTATATCCATGCTCTTTTTCTATGGCAGAGAGAAGACAAATGCTAGTAAGAATTTATCCTACTAGTGACCCTACTAGTACAGTCTTCCTTCTCCTTAACTTCTGTGCAGAGATTTTTCTTCATCTTCCCAATAATGTAAGTATTTTTAAATCTATGCATTTCACATGTGATCATCTTGATTAAAGCTGAACATGAGCCAGCAGTGCTCTGGCAGCCAGAAGGGCCAATCCTGTCCTGGGGTGCATCAGGCACAGCATCACCAGCTGGGCAAGGGAGGGGATTGTCCTGCTCTGCTCTGAGGTGGGGCAGCCTCACCTCAAGTGCTGGGGGAAGTTTTGGGAGCCACAATGTAAGAAAGGTACAAAACTATTAGAGTGTTCAAAGGAGAGCAACAAAGATGGTGAAGGACCTTGAGGGGAAGCTGTATGAGGAGCAGCTGAGGACACTTGGTCTGTTCAGCCTGGAGAAGGGGAGACTGCAGTGTAATTTACAGTCTCCTCAAGAGGGGAAGAGGAGGGGCAGACACTGATCTCTTCTCTGCGGTGACAGTGACACGACCCGAGGAAATGGCCTGAAGCTCTGTCTGGGGAGGGTTAGGCTGGATATTAAAAAAGGTTTTCCACCCAGAGATGGTTGGGCACTGGTCCAGGCTACTCAGGGAAGTGGCCACAGCATCAAGCCCAACAGAGTTCAAGAAACATTTGGACAATGCTCTGAGGCACAGGGTGTGACTCTTGGGGTGTCCTGTGCAGGGCCAGGAGTTGGACTCCAATGATTCCTGTGGGTTCCTTCCAACTCAGGATACTCTACAATTCTGTTCTAGGATTCTAAGTCAGAAACACAGCCTTTGCTACATTTTTGAAGAAACTACTACAGGTAGCTTAACACAATATACTCTGCTATAATTATATGGCACAAGCTGACACAATACATCAGCTATTTCACACACAACTGAGTTTCCCTGAGCCAAAGAGTATTTCCATGGCATGCACAGCAATATGTGGAATAAAAGCTCCCCCTCCTGGCTAAGATAAGAAAAGTTCAGCTGGGGAAGGGCACCTTGTGTGAGCAGTATTGTCCTGAAGACAGGCTGCAATGACACAACAAAGTGCTCCTTGTAGAATGCTGCTATGACTTCACTATTGCTATGTTGTGTTGTATGACCAGAAGTGCTCTCAGCACTCCCCTAAAGAGCCAGCTCTAAAATGCTGCTCTTTGTAATGTCCTGAAAGTGACTGCAAGAAGTGCTTAAGCCAGATTCCAATTCTTGGTCACTTTGATCTTAAGCAGTCCATGACACACATGGACTGCTGTTTAGGCCATGTGGCATTAAACACAACAGTGAAGACAGACTTGTTAAAAGCATGAAATAAACTGTTTACATCTTTGGAAGTTGCTCTCCTTCCCTCAAAATCCCTTTCAAAGGGATTGGTTAATCCCTTGGTTAACAAACCATTAATTTTATAAACACCATTTTGCCTTTGGTATCATCTCAAATATCAGCTGGGCACCAGAAGTCATGACACCAGGTAAAAGAGTGGTGCAAGCAGTAATACAATCTTCCAGTTTTCCCCATTAGCTGAAAAAAAAAAAAGGTACATACCTGTTCCAACAAATGGATCATATACAATGTCATTGGGTTTCACTCTGCCATGGTTTGCCATGATGAAAGAGAGGCAGGCATCCATGCTCGTATTTCCAATAAAGTGCCTCTTCTTTACACTGTAGGATTCAATGAGCTCTCTTTGGCCATCTGCAATCTGTTGAAACATTTAAAACCCCTGTCAGGTCCTGGATACAAGATATAGAGAGACATGCTCACAGACTTGCTGAAGTGACACCATCCAAACCCAGGTAACTTCACTTTGTAACACATCACCTTGCTTTCTGATGTCTGAAAATATGACAGACTTCTTTCCAAGCAACAGATAGCATGGTTCAACACCTGGGTAAATTCTTCAAGACAGAGGTTAAAAATGTACTAACATTTTAGAGAGGAAATTCTTTCAAAGAATTACAATTAGAGTACTTTGCTATTATTCTAAGGATCAGAAAAACAACTCCAGGCAATTCAGAGTTAAAGGGATTACAAAAATACAAGGATTAGAAATGCATCTCAACACATGCATGCACACACACGGATGCTTAAGGTCATACAGAATTTCTTTCTTCACTGGCATTTCTGTCCCACTCAAAATCTAAACTTAGGATAGCGTTGACAGATGAGAATTTAAGGGAAAAGCAAACAAAGATCAAATGCTAGCATTTTCACATCAGACTTCCAAGGTATGTTGGAGAAGACCAAAGCATACCGAAACAAAACACATTCAAGCACTATCCAACATTAACCTCCCACCTCTGTTCAGCATCAGTCTTACTGGGTGAACAAAATACACCTGCCTATTTTTTCAGGTTGGTTTGCTCATTTTTAAACACTTCAGGAGTTCAGCACAGATGGGACAACAGCTGCAATGTTTTGCAGCATTGCCACAACCCAGGATGCTCACACATTAATCACAGGCATGGAGAATATTCACAGGCCCTAACAGATCCCTTGGATCTCTTAATTTCCCTGTACACGAGCCCCTGACTGTAGTTACACAATAGAACCACTCTGCAGTGGTTCTCCCTCCTTCCAGCTGCCCTTGACCCAGGACATTGCAAGCACATATTCCCATCAGTGGTTAGTGTCATTCTGGGAGATACCCTTTGAGGAGCGACTTTGTCCGCACAAAAATATAAAAGACTAGATCAAATTTCCTCAGGATATCCTAATAATGCAGCAGGTTTAGAGTGCATATGGCCAGCAGGCAGGAACATTTGCAGTGAAGCCCACAGATGACAGGCTCCAGACAGTTTTTGCACTTGGTTCCTTCTGCACTGTTGGTGTTCCCTCAGGCAGGTACCTGCCTGTGGGCTGGATTCACTGATGTCCAAAGCCTCAGGGATCAATCTAGACCTTTCCATGGAGGTGCCTGCCAGGACCACATGAAACACTTACAAAATGCTCCCGTGAGAATGATGCCACTCAGCAGGGCCACAAACCATCTACAGTTCTGTACATCTTTCTATGTGTTTGAAACAGGAGCTTTCAGCTGCAGCCAGGTCCAAAACAATGTAACACACCACCTCAGCTGTGCAGTCTCGCTGCTGTGCTGAATTCTCTCAGTGGATGGCAAGACAAAGGTGTGTTTCCAGATACAACTTTTATTTTTTTCCACCTCTGACTTGTCCAGTAAAGCCACTTTTTCCTAGCCGCACTAAGGACTCCTAGATTTGCTTCAGAGTATTATGCAATGACAAATTCAGACAATGCTATTTTCTGCTTCTGTTAAAAGTCAAAACACTCTTTACATTTAAACTGAAGTTACACTCTCCTGAAAATACAAGCTTATAAAAACTGAAGCAAACATGCTCACGCACCCATCTACCAAAATACAGATGAATGGGCTCTTCTGGAACATCATTTGGGTTCATTCCATAATCTTCCAAAATCCAGAAGGTGTGTTCTGGATTCTTTAAATTTACTTTTCCTTTGAATGGCAGAAATTCAAGGGCCTACATAATAAAGAAAAACAGAGACAAAAATAAACAGGGTCAATTTTTTTCAATAGGTATCTTTCCTCCTCCCCAAAAAAACCAAAATCAAACCAAACAAAAAACCAGCAAAAACCTCACAATTTTACTTGTGAGAAATAGTATATTAGTATTAAAAAGTTCATCCAATTCTCAATGGATTTTTGAAATGCCTTTCTTCTAAACAAAAATAGCTCACATGATTACAGACTAGAAATTGGGAACCATAATATTTTCTATTAATTGAACTCAACTTCAAAGAAAATTAACTGTGCATATTAATGATGCAATTTTCAAGTTATAGAAACAACACTGATGATGAACAATGGGATATGAAATTTCAGTGATGTGCAGCCACAGCAGTTTACATACTTAGCATTATTTCATGTACACAAAAACCGAACAAACAGAAAAATAGCTACTATTAATACAGATAATTTCAGTCTCTGTAAATGAAGTAAATTGAATAAATAGGTGCCAAAATAGAACGTGGAAGAGCAGAAATATACAGTAATTTGGAAAAATGTCCTAAATGAAATACTGATATAGTTAGGAGGAGAGCACAACTACAGACAAGAACATGATGACAGAACAGGAGATCAGCACACAATCCACAGCTTGCAGCTGAAGCCACTTGTTTTACATTCTGTAACAATAAAAGCCTCATAAGGAGATCAAGTAACAGATTTTCCAAAAATCTAGTACCTAACTCTTGCCATTTGAATCTTACAGTTTCCCCAGCACACTGGGCTGAAATCAGTAGTAGTATTTGTTTGGCTTTGTATATGCCTTAAACAGTTGGTATATAGAAAAAAAAAAAAAAGTCATGAATTTTGAGAGAATGTTAGCTCAGACAGAAAAATCTCATTTAGACCTGCTAAGACACAAGCCATAAACCTCCTTAAGATCTTGAAGACACTTAAATACACTGACAGCAAGGAATAAGAACAACACTAATAGATTAAACTAAACAAAGATTTCATAACTATCTACTTACATCAATCTTTTTTATTTTCTGTGCTTGGGTCAGTGTTTTATTAAATGTATGAATACGTATTTTGTAAGTGGAGTCTGACTGTAGATATGGAAGCTGAAAAGAAAAAAAGGCAAAGACACTTTAATTAGTACAGATGCGGGGCTATTCATTCGGCTTAAGGAACCATATTATCCACATGCTTTATATGTATACCATCTTGTCTGTTGGATAGTTCTTCAAAGATGCATAGAGCTCTCCTGCAGATCTTCCATGGCCCCACAGTTCAAATATGGACCTGAAATGACAGAGTTTTTGAGAGTGGAGTCACACAGAGCAGAGAAAATGCCTTACAGATATTTATTCCTTTTAACCTACTTGGCCAACTTATTTAGGCTTTACTTCATAGAGTACTAGCGTGGCATTTAATTCTTGACAAATGTTTTAACTTTTGTTTGTAACAAGTCTTTTTAATCCTAGGCTGATATTTCACTAATGCTTTTCTTTCTTTGGCAACATGTACCAAAAGCTTCAGAGCTTTTCATATTGATTAGCAGTGCAATGGAGACACTCCAGTGATCTTATTCTAAAACTAACACATCTCCCCACAATCAGCAGTAGGACAGAAAAATAAGACAACAAGCACACAACAGGGACTGTGCAACACTCTGCACAGGGGCCCAAGCTCTGAAGAACACAGAACAGACACCACAAATTTAGTATGGTCAGAGAGACGTAACACACCTATGCTGCTCATCCTGAACCATAATTCAAGGCCTCTCTCATGCCCCTCACTGTTATGTTAGCATGTTATTCAGACACCTCTAAAAAGGGCCAGCTGGAACAATCCCTCTCCAGCATATTTCTGTGCTCTTGAATTTCCTAGAAGGGAGCTCTGCTGCAGCAGTCAGGGCTGAAGGCTCAGATGCCAGCACTGAGGAAGGGTGACACAACCTTTCCCTTCCAAACATGATCGTCAGTTTTCACGTATCACTGGTTTTATCTTTCAACTCCATACATATTTTAGAACAAGCCACTAACTCAACATTATACAAGGCACATAAAACATGAGTGACACTACAAGTACTGTCTGTGAAGCGAATAACATCATTTCAAGACCCTGAATCGATCATACACTGAGCAAAGAGGATGGGCATGCTACATAATCAGCCTACAGGAGTCCTGCAGGCTCCAGTAACACCTGAATTCCAGAGGGAATCAGAGACTCTTTATTTTATGACTCCATACAAAATTGGTATTTGTCATAATAGAACAAAATTCCACTGCTTGTGTTATTATTGACAAGATTTCTCATCTCTTACTTTGCACATACTGTCCGCTTCATTAGTCCCCTTGCCATCTCTTCTGAAGGAATATTGAGAATCCAAAATGGAGACTGCAATCAAGAGAAGGTAAGTGAAGCAAATACCTAGCTGGAGGATGTCACATGAATTACACAACTACACAGTTCTGGTCTGTAAAAAGAGAACATGCATACTGAAGATAAAAAAAGTAATTAAAAAATTTAATAAAAAATTAAATCTGTTAACTTTAATTATATAGAGAACATGGGGATAAAATAATTTAATTGAGACAAAATTGTTTACTCAGCTTGAATGTCTGAGAAATTCTGTTATGTATTTAATTTTTCCAACATAACTGACTTGGTAAAATACTGTTTGCACTTCTCTTGATTATTCACCTGCTAAAGGCTGGAAACACTTTGTTACACAGCGTTCAGTAATCCCAGTAACATTCTCTGACCAAGCACTGAGATCAGAATCATATGGCTTCCTAGCTGCACTCCTCTGTCTCTCTGATTTAGAGGCAAACATCAATTCTTAAACTGCTGCTGAGTGTTTTCAGGGTTCAGATATTCTAAAAAGCAAAGAGAGCCTCCCAGCAGATGGCACTGCTTCTTTTCATGCTGGTAAGTGAAGACATCCTGAGGTGCATTTTGTACATCTTTTTTCCACTTCTGAGTCTTTACTGAAATTGAGAAGTCCTCAGTTATGGGAAGATTTCTGATTTTCCTACGAAACTTCAATATTTATTCAGCTGCCTATATTTAACAGAAATACTGTTAAGAATATAGATGCATACCATACACAAACTCAAGTAAAATATTTGGTACTTGCTTACATTTACACGAATTTCCTGCTCGCCACTGAATTGTCCACCACAAAGGGAGAGCAATGACGTTATTTCCTAAAGTGAAAATATAAAGGTCAGGCTTTAGAATCATTAACTAATGTTATACAGAAAGACAGAAAGACCAAATGGCAGCATGACACAAATTCTAATGCAGATGGTGGATTGGGCAAAAGTTCACAAGTAAATTCAGATTGTATGTACCGTTCATGAACTGAAAATTAAGACTCCGCTGCTATAAAAACAGCTTTCTCAAAATTAATTGACCAATGCCATGAAAATTTCAGTAATCAAACCCCAGCATTTTGCATTTTCTCTTTCATCAGAATCTTTACTGTTCAATCATACACTCTTACAATATTCCTCCTACAATATTATCCACTCTCGTCTTAAAATATTTTTCTGACTAGGTCTCATAAAAGCGATATTTCATTAGTAACACTGACCCAAGGCTAGGATCAACAGATCATCTGGCTAAAAAATCTGTCCTTGCTTGTTCCATTAAGTTTTTGACAAATCATGTCCCTAACATAGCTCATCACAAAACCAAACAAGCTGAGCAGTCACCAAAATACAAGAAATGAGAAATGGCTCTACTTTCTTCACCAGCCATATCAATCAAGCGTCACCAAAACCTTGGTGATAAAAAGAAAAGCTTTCTGTTACATGTGTATCATCTTCTTTTTACTTCATCCGATCACCTTGCCTAAAGAAAAATCGGGTTGATCATAAATACATAAACTCAGGTTCCAGTCCTGTAAAGCAAATAGGAAAAAGCAATGCACAGAAGAAAACGTTAATGAAAACAAGGAAACTAAATGATTCAAGACATATTAAACATTTTGTAACATGTAACAGTCCAAGCGATGAGGGAACATCACCCAGTGAAACAGACCATGGCACTGAGTGCCACATCCCGTCTTTCCCTGAACACCGGCAGGGACGGTGACTCCACCAGCCCCCTGGGCAGTCC
Source organism: Brachypodius melanocephalos (assembly GCA_013398615.1). Classification (NCBI taxonomy): domain Eukaryota; kingdom Metazoa; phylum Chordata; class Aves; order Passeriformes; family Pycnonotidae; genus Brachypodius; species Brachypodius melanocephalos. The sequence continues at coordinate 20,688,570 of VZSR01003807.1, forward strand.
ACGGAGAGGGGCCCTGGCAGCACCAGCCTCTCCTGCACACAGGGCACGCTGGCGGGAGCTGCCGTGTAACTTAAAAAAAAAATTTAAAAGTCACCAAAGCCAGAAACTTGAAAGCATTTTTGTAACCCCAGCTTCCGCTTCTCACACGCAGCCTCGAGTACTCTGCTGGCAACCTCTCCTAGTGCCAGAGGCTCTGGAAAAGCGAGCGGCAAGGAAAGTGCTGCCTTAAAGCCACCGCGCGGAGGCTCTCCATAAGCCTGGGGCAGAGGGGTAAAGGGAGCCCCACGCCTAAGGGTCCCTTCCCAAAGGACGCGGGGAGCGGCGAGGGAAAGGGCGCCGGGCGCTCCGAGCCCCCGGCGCGGCCGAAGAGAAGGGACCCCCGCCGTGGTCCAGCTCCCCCGGGGCCGCCCTGTCCGGGAGCGTCCCGGAGGAGAGGGGAGGGGAGGGGAGGGCAGCGCCTCTCCCGGCCCCGGTCGCAGCCCCAGTCGCGGTCGCGGCCCCGGTCCCGCGCAGCGCTCACCGGCAGGCGGAACTCGAGGTGCTCCTGCGCCAGCAGCAGCAAATAGCGCCTCAGCGCCGAGGCCGCCAGCGCCATGTCCGGCCATCCCCCGCCTCCCGCATGCGCCGCCGGCAGGGAAGGGCGGGAGCGGCGGGAGGAGCCCGGGAAGGGGCGTGTGGCGGAGAGACCCCCGCGGGCCTTGCAGCACACTTAGCTGCTCAGGCTATTCATGCATTACAGTTCATTTCATCTCCTCCTCATCCTCTTTGCAGTTATATTTTGGTTGTGCTTTATCACGCACGCCACGTGTCAGTGCAGCCGTGCCTGCGTATGGTTTATAAATAACTCGTGTACACTGGGGACACGCTCTCTCGGGGGTGTTTCACTGCCAGGGGCGCGCTGCGGCCTCTGCCGGCCACATTTAAGGACCTGGAGCATTAAATAACACTAAGAATTAACAGGTGCCAAAGGAGTCGCGTTCCTTTTTCCGTGGGAAGGAGGTCAGCGCCGGCGGCGTGGGTGTCGCAGCAGGTAGAGAAACACATTCCCAGGAAAGGGGCAGAGGTGTGACGGTCCGGCAGAGGGGCGAAAAGGGGTTTGTCTTGCGGATTATGCTTTATTTTAATATCTAGTCTTGATAACTGTAATCCCGTACTCATTGATCCCCCCTCTGTTGTGCTGATCTGAAAGGTTCGTTTTATCCAGTTTTTGGTAAACTGTTTATTAGGACCAGGCCAGCTCTGCACTGAACTCATGTTCTGTGTTGTATGTGCTGATTTTGGACAGTTTGTTTTTTGGTGGTTTGGTTTTTTTCCTCCTAGATGGCTAAGATTTTGCTGTGAGCACTACACGGGACATCTTCTTTATGCATCTCCATAATCTCATCCTGCAGCTTCTCCAGTTATCCCTTCCCACAGTAATCAAAACTGAGGTTACTGTGAAGCTTTAGCCCTGATGATTGACAAGAAAGCAATCTAAAGCGACCTGGCACCTAAAGGTGAGCTTTCCTAGAAGAGAAAGAAAAGAGGTAGATGTGGATCCAGCTTGTTCACCTCAGTAGTTGAGAGCTGAGACCCAGCAATAATATCTTGCTGAACTGCTGACAAACCCTGTGAGCCTGAGATTGCTTCCGAAATCTTGGAAATGCTGACAGAGCTTTAGTGAAACAAGTCTGCTTTTATTTTTCCAGTCTCTCTCACTTGAAATTTCTTAGCTGTATTGCTTCCGTTTTAGAAACTCCATAGAAGGGGATGTTGGTATTATTTTTAAGCTTAATCTCTTTGAAACTGGTTTTGCTTACTTTATCTGCACTGCCTTGCCTTGGGGCATTCTGTGTGTTCTCAGAAGGTGAACACCTGTTTTTCACTGATACTGTTTCTTACAGAAGACTTTAACAAAAGCCCTGTTTTTTTCTTGCTTTTGACTTGAGGATCAGTGCAAAATCTCTGGCAGTGTTTACATGTTGCTCTACTTAGTTTGAAAGTGAATGTACGATTTACGGAGTATTTGATTCTGACATAAAAACAAAATGCTTTTCAGATGCTGTGTTTGGAAACAGAACGTACATTCCTGTAATGCCACTGAGGAGAATCAAGCAGTTTGTTAGTGTGGATGTGGAGAGTCATCTTAAAAACATTGCATAACTCTTCTAGGGAGAGAAAGGAAGAACATTTACACTTTTTAGCCCTCAGGGGAATTTTATATACATAAAGTGTAATTACTCAACTTGAAATTTATCCAAGAAGATAAAATTAACCACCTTCCTCTTACAAAAAGGGTAACAATGGTAATATACAACAATCGCGAGTTTCAATTTAAAAGTGAGAGACCACGAATGAAAAGCCGTTATTTCATATGTGCTGTTCCTTATTATTCCCAATTCCCCTCTCTGGCGGTCATGTTGCCACTCTTATGCTCACCTCGTGCACCCCTCTAGACCCAGAGGCAACACAAGTGGTTTTTTACTGACCTGGAGGTTCTGCTGGGGAATATAAGGAATCCTGTCCCTGCTCATGGGTTCATGTGCAACAGCACCATATGTATGTGTGTAAGTGCTCATAAAATCTTACTTTTAAAACAATCCTTTCAAAATACCTGGTGTAATTCAGCTGTTAAACTGTTCAGAATTTGCATTTCCGTCCATTTCCCCGTAGAAAATCCGGCACCAATTCTGTGTTTTAACTTCAGATGTCGGTAAAAGTATCAGCTCTACTTAGGTGCTGCTACCTGGAAACTCCGGGTATTTCAACAGGTGAACGAGCCAGCAAAGACATGGCTATAGCACCTCTGTAGGGATATAAAAGTCTGTCCCTAATTCACCAGAATAACCACGTCCTGCACAGGCAGTCCATAATCCAAGCGCATGGAATGCCCCAGGTGGTGAGCAGCCCGCGTACCGGGAGTACCGGGAGCGGTGAGGCTCTTCCAGCGCTGCCTGCCCTCGGGCTGTAGCCGGCAGACATGGCCGTGCAGCGCAGCCTTTTAAGGGAGAACAATCTATTCTGCCTTTGTCTTCCTCACTAAATAGGGTGTTGCAGGCAGAAACGCGCTCCCTAACTGGATTTTTACTTCTCCTTGCAGTGCCTGATGAGGAAAAATCCCCCTGTTCCGACCATATATTGGCGTTTCGGCTCCAGATAACATCTTCTGTGCATAATAACTTCCACAGTCAGCGGGAACCTTGTCGGCACGGCAAGGTGAATTTGTCCACCTTTAATCGGCGTCCAGGCAGGAGAGAGGCTTCCCACCCCTGTGCATGGGTTGGCGTGCCGCTGCTGCCGCTCGGGGATGGTTTGCTCTCTCCGCAGCTGAGCCAGCACTGCCTCAGATTGTTTGGGAAATCAGCGGGGCTGCCGGGTACCAGGATAAAGTTCTTGAAAAGGCGTCATTGCAAGAAGAGTGAGTACTGCCCTATGTGTTGCACGGAGGCTGCGGCGTTTGTTCGGTAAGTGCGGGACCCGTGGAGCACCGTGTAACCTTGTAAGCATAATTTGCTGCCCTGTGTTCCTAAATTACTTCTGAATTTCACCTGAATCACTTTTACTTTCTTCATTGACGTAGAATTATGAGTGGATTTAAAATCTTCAGATATTTAACCTCCTTTTCAGCAGCCTTACGTCTCACTCGGGCAAAACCCTTCCAAAAAAATACCAGGCTAATTTTTTTTTCCTTCACAGCTGACAGTGCATACAGGAACCATAGTTACAGCCAGTCACTGATTCGTTTCCTGCTTGAATGCCATAAAATATTTTCAGAAATGGAAGGTGATAAAGGGCAAAGTGCTAAAGCTACCAGTGCAGTGGGTGACCTGAGGAAAAGCTGGCAGACCTGGGCAGAGGATCACATTGAGTATCAGAGGAAGAATCCGTTCAGCAGTGACGACAGGCTTGCGTCTAAACCTGCGCATACTCACAGAGGAGATCCTACCTATGGGAGACCCCCTGAAGGGTCTCAGACAGAGCAGAGAGGGAAAGATGCTCACTCACACGTGGGAAAGGAAGTAGAAGAGCTGTGCTTGGTCATCAGAAGAACTGGAGAGGTGGGAGAAGATGGACACGTGACTGTGACATTCGGGAAGCTGTTTGAAACGTATGTGACTATTTCCAATAAAGTAGTGGGAATCTTGTTAAGGGCCAGAAAACACGGTCTGGTTCATTTTGAAGGTGAAATGCTTTGGCAAGGAAAAGATGATGATGTGGTCATCACTTTACTACAATAAGGCTCTGTCCTGGAATGAACTTCATGCTTCCCTTTGGAAAAACATATCCATATCTTCACAAGTTTTGGTTACAGAATTTCAGCTCAGCTGCCTACTGGGACACAAGCAGGAGAGGAAATGGGTGAGAAGGATAAAACATATTTTTGTAAAGATGGTAGAGATTTGGACAGAAATTGCAGATTATGAGCTGCTCCATCACGCTCACATTGGATTGTCCTTGTTATCTACTTCCAAGTATATGAGAGTTCTTCAAATAACTCTGGCCTACTGCTTTTAGGTTACTGAAAGTATAAATTACTAACTTGCTGTCCTACAACACTGATTCCTGCAGGTTGTGAAATGCTGCGTGGGAGAAAGGGATTGGTAAAATGTGGAAGTGAAAACTCTTGCGGGAACTCAGATACTTCTTCCAACAAAGAGCCTGGTATATAGCAAAAGTTTAGGTTCAATCTCACATGGTTAAACTGAATAAATGGAAATTATTTTCATTAAGTAGATGGAAATTCCCAAACTTACAAAAATATCACAGGATATCACATTTAGGAACTTGATGGTTCCTAAATTAGTTGCATCTTGCTTGGATTTTGGACAGCTGCACTAGTTCTGGTATTTAATAGTCTAATCCTAAAATCATATCTTCTCCAAACCTTCTGTGTCTCTTGTTCTTTTTGTTTTCTATCTCACACCATTTTAACCTTTTTTGTTCTTCTAACATTTCAGATGTCCACAAAGCTCTGCAGCCTTTCTGGCAAATTCAGCCATACCCCTTCACAGAAGGTAGGGTGCCACAATGTAAAGATGGAAAAGTCAACAGAAACTTGGTATTGGGGCACCTGTGCACTCATAAGGAAAAAAAGACTCTTCTTTTACCAAAATGTAGCAATGTTTTTTTACAAGAGGAGAGATACTGTAGTGCCAAATGCATAAATAAAAGTATAGCAGCACAGTCCCATACCTCCTTTACCTGTTTCAGAGCAGTTGTGAGCTCTTCAGAAAGAAAACTAAAGGATTGGTTATGTAAAATAGTTGTAACAGTGCTATCAAAAATAATCAAGAGCTGTATTTACAGTAGTTCCCAACAATAAAGCTGTATAATTAGAAATCTAGAGTTCTATTTTTTAGCAGTGCAAATAGAAGCTTCTGTGTGGTGTTAAATACACTACTTGATAGGTCTTTAAAATAAGATACTGTCTTGAATCAAAAGGATATTAAAGTTCAATTTAAATTAGGAACCCGATAAAAGTGATATGTAATTTTATGGTATTTATATAAAAGAACTTCTATTGCAAAAAGCCTAAAAGAATGGCGTTTTGTTTTGATGTTGTCATCCAGTGGAGATTTGCACCAAACTAAGTCTTTGGCTGAGGATTTCATTTTTACCCTGGCTTTTTTTTTTTTTTTTTTTGTGAAAGGACAATGAAAAGAGAAAAAAAAAAGGAATAAATTAATGTGCTGAAATAAGTTTATATGGGGAACAGGGCAGTCAGATGCAGGTAGAGAATGGGTTTTAATCACCACATAATTTTACGACATTGGAAAAGGAGAAATATATGCTGCACGAGGCACTGTTGGTGTGCTCCCTTAGGTTTCAAACCTACTACTTCTTTCTAAATGGATCTGCATCTTGCAGCTGAAAAAGAAGATACGTAGTTTGCGACCATAACATATTTAAAATGCTTTGTTCTTGTTGGAAAAGCATTTCTTGCCAAATGACATGAGCACACCTCAGGGTATTTCAGCTCCTGTTAGAGGAAGTCTTTACATGCACACAGATTTCAACACCAGTTGAGCTTTTTATAGTGCAGATGTGGAATGCGTTTTGTTTAATTCTAACAATTCTGAAATCCACTCGGTTCTGCTGTGGTGTCAGTTCATAACTTGCAGGAAGCAGCATCAGGCACTTCAAGTGTCACCAGCTGAGTAATAGAATGGCACTATCAGGAAAACTAATAGATTGCTGGACAGTGTACGAGTAGTTGATGGCAAGACACACATGAGGCAGTATGTAGCCTGAGCTCCATAAGATGCAAGTCCAGCTCACAGAAATTTATTAGATTTTAATTAAAACTGGCTCAAATAATTAAATAGCAATCTAGGCTGTCACTGCCATGTAAATGGTAGATGCTTGAGCACATCTACAAGCACTTTAAGTACACCTCTGATCAAAACAGCAGCAGAGCAAACCCTTAATGACATGGTCTTACCTACTTTGTAAGCAACTAAAAAGAGCTTACTCTATTACTATCTTTTTAATAGAACCAAGGATTACTATATAACAAAACTATTATTTATAGAGGGATTATTTTAAACAGTTACAGAGCCATGTTTCCAACCTGCCAGCTTTAGATGAGCATTCTGGAAAGTGTGACTGAAATCCTTCTGTGTGCCCATGCAATGATTATAAACACAGAGCTGCCAAACTGGCTCAGCACACAGGTTAACAAATCCAGTCTTGTGCTTCCAGTATTTAAAAAAAAGACAAAAAGATAGATAATAGAACTGGTCAGCTTGTCCACTGGTACACTCTAGAATAAAAAATATTCCTGAAGCTTATATAGTCATGAATGCATCATATCTAATGCACGTGACTCAGTTTAGCTACAAGTTTTACAAAATTAATGCTTCGTCTGTGATTAGATAAACATCTTCAGATGAATTAGGAATTTAAACTTTTCAACATGCAACTATTTTTTTTCCAGCAGGCTTCCATTAGAGTAAGTGGAGCAGAATTTATTAAATTATTTTTGCAAAAATTGTAGCATGTGAGGGGTTTTAGTATTACAGATTATTTGGAGTAGTAAGTAACCCTCAAACTTTTAAAAGGTCTTCTTGCCCTACTAAGCATATTTCAGCTGTTTAAATCTCTACTAAGCTTCACTTTGTGACAAATCACCTCAGTAGTCTTTCCTCCCCTTCCACTCAAAGCCTGTGAATTCTGCATCTGTTTTGGACTGTGTATCACATAGGGATTATCTGTGGTTTGTTTTGTCAAACACTGAAGACACTGTCACCATTTCAATAAATGTTGCACATTAGTTTGAAATTATAAGTTTTTATGCAGCATTTTATTGTTTACGAGTTTCTCAAATTTCAAATGCAATTTTCACGGGTTTGCTCATATTCTCCTACTTTTATTTACAACTCACACTTAAAAAGACCTTGGAATAGTCTGAGGAGTTACTACCAATTTAACCACAATTTCTTTATATTTTTAACAGCATTTTATGTGTATCTGTTTCATCCTTTCAGCATAAAAGCATTGTTCTCTGGGTTCGTGTTAGGTTGGGAGTTTACGTAAAACAGTTGAGCAAGACAGTACAAATAAAGCTTTGTCATTCCTAAACATGAGGTGAAAAAAGCAGCTTTTCTCAAGACTGCTAATTCTGGATCAAAGAACAAAGCCAGCAGCAGTGGCTAAGAAACTTTACTTCTCCAGGCTCTTGGAGAATAAGAGCTTCTGAGTTCATGCTCCTTATTGATCTTTGCTCCTTAGAAAGCTCTACAGATGATTTCTGAAGTTTTAAAATTACTAAAAGCTTCTATAGAAGACAGTGACAAAGGTAATAGAATCTGCCCACTGTCTCTTCCAGGGGCTAGCCAGTAATTCAGAAACATATTCGAAGTATTCAGAAACATATTCGAAGTATTAGGTTAGGCTTTTCAGAAAGTATTTCTTTACCTAATTAAAAAAATTATCTGCAGAGTCCAAGAATGGTTGTCAATGCAGAAGGAAAAGAGACCACAATTCTGTGCTGAAAAACACTAATGAGAGGCTGAGCATTCCTCAGTAATTAGTGTGCCTCTGCTTAATGCTTTGCTGTTTCAGCTGTTTTGAGGCCTGGCTGTTGCTGTCAGGGAACATGGGATTTCCCCATCTTTGTCATCAGCAAACTCTGGAAGTGACATTATACTCAGATTTTTACCTTTCCAGTCTTGTCTCCAAAGCTGAGATACAAAAGTTGGCCTTTGTGCTTTCATATACATTTGGCAACATACAGAGTCTGCCTGGGATGGAGGTAACTTCCTTCAGAGCATCCCAGGTTTTGGGTGTGACTGAAGTGTTGATAACACAGCAGTTCTGGTGATTGCTGAGCAGTGCCCACACAATGCCAGGGCCTTCTTTCTCCTGCTCTGCCCCTTCATTGGGCAAAAAGCTTGGAGACAGCACAACCTGCACACCTGACACTGGCTGGCCAGCAGGGATATTCCATGACATACAATGTCTGGAATAAAAGCCGAAGAGAGGGCTTTTTTTTGGGGGGGTGGGGGGGTAGGGTCACTGCTACTGGCCTGCCTGTGAGAGGTCATGAATGACTACCTTTGCTTTTTTCTTCCTCATTCCTTCACACATTAAACTATCTTTATCTCAACCCATGAGCTTTTTCCATTTTGTTCTTTCTGTTCTCCCACCCCACTGGGTTAAGAGTGGGAGAGAAGAAGAAGAGTGAGCAAAGGGCTATCTAGGGTCAACCCCAACAGTCAATTATTCCACTGCACTGGAAAATCATCCCAAGATTAGCATTTATTAATCCTTTTTGACAACAGTTCACATTCATGTTTTAAATATTACATTACATTACAGAGTTAGGTACAGTTACATAGGTTAATTACAGATCAGAACACATACACAGTACTAACTCTTGAAAGTCCTTAATATTCAGATATTTCACTAATTTAGGAGCCAGCTCAAACCTCTTAATCTATTGCACAGTCAAAGTTTGGTGACTTTAAGTCACTCTTTTCCTACCAAATATAACAAATTAAAACCCTAAAGGACTGCAAATGACATCAGGTGCCCACTAATAACAAGTCATTAGGAAGGAAATCTTAAAGACAGAGAGAGCTGTAAACTCTGCCAGGTAGAAAATGCAGCTCTTCAGAAGGGTGCAGACTCTGAAGTACTGTAAGAATATTACAAGACACTGTATCACTAAGGCAATGGGTGCTGGATCCATGGAAGATACAGAATATTATATTCAGGGAAGCTTGCAGGTGCAACAGATGTTCTCACTTCAGCTGCATCTGAACGCATCAGGCAAGGGCACTTGGTTAATTCGGCACCAAGACAAGCTCTGTGAACAAAGAAAATCCACCCCATGTGTTCTGGAGTTTTAAGTTGCCAAACAGTCTGCCTTATTATGGTACTGAAAAACAAGTGCTAGCATTCCTGATTAGAGTCATGCAGCCAAGACAAATGTTCAGCAGGTTCCTTAAGCAACTTGGCATGTTCCAATTTTGGGCTGAGTCCCTGCTATCCCAAAGTCAAATCACATTGCTCTTATGTAAGTCTGCCACACACACACACACACACACACTGCAATTCAGACCAGCTTCTCCTGTGACTTCATTTAGAATCCAAATTTGGCCAAGGCATTAGTAATCTGCAAGGGACCTCAAGTGAGAATAAGATCAGAAAATCTGGATTTTTCTATCCACTGCCATGCAGAAGAACAGTATATTAAATACATTCTTCTGAACTCTTCACATTTTTTGTAAACATACAGTAATTAATTTCAAATATTGTACACCTAAGAGGGAAAAAAGAACTCTTTAGGTCTATTTACACGTTATACAGCATTATCACATTTTGGACACATACTGTATTCACTTTTAATGTGTCACTGTGATGCAAACAAGTCAGGTAACATTGAAGTGGTTTAGCACCAGAAAGTCAGTACTGTACTTTCAGCAAGGTACCTACTCATCACGAGGCATAAGTAACATATCATACAAATGTAGATGGGAACAAATGTTTGAAATGTTACCTGCAATCCCAGAACAATGCATCTTGAAAATAAAAGCTTGATTCCGCAACAAATGCTCCCCTTGGTACCATTCACATGCTGTTAGTTGGAACTCATTGCCTTGGTTGCAGTACATTCTGCTGCTACACTTTGTCTTTTAATAAGAAGAGTTCTCTGCCTGTGTGCATGCATGTGTTTATTACATATGTATCTACACAAATATAGAATTATAACTAAAATACATGACACTGTTGCCAGGGAAGTATACAGACTGACATATCCGAATGGAAGAATTAGGTTAGCAGCCACAAATTCTGTGTGTGTTTCCTCATAAGGAACTAAAGCTTTTTTTATCCTGGGATATTATTGGCAACATCAAACTCTGCAACCTTAAATCAGAGCTCAAAGACCAAACTGGCTGACAACACAAGCTTTCAGCTGGCAGCATTTTCAGTTTGCAGTCTCTCGATCAGTTGTTCAGCCTATGAAAGAGAGAAAGCAATACATTAACTACACCGTGGGCCTTCAGTTTACTGAAAATTCCATTTTGAAAATAGTGACACTAACAGCATTTGCCTTTCACTTGTACAGATAAAGTGTACAGGAGAAGAAGAATACAACAATTGCTTTCAATAGCAGACTCACAGTTTCCACCAAACACTCATGAGGTGATCAGAAGAGGAAACATAACCTCTGGAGGACAGAGGAGGTTTGAGGAAATAAACAGCAGATCTGTGTTAAAGCACTGTGACTTCAGAGACCTCAGAAGACAGCAGTGCTTGGAACAACCAAGTGGTAAGGCCTGGGATTCTCTGTGAGTCACTCTAGACCAGCATGTTGTGACCTCTCATCACTCATCCAGCTGCACCACCAGCCACGAATGCTGCTGGGGGACAGAGGGCATTCACATGTGTGGCTCCTGTCACGAGCCACTACCTTGTCCTTTTGTCACATCACTGCACCAACACATACTTTTGTCATCATACATGGCTATTTATGCATTGTGGGTGGAACTGGGGCAGCTGTGCTTTGTACATGTAACAGCACCAGCTCACAGAGCCCTCAGGAAGGCTCAGGGCAGGAGAAAGTTTGCCAACAAGCAGGCCAGATTGGGCACATGGAGGCTAACAGGGCACTTTTGATACTGTCGGCCTTTGCTTTTTTTTGCCAGTCCTACTGAATTCATCTCTTAATTTGATCTAGTGCTTGAGGCTTTATTAAGATCTCCAAAGGAACGACATTAAAAAGTGAAAAGCTCAAGTTTGGCATATTCTAACAGTAAATTTTGCAGACAGTGAAAGTGTAATCAGGTAGGAGCAGCTCAAGAGGACTTCAGTAATTATTGCAGTTCATTTACAAATAAAGCTACATAAAGCATGCAACTGAAAATTACATTCCCTGAATCCTGTTTTGTGTTATTAAACAAGAACAACATTCAAGACACTATAATTAGAACCCCCCCCAAGAAAAAAATCCAAAAAAACCAAACAAACAAAAAACAAACAAACACACACACAAAAAAAAAAAAACAGCAAAACCACCACCATACCAAGAACATTCTCCAACCTGATAGCAGGGCAAAATACCAAAGTGCATCCAGACTGGATAACCAGACTTAGTATGGATCTGCCTGAACTAATCCAAGATAATAAGCAGTAAAACTACTCAGCTATATGTATTTGAGGGACAAATACTTGTAAGATGGTCAACAATGGAGCAGACACATCTACTTTTTTTGAGCTAGGAGTGAACTTCAGCAAGGTCCCACTATGAAGAAGCTGTCTATACTCTTTAGATGAGACAAATCTTTTTCAGCAACTTTGATTTGGGGATGTGCAATGATACCAGGATGCTGCAGCTACCTTGCAAGGACAGGTGCTTTGCTGTACCAAAGCAGTGAGAGTGAGGTTTAGATTTCTAGAGAGAGGTTTTCAAAGTGCTTTAGTCAGTGTCAGTTCAGTTTCAGTGCTAATCTCTACTGAAATAAATCAGTACAAACAATGTTTTTGTCAAGCAGGCATTAGGTTAGGCTACACATGACAAGATGAGAAAAAGCCCATGAAGTGATAAATGCAGTCATTAGGTGGATGTTTTCACCTACACAGGATTAACCAGGTTATGTGCAAAACAGTCCATCACATTTGAATATAGGCTTTTATATGAAAACTCAAATATTTACCATGTGTCCACAGAAGCATATCACAGATCCTGAGCTTCAGGCAAGGTCCAGAACTACTGTATTGTTTGCTGTTAGTTATTAGCACTCTATTCCTCTTCATACACATAAACATTAAGGTTTTTACCTTTATTTTTTTCTCAGTTAATGCAAAATATACATAACTGAGAACTAAAGTAACAACAAAAATACTTGGTCAGAGAATTTTTGGACACAATTAAAAGGTCAGAAAGACATTGCATTTTCAGTTCACAGCTGAAAACCTATGGCAAAGCTCACCTGCATTACACTTACCGTGATAAACCAGTAGGAGTTGATTCTGTAGTAGATCCTGGATAAGAATCCCAGCTGACTGGCTGGGGCCAGGACGTGAAGGTGCAAGTGGGCTATAGAGCAGAATGGAGGCCAGTGAAAACCCATTCTACAGAAAGAAAAAGAAGTGCAAGACAGTGGTGATGTTAATGCAGGAAGAGGCAGAACATGCAGGTTATTTAACACGGAGCTAACAACTCATTACACTTTTGTTGTACATAAAAGCGAGGACAAAAACATGCCCTTTCATTATACCACAAAAAGCTCTTCAAAAGTTCATTAATCTCCTCCTTCACATCTCTGTATTTAAAGCACATTTTTAAAAGAAAAAGTATCTTAAATATATCCTATCTAGTTTCCAGCTGGAAAGCCAACTATCAATTTTCATTATGAAGAGCCATTTCCCTATTTCTCTACAGTGCTTAAATTATGTTACAGTTTATTTCAGCTATCAAGGGCCTTAAACTGAAGTGTCCAGCACCAAAATCTAGGGAATTCTGGTATGACTGAAACACAGTGTAGTGCCACTACAATAAGCCAAAGTTTACCTCTCTTCTGGCATCTAGGATTTAGAGCATATTTGTAGCAGATAATGGAAGAGAAGCCTGTTTGGTTAAGTTGTTTGAAGTGCCCTCCCTACTCCAAGATGTGTTCAAGAAAGAATCTCAGAGCTGTAACCCAATTTGTGCCAGAACTTTATCAGAAAAAAGCATTTATATTCAGTGCCAGTAGATTTTAATTGAGAATTCACAAAATAAGTAGGCCTGATTTCTTCCATAAATCACAGTTCAGGCTCTGCCACCATCTCTAAGTAACATTTTGAAAAGTAAAAAACACACTCGACAAAAAGATGGAAGGTTTCTATCACATACCTTACATCATTCAAGTCACTAAAATTATTCTTCTGGAGAACAGCTTTTCCAACTTCCATCATTCTCTTCACTATTAAAACACAAATAAATTTCATTTTAAAAAGGTATTATCCATAATATTAACTTCAACAGACTAATCCACACTGAGATCACAGGCATGGGTTTTTCAAATATAAACACTGTAACTACTCCTAGTCAAACAAAAGACAATCAAGAGAGTGTGGGCAATGATTTACTTGAAAACTGCCACTGATACCAACTTCCACACCTGCAATGCTTTCTGGTGTGATATTATTATAAGAACTTTGGCCAAAGCCATGCTATCACCATACCCTTATTAAAAAACCCAGTAAGTACTGATTGGTTAGAATACTTTACACTAATTCCAGTGTTGTATCTCTGCTACAGGAGAGGACTCTGCCACTGCTACAGGACTTTGATCTCCAGGTCCTGTGAAGCCTGGAGTACATTTCAGAGATGGTACATAAAATTAAAATAAAATAAAATTGTCAGTCTTTCTTATTACTAGCACACAGTTTCATTATAACTGAACAATACAGTAACCCAATACAAAAACTCAAGGCAAATGTCAGAGGAATTGCCTTGAAACCAAACACATACAGACGATTTTTTTTTTCCTGGAGAAAACCACCCTATGTTAATAAGAGAAATACGGTGATGCAAGACTTGCAAAATGCAACTACAACTCTTTTCTTGCATCACCTGTAAATTTCCTTAAGGTGGAATTTCTTCATGGCTGCAGTTTCTTCTATTACTCAACACACTTAGCTAGCCATATTTTGTCAAACAAATTCCAAGACAATGTCTTCTTAAGGGGAAAAAAACAACAAAATAAGTCTAAATAAATAACAAAGCAATAAATAATGGCTTCAACATTTCAAAATCTTTTTTTTTTTTCAAAAAAATTTTAAAGTTAATTGAAACACCAGTTCTCTTTTTCATCTGTCTCTCCCTTTTTTCCTGACAAATAATGCAGCACTTGTTTGAAAGTATACACTTTATAAAATTCTTCTGTGAGCTTTTAGAATTGCATATGTATACCTAAGAAAATGCAATGAAGCAGCACATAGATGCTTTAAAAAAAAAGCTGTGCTTTCAACAAAGTGTGCAGAGGCATCTATACTCCATGCAAACTGCAATGTTTTCCCAGAACTGCACAAAAAAGGGCCATTCTAGACCAACACATAGAGGTTTCGAGAAGGGGTAAGTCCCTACCTACCCTGACTCACATGAGCTATTTCCACGTTTAGAAATAGTGCCCAAAGTTGTAATTTACCTGACAACTCCCTATTTCAGGCTGTGAAAAACTATCTTACTTTAGGTTAAGCACACACTTGCAGCCTTACCTAGCGGTATATGCTCTGACTTCAGTGTTTTGCAGTTTCCCATGTGCTTCACGGGCACCACCAGGTAGTGGTGCGGGGCACCAGGTTTTATATCTCTAAAGCAAACAAGGTCTTCATCCTAAAAAAGGATGCCAACGTTTTAAAACTGATTAGGACCAGGATAGTGGCACAGAGTAGGTAACAATGTCTATATGCCCCATATCGATGCGATACTAAATGTTACAGCTGACACCACAAGCAACAAAAGCTGCGGGTTTTTTGGAGGCAGCCGCCCGGCACGGTGCGCATCTACTGCTGACCTTCCTCAGTCCGGATTCCGCGGCGCCAGCTTTGAGGCTATCGGCTGCTGTGCCAGCATTTACGGGAGGCTCGGTGCGTTCCGTCCCAGCGATGTTTCCCCGCTCTGTCCGTGCAGGAGCTGAGGGCCCTCAGAGACGCCGCTCCCCGCCCCAGCCTTAGCCGCGATCCCCGGGCCAACCCATGACGCCCCTCACCCACCTCGCACGGGAGCAGCGCCGTGCCCGGCTCCTCCCGGCGGGCGATCCTGCAGAACACGCACTTCCCGTCGTAGCCATCGCGGTCGCCATTCCCGGCTTCGCTCCCCT
Source organism: Brachypodius melanocephalos (assembly GCA_013398615.1). Lineage (NCBI taxonomy): Eukaryota > Metazoa > Chordata > Aves > Passeriformes > Pycnonotidae > Brachypodius > Brachypodius melanocephalos. Next base: position 20,703,863 of record VZSR01003807.1, read on the forward strand.
CAGCGGCGGCGGCGGCACCCGCGGCCTCAGGCCCGGCCATGGCCGCGCTCCCGGTGCCGCTGCCGGCGCCCCGCCCGCCGAGGGAGGAGCGCCCGGCCCGGAGCCCCCGCTGGCACCGCCCGGCCCCTCCCGCCGGGCACACGCGGAGCGGAACCGGGGCTCGCTATCAAGTGTTTTTTAAAAAATGAGGGGAATAAAACCATGTGAATGCATTCTCAGTTCATTAAAGGTCGAATTGCCGCGGGGAAAAAAAAATAACACGCAGTAAAGAGGGCGGGTAGAAGGATAATAAGTGCTTATGATGCTGGATCTTTCTCGTTTTTCACCACAAAGTTATGTCATTGATCAATACAAACCGAGAACGTCCCAGAAATTTAAGCATTTTGCCCCTATAGTTCAGGTTACTTGGATTTTTATATGTGCACAAATAATCTTAAAACACCCATTTCAGCACTGTTGCAGTTTGTTCAGGGTCACTAATATAATCCCCGATATTTTTCCAACTCAAGTCTACATTTTTTCTTCTACACTCCCGGCAGTGAGGGCTAAAATCTGATGTCAGTTCTAACTGCATAAGCTGACAGCCCTGACATTGTTGCCTGCTCATGACAGCCATGCTACTTCACAGTCAAAGTAAGATTATTTCATAAAATCACAGAATGGTTTGGGTTGGAAAGGACCTTAAATATGATGTCGTTCCAACAACCGTCCCTGCCATGAGACCAGGCTGCTCAGGGCTCCATCCAGCCTGGCCTTGAACACTTCCTGCATGGGGCATCCACTTCTCTGGGCAATCCATTCCAGTGCCTCACCACCCTCCTATCAACTACTTCTGAAGCTAACAGAGGGTCTTGGTAAGTGGGAGTTAGCCTTCAAGTTCTAAAAATGTTTTAATAGTTTGTATTTAAAATCATTTGCACTGTTCATTAGACTAGAGCTGCAGTCACTGACCCCAAAACTTAAACGTATTCTTCATGCATCTCAAAAGGCATAAAGTGCTTGTCCCACAGGTGTCAGGCTACAATGTTTTAAAAGGTAATGAGATGAAAAAATTAGACTGAGATTTTCAAAAATGCTTTTATTTTTTAAAAGCAAGCTGTGCCTGTACAAACAGGACATGGTTGGCTGTTCTAGCTGAAGCAGCTCACTTGCCAGATATGCCAACCTGCAGAGTGCTAGGCAAGTCCCTTTGCAACGACCTAACCTGCTCCTTTTCTCAGTTACAAACAGGCAAATCAAATCTTTAGATTTACAAATGAGGATTGTTCTAAATGTAACTAGACTTTCCTTTGCTCTAAAGCCAGCCTTTGTGCAAAACATCCAACACAAGACCTGCACTTAAACCAGCACCAAATAAAACATCTGCAATTACCTGGGTACTGACCAGCATGATTGGTGTGTATTTGAACACGGCCCTGAATCAAAAATCTGTATCCAAGAAGCACTGAAGGAACACACATTTGATGTTGCAAGAACAAGATCTTGTTCTCCCTGAGAGAAAAATTACTAGTGACCATGATTTTCCAGTTACTTTAGGAAAGTTGTTACTGCCATTTCACTCAGAGCAAGGCTCATGGATAGCACACTTGTTCAATTTCACACATAACTGTAGTTTGTTTTCTTTTAATGCCACTGCTGTATACAATGAAAACCAGTAAAACCCAAGAACCAGGTATTTGTAAGACATCTTTGCTTTGCTGGACATAAAAACATATGTGAACACTTTGGAAATATGAAAAGGATAAATACAAAAATGATGCACATGGATTTTTGACTTCTTGGAAGAGGTTGGTCAAAACCCATGGATACCTGGATACATGTCATTCACTGCAGCTGAGAGCAGCAGCAAAAACTACCAGGTAACTGCTGTTTCCTGGCATTTCTTAGCCCTTTGTCACAGTCTGTCTCAGAGTGAATTCAAAACACAGATCTCTTTAAGCACACACCATACTACACATACAAAAAACCCAAAGCTCAAAACCAACCCCACCAGAATCTCCAACCTCCTTACCTGTATTTGTAAAGTACAGTATTGCTGAAGTTCTCTTCTTATGAGGTGGCACAGGCATTTGTCAGCATAACCTGTAACTTAAGCTGCATCCTTTCATCTTTAAAATGTTCTAAAGTTTGTGAATAAAAGATAAAGCATCTGTAACAAGTTTCTGAATGCATAAATTCCTTTATTGAAAATATTGTGATAGCACTGCATTACATATATTCAATATTCATAGTTTCAAGGGTCACAGAATTTTGATTGAACAACACTGTTTTGAATATAGACCACAGCGTTTAGATATGCTTTGACAAGGATAATATAATGGAGTAAGTTGTAGGTAGCAATAGTGAAATGTATGCAAAATGTCGAACTTGGTTTCATTTTGTTTGTTGTGGGAATTTTTTGCTGGGTATTTGTTTGGTTGGGTTTTTTTTAACTATTAAGTGGTCTTCTGCCACCATTTAAAAGAGCAAGGAGTGTTAGATAGTCTGGGTATCTTCAAAGCATTATGCTGTTAACAACTTCCAAAATATTTTAAAGCATTAACAATAAGAACTTTTCTTATGGCTGTAGTAGACCACAAAGAAAGGAAGTGTGAAAAGCTCATGTGCAGCGTGTTACAGGCTTACTGTGTATAGCTTTTTTTTTTTTTTTTTTGGACTGTGAAACTTCTGTGCAGCATTAAGATTTGGAAATGCTTTTTGAAAGAAAAGCAATTGGCTTTTTAAAAATTACTTAATCTATTCAAAAAGCAAAGAGCAGTAACTAAATTGAGTTGTATTACTCAGTTAATAATATTCCAACATTAGACTGTACCGTTTTAATGCACACTACTGTCTCTAAAATCTGCCTTTCTCAGGACAGTGAAACATTCAAGTCTAAGGGCAGGACAGCATCCTAATACTAGTTAGGTCTGGATTGTGTAAACAAAACCACAGCTTAATGGCAAAGCAGAATTCCTTAGCAAGCAGTGAAGATTGCCAGTCCTCTCTCACACTCTCTCCATTTACCAAATGTTTTGTAAGTTTGTAATATATTTTATTCATAAAATAAATTTTACAAATTTTGTAACATAGATTCTTTTCAGCTTTGGTAGTGGGGGAAAGGGAAGTATCTGATAATTTCATGAAAAACAAACAAGAGTATTTAGTTGCCTGTCAAATCCTAAACCAGACTAGTGCTTGAAGTACTTTTTAAAGGGAAATTATATATGTAATTATTAGGAAAACAAGTTTTACACTAACATGACCTCACCTGTTAGGAAAAGAACTTTCTTCTCTAAATCTCAATTGTATTTTCTCCTTAACAAATTTTTCAATTTGTAGAGAAATGCTCATAAAAACACAGTGGGTGGCTTACTTTGAATCATTTGGTGGTGATACAGAAAACCAGTTCTCTTAGAAATGTCCTTCATAAACAGTCTAATAACACTCGGGCATGTGCTCAGAGCATGCTATCCCAATTCTGTGGACTGCAACACAACTGATAAAGTCTACACCAGGGGGCGGTTGCCCAGTGTCTCCATACACTGCCAAAATAGTAATCCATTAACAGGAATGTGACAGCAGAGTTAAGAAAAAGCACTATCCACCTTCTCCCTCATTTCAGGAAAAGAAAATGAAACAGAATTATGCACTCAAGTGTTCCTGCCAGGAAAACAAACCCTCTAATTAGGGTGTAATGAAAACCAAATCTCATTTACAAAATAAAAATATAAAAATTAACTTCAGAAATCAAATAAATTGATTCAGAATAAATGCCAATGCATAAGAAACCTACCTCAACAGTAATTATCAAAATGAGATTTCAAACATTAAACAAAAAACCTCATAGCTAATACATTTACAAAAAAAAAAAATCTACTATACAGTAACAATAAATAAAATATTTTTAAAAACATGTTCCCTTAAGTGCTGCGTACACCTATTTCTGATTCTTTTCCATGGCAAACAGTATGCTGTAGATTTTGGTAAAGTAACCTTTTATTTTTGGTCAGCATTTGCATGTTGAACATAAATACACATGGAATGTACTAGACAGTTATAGTTCTTCCACAGGATCTTTTTCACAGTTACATAAAAAGTTTTCAACTTATACATCATGAACATTTTCATAAGCATTGTATCTTCAATGGAAGAGCGCTGAAGAGGAAGTAAAAAACACTTCAGAGTGATCTCTTACTGTTCTGTCTCTTACTGCCTCTCAAAACCAATTCTTTTATTCTTGGGTTGTTTGGTTGGCTTTTTTGCGTAGTCATGCTCTAGTACAAACTTGAGGAAAAAGCGTGTAACATTGTGAGGCAGCCTGCACCTTCTGGATAGCTTTTAAGTGCCTAATGGATCCAGTCCTTAAGGCAGTCAGTGTTTCACTCAAATGTCCATACTTCTACATCTTGTATTATGAAATCTTCTTTCTTAGTTAAGATGTCATTATTGAAGGTGCTGCAGGAGTTACTTCGCCCATGATACAAATCTGCATCTAACCATAAACCAAACCGGCCACTAGAAGGGAAATACACAACAGATTTGGTGTTATATGGAGCAGTAAAAGCACTGAGAGATGTATAAACAATCAAAGAAGTGATACAGAGGAACCTGGTGAGGCCAAATGTGAAGAGTTCAGTCCTGGCAAAGAAGCTCGTGGAGCAGTCTCCTTGCCTTTGTTTGCACCAGTGAGCAGGCAGTGCGCAGCACCTGCGAGTGCCCACAGCCCTGGGCCAGCCGGCTGCTCACACTGCCAGCTGCGGCTGCACCAGGGCACAGGCCTTGGGGTCGCTCCCCTGGCTGGCTGGATGTGGACAGAGCACTTTCTGGTTATCCACTCCCAATGCAAACCACACTTCCTGTCCCACTTGGCGGTACAACCAACTGCTGGTTGTACAGCCTTAGCCTGTGATTTTGTACCTACTGACCTTTCAAACTCATGACCTGATTATGCCCTCTCTGTATCCTTACTCTGTGCATCAACAGAAAAACAACAACTTAGTAAGGGCCACGTGATAAACCCTAGAAAAAACTGATGGCAAAATTGCCATTAGGGATTATCTTCCAGTGACAAACCACTTCAGCAATGAGTGATGTATCTAACCAAAACATCTGTTTTTTATTCTGGCTAAAAACAACCCCAGCTCTGCAACAAACCCTACTTGTCTAACATCAGTCAGTCTAAGCAAACAAAATAGCTCTCAGTAACAGAAATCAGATTGCTGAGGTATCTCTGCTAAACATCTTACTAAAAGTAAGTTCAGCCACCTAACTGGTAAGTTTTTCTTGCACCTACCATTGCCCCTCTTTCCATTTAATTTTTTTTTAAAAGCTGGCTGTATGAATTGGAAACCAAACACTCACCCTCCACCTCCAAGCTCCAGAGAGGTAGTGTCTCCGTTGATGAAGTAGGTGTTTTCTCCACTCCATTTAAATACCTGAGGCGGGAAAAAACATGAACTTACTTGGACTGTGAGGATTCTTGTAATCCCAAACTACTGGGTACCTACTCTGAGCAGCTAAGAGGTGTGCTCCTCTTTTATCTTCTTCTTGAAAGGGGAAAAAGGTAATGTAGAAAGTAAAGGATCAATACATATTTAAAACTATGAACAAAGCCTAATCCTTACTTTAAATTCTGCTTCACTCTCTAAATCAAGTGGTACCCTCTTAAAAAGAAACAATGTGTTCAATACGGAAAAAGTGCATGAGCATCAAGGGGTATTTCAGTAGCACTCTTATCTCTGTTTTGTTGTCACTGTGATTCTAAGAATGCATGAAATTATATCCTCTTCTTGATGTCACTGCCTTCCAAGGTGAGACTTTGACAGTCCACCCCTTAAATCCTTCCTGCTTTCCTCTTCAATTAATTTAAAACCCTCCCCTCACCCTGACAGACTGTTCCCTCTTCAGAGAATTACAGATACTTCTGCTTAAAGCATTGTATTGAAGCAATGAATAATTAACTGCATTCATCAACATCTGGCACATCTTCTACACTCAAACATACTATCATCATAAAAATCTCATAAATGTTTCAGAAGTAGAACCCAAAAATCTTATTTCGGAAGGTGGACACCCGCTTACCTTGAAATGTGGACTGAATGTGTAGAGGAATGTTTCACCAGTGCCATAGTAATGGTCACTAAACCTGAAGGGATGCGTGGCATATGCTCCAAATATCTGTCGGAAAAAAATCATTACAGTAATTTGTGGAAAGTGCAGAATTCAGGAGAAAAACCGCCAAACATTTCAAAATACTTTCTAAGAACAACTGAGCTGATTTTCACGTTAGAAGAACCAACCAGTAAAGTGTATCAGCTATGCAAGTATACCTCCACATCTTCTATATCCTGCATGTTAGAAGCCAGATGACAACAATGGCAGCGGCATTGCTGACTCTAGCAGCTACTGAAGATGAGACCTCCAGAGAGCCATTGCTTGTGATGGCTCCTTAACTGAGATACCTAAGAAAGGTGTTTCCAAAGGCACTACTGCACTCACTGCAATTGTAAAGCTTTTATTAGTGTTGAAGTACTTTCCTGTGGTAACTCTAGTTTAGGCAGTAGAAAATATAAAAGAGTACACCCATGTCTTATTTTGGTTTGACATCACTTCACAGTACGAGTAGCGTTTCATAATGATCACTGTCCAAAATGCTGCCCTTTCTGCTCAACCCCTGCTGAACAAGTGTTCCTCACCTGGTTGTCCATGTCCTTGATGACAAGGAGAACTGGGCTGTCGAGAGAAGCCGATTTGCGGTACAGAGTCTTCAGGCTGGTCCCGTGCTCCAGCGTGCTGTAGGCCAGGTGCCACGGGTAGCCCTGCACCCGTGCGGGCAAGCGCCGGGCAAGCTGGGCAGGGAGCAGGGAATGAGGGAAATGGTTACACCAGCAACACAGGCAGTGCCCCAGCCCATTCTCTTTCTCACAATGGGCAGACAGCACCACATCTAAGAAGGAAACCTGAGGGTTTTCCAGCTGTACCTGCTCTATGTGCATGTTCTCCAGGAGAGCGCTGTGATGCTTTAGGATAGGCAAAGTATCATCATCTTCTTCTTCTTCATAGTAACTGCAAACGCTCTTTCGCCGTTTAGCTTCTTCTACAGTAATGATCTGTGGCAAGAGAACAAGTGTCCAACCTAAAGCACAGCTCTTACACCATCAATCCTCTGTTGAAGCCAATTCATTTAAAACTTACTCCTCAGCTGTAACACTGGAGAAAAAACACCATATGGGATAATCTTATCAAGCACAGGTACCCTTAAGCAAATGGAGAAAAGCTTTAGCTGGGGTTCAGTGCCACCATGGCACACAGGAAGCAATAGCAAAAGCTCTGAAATGGAGCTGATGAGAAAGAAAAGGGGAAGAAAGGAGGCCTAGCTGCAAACAAACAGGAAGCCTTAAACCGCCTTTTCCTTCCATGAGTGTATCACCACAGTGGCCTTATCTTGGAGCAGGAATCCCACGATGCAGCTGCAGAGCCCACTGTGCTCTGCTATGCACCTCCCTGCCAATAAGGCTTCCAAATGTCTTTCATGTTACACACGGATCAAGTTTTGCCTAACTCCTCCACGCCTTCATGATCACTGCTGGAACTTGCAGAAGCTGTTGACAGTCGAGACAATTGGGAAGAGATGCCTGGAGGTCCTACACACACCTGCCCCTCAGGTGAGAAAGCAAATGTGCTTGACTGACTCCAGGTGTGGATTTAACCACACAGCAGAGCACAGAAGTTTTGCATGACGACCAGGGCTGGTGAGGAGCTCACACAGCCATCACACCCTCAGTCACACCAGGCATCCCCAGTGGGATGACAGCTGCACATCTGCTGCATGCACTCATGTCAGGCCCATACTTTCCTGCAGATGCTTGGTGCTGAGCAGGGCACCTGGGCACTGGCACTCCAGTGCAGGGTCAGGAAAAGGGAGGAAGGCAGGATCACAAGGCAAAATCCAGCCTGCAGAACAAACACTGCTATGTGTCCCTGCACACCTGAGCAGTTACAGGTATTTCTGCCCACGATACTGCTACAGCTTCATCTTGTCCCTTCAGCCTCTCCTTCTGGGACTACATATAATCCTGTGCTGGAAAATTTTTCATATGGTCAATTTTAGGAAAGGTTTGCATGGCAAAATTACAGTAATTTAAAATCAAAAAAGTGCCCACAACAAACTGTTCAAAGAAAACAATCTTTCTACTTTTATCGTTGTTCTTTCTGAGAGGTTTGCCTTCCCTCCTCATCTTCCAGACCATTACTGTATATATATTTGTTTTAATTAACACCTTTTAGACCTTAAATCAAAAGCACACAACTGCCCTTTTGAGGACTTTAAGAACAGTCTCCCCTTCAGGAGTGGGGGGGAAAGTATCAGCCAACAGCAAATCAACCAAGAGGAATCTGTAGCAAAATACAACCAAACTCACTTAGGCAACCAAAGAAAACCTATTAACACAGTTCTAAATTGCAAACTGGCTCCAGAGACAGACAAGCCCCCTCTCTTCCCTGTATACACATTTATTCAGTCTCTGAACTGCACATGAGAATGAAGTTCAATCAACAACTGCAGAAAAAGGCATCTGCAAGATCAGGTATTCACAGACCACACAAAAGCAGAAATGGATGAAATGGATGAAAATAACCCACCACTACAGAAACTAGATCTACAAAGTCTTTCAAAGATTTTATAGGCTGAGAAAGGAAGCTACATGAGGTGGAAATGCCCCCCAAGTACAGAGCACATTTGTTACTAGGACAGAAGTTCTGTCATCAGGTCCACGCTCTTCAAATGGGAAACAATTCAACATACCTCCACAAAAGGTTCCTCCTGGTCTGGTCTGGCACAGTAAATAATTCTAATATTCAAAGGCATTTGTCTCTGTTTCATCATTTAGCAGTTTATTTTCAGTACCCACTACTCTACCTCTGCTCTAGTGGCAAGAGTTCTCAGCTGCAAGACTGACAGACAGTTACTGTCCATGGCATGCTGTGATAAAATTGCTTATATGCTCCTCTACAATTGGAGTTTCTGTTTCCCCGCAAGGGAAAGTGAAACTTTCACAGTCATCATGCCCAAATTTGGACTTTATTCAATAGGGATTTCCTGGCAGACCTGCATTAAATTGGTGAAGCTGGAATATATCACAAATAAAAGAGACACACCTTTAAAAGCAGTTTCCAGCTTTTCTTCCTTTCAATGAATATCTAAATAAAACAATGAGAGACAAGCTCCCAGTGCGGCTAGATCTCTCCTCATCTGTCTTCAGATCACTCACTCTCCTTCATTGAGGTTTTATGAAAATGGCATGCAAATAACTGAACAGTTAAATCTAGAGTATGACTGCACTCAGCTCTAAGCAAAGCAAGGAAGGCTTTTTTTAATCTTTCAGCTCACAAAGCACCAACATTGAGAAGCTACAAAACTGTAAAAATATTAGCTCCTTGAGGATAGAGGTTGCTGCATTTCAAATTACAAGACCCACTTCCAAGCTCCATTTTTCAACAGAACATACCGTGAAGATAAAAATGCTTATTAAAAAAAAAAAAGAGGGCAGTAGAATTTAAAGAACACAAGTTTATGTTTAAGAAGAATAATCAGGTAACTTTTAAAATCACCATCAAGATATTTCCCACTCTGGAATTTGTGTGTCTATTTCATTATCCAATATCCTTAGCACACAAAGTGTTTGAACATTGAGAAACATGATTTTAAAAAATGTGTGCAAGCTTATTTCCCTTAGAAACTAGGCTTTGTACGCAGAAGAAAGAGATAACAAGCACAGGCATGCCAAGTGGTTAAAACATTGCAGAAGACCACACATGAAAAAGCCAAAGTCCAATGATAAACTTATCCCACTTACACCCAATATTCAAACAGTACTGCTGTATGCACCAGAGAAGCAAGGGTCTGGCATATCACCACACACCAGTCCATTTCAACCAGCACACAGGAGGCTGGGTTGATGTCTACATGCATATATAAATTTTGAAGATTTCATCTGCATCATATAAATACATTAGGATTTAGCTATGCTGACCACATATGCCTGTACAGCTTTGCAAAATATTTACACAACTTCTGCTGGTTGGAGAGCTCCCAGTTGTTTACCTGCTCTTTCTAGGGAGAGAAGAAATGAAGATTGAAGGAATATGAATACAGTTGTGAGACAGATAAAAGCCTTAAGGTGTCCTCTATATAAAGAGGCAACTGTTATAAAGAAACACCATAAAATCCTCAAAAGAACAACTGCTGAGATTCTTAGCAGAGGATGCACACTTGATACGCACGTGCTTCATGTAAAGGTAGAAAGCACTCACCTCCCAGCTTTTAGTAGTGGGCTCACTAAAGAAGTTGTCAATCATGTCGAGCTCCTCCTTTTCCACCACAACAAAACCTTGCTCTTTGGCATCCTTCCCATATATTTCTGGTGACCACTGAACAAAAAATGTGTACAAGTGATCCACCCTGTGAAGATAAGATGAGGAGACAGCCATTGTTCAGTGGTCTGTGAACCCAACACTGTCACACAGCACAGATGTTTAGCCCAATGCCAAAGCAGGGACAACTACACAAACAGGATACCCGTGTACCTCCACCCTCCCAGACCACACAAGGCAACAGATCCCCCTACACCTGGCAGCCTGAACCACTTCAAAGTTTCTCTGCTTTCACTCCCCACAATGTATTTCTCTTCTCTGTTTGCTATATGCAAAGCTAAAGCATCATGGTAAAACAATGTGGCTTTGTCCAGTCCCACACAGTTCATATTAAGAAGTCAAACTGGTATTAGGTCACAGTCACAAAAATTAACTATGTAAGACATTCACTTCACCCATTTAGTTTGATCTCCAGCATGAAACAAGCAATGAGATCACCAGTGAAGTCTACACTACAGTTTTAGCTGCCCTTTAAAAGTTATAGAGGCTAACCACAAAACAATCTTCATTTTCTTGGCATTATGAAAATAAGCTGTTACTGACAGCTTTGCTAATGATATAGTACCAGCAGCACATGCTCTTCCATAAATGTAGTCAGCTCTCAGCCACTGTCTTCAAAAAGACATTCCTTGACAACATCCATAACAAATCACAAACTAATTTCTGAAGAAAGAATTTATATATTATCTTAAAATGAACACATGCAATTTCAAACAGGAATACAACAGTGGATCCACTATACAAGAAGCTGAGCTGCCAACAAAAAATCAGACCAAAGAGGGCAGATAGAAAGATAGTAAGTGCTTATGACACTGGATCTTTTTCCAGCCTTTCACCAGAAAGTTACATCCAGCAACTCTTAGATCTATAGAAAACAGAAAAAAACCTTTCAGAAATGTAGACATTTCCCCCCATATTTTAAGTTACTTGGATTTACATGTATGCACAAATAATCTTAAAATACCCTTTCAGCACTGTTACCATTTGTTAGGGTCACTAGTATAATTCCAGATTTTTTCAAATGAGTCTACAAAAAGAATAAAGGATTTACTTTGTTTCATCATGGAAATAATGAAAGAGGAATAAATTAGCATTGCTTACAGAGGTTTCAGAAGAAGCAGTCTGATTAGCTCTTTGCTAATTAATTTGAGCTTTAACTGAAAGAGACAACTGACTTGAGCAATGCATATTTTACATACAGTAGTCCCTCTCTGGAAAGCTAACTACTTAATTCCTACAAATCCCTAAGAAAGGACAATAAAAGTAGTGGTTTCTGCTGTCTGTCTAAGATCAGTCTGAAAGCACATTTATGCAGGTGGATGAAGGAGAGCAGCACATTCGTATCTCAGAATCACAGAATGTATTTATGTTTTAAGCCACCTCTGGAAATCATCCAGGCCAGCTCCTGCTTATAGCAGAGCTAACTTCAAAGTTAGAGGAGGTTGCACGTTCTTGTCCATTGAGTTGGAAAATCTCCAACAATGATTCTTCAAGTTCTCTGTACCATTCTGCAAGAGTCTGGTGCCATCCAACATTTTCTGTTTCTTGTCCCCTCCCCTCCATTTTTTAACCAAGTGTCTAAAAAGAAGACAGGAATAATGACCACCCCAGCTGTTTGGCTGTACTTCCTTACTTGAGTCAGCAAGAAGTGAAGCCTTTGTTACTTCAAGGACACACCACTGACCTGTTGAGTTTGGTCTCAACTTCCCCAACTCCTTTCCAGTAGAGCTACTCCCCAGGTCACCTGTCCCCACCTACTGCTGCAGGAACCACTCCATCCTAGGTGCACAACTTTTGCATTTGCCTTTTCTGAACTTCCTGACATTTCTGTCAGCCCGTTGTGTTGAGGCCCCTCTGAACAGCAGCTCTGCCCTCCAATGATGAGCATTCTCCAAATTTTGTGTCATTCCCCAAAATGACAAAGGTGTGTTCTGTCTCAAGGCCCATGTCACCAGTGAAGGCATTAAGCAGTATCTGTCCCCAAGAATACCACTTCTACCTCGCTGCCACTCAGACCAATGACCAACCCTTTGAGCCCAACGGTCCGGTCAATTTTACAACCACCTATAGCCTACCTGTCCAGGTCATATCTTTCCAATTTGGCTACAAGGATAATATGGAAGATTGTGTTGAAAACCTTAGTAATGTGATGGTAAAACAACAATCCCTTGCATTGTCCTTGCTCAAGGAGCTGGCAATCTAAACAGAAAAGTTATTTGGCCAGTAAAATAAATGACAGCTGATCCTGATCACTTCTTTCCCTCTGTGTGCTTGGAAATGGTGTCTGTAAGGACTTGCTTCCCAGGCACTGAGGTGAAGCTGACTACCTTGTGCTCCCACAGATACTTCTCCATTTTTCTGACAATGGTTGCAGTAACTGTCTTTCCAATTATTAAGGAACAGTCCCGGTGAGCACAACCTTTCAAAAAAGATGACAGAAAGCAGCTTCGTAATAACATCAACTAACTTCCTCAATATATTCAGAACATTTCCTGTCAGGCCCCATGGACTTATATATGTTCAGTTTATTTAAGTAGTACATAACTAAGTTTTCCTCTGCAATGGACAGTTGATAAATAAATCCAGACAGTCCAGATTTAAGAAGCAGCAGCAGTAGCATAAAAAAGAAATAGGTGGTTACAGAGGTGACGTCATTCTGAAAAGGGATGCTCTGCTACTAAAATTCTAACATTACGCTACAGTGGTATTTCCAAGCTATCCAACTGAAAATATTTGAGCCAATTTTTAAATTGAAAAACCACCTCTTGAAGAACTTTCTTACGGCCAACTTGACAGCAAGAAAATTTTTCCTAGAATAATAGTTCTTTGGGTGATCACATGCTTATGAGTGTATCATGCACTAAAAAAGAGACAGCAATAAAACAAAGTACTTGGAAAGAGACGACTGTAGAAACCTGAGGTTAGTAACTCCAGAAAGAAGGTAAGTCCAACCACTGCTTCTGGCCCAGAGAAAGACATTAATCAAGAGGGATCCTATGACTTCGTTATAAATGTTGACTAAATGATGATTCTTCACAAATCTTGAGGGCTGAGGTATTGTAAGCCCTCATACACTTTTATAAGCTTATAGAGACTTCTATGAGCCCTAATTATAAGACATTAAGCTATAAATAAAAACAGGTTTTTATAAATTTCCTCTGTACAGTTTGATATCTTATTATCAGGAGTTTAGGAGTATTCTCCTTATAAAAAGGCTAATTCAAAAGTTTTCTAAATCTTGCAAAAAAGTGGATGGCCTCTCAGCAGCATGATCTCAGTGCAGTGTCTTTTACATCAACTTCAGTGCAAATTATACATTCATTAACCAAACCTGTTTGCAAAATTTACACTGTGGAAAATTAAAGAGATTTACTTCTTGACTGAGGAACTAGTCAATGCTGTTATTTACAAACAAAGAAATTCTGCATTACAATCTGTCTCAGTGCAAGGCATTTTCCTGTAAAAGGTCTTGAGGAAATGTGTGACCTAATTACTGAGCTATTACTACTCAAAACCCACTAGGGTGGGAAACCACATACCATTTAAACACAAATCCATATAGTAAGAGCACACACAGACTTACCCTCTAATACTGTAAGCTATACCCATTGCAAAACTTGCCAGCAAAACAGTCAATCTCTATTTGTGTCCGAAAGCATGGGTGCCCCTCTGCTCAGCTGAACCTGGCAAGAAGCTGCCCTAGACTGAGCAATCTGTATATAAGGCCACTCAAGGTGCCCAGCACCCCCTGTGCATGCTGAGGTGAGCACTGCTGTGACCAAGCAGGCAGCACAAAGCAGTGCTGCAGTCACTGATTAACTCAGCCATGCTGTGCTGGTCTCAGGCCGACATGTGCCGGGACACATGCGGCGCCTGGGGAGCCACGCATGGACAGAGAACCCCTACAACAGGCACAAAAGGCAAACGAGACAGAAGATTTAGAGCCTTTATAAAGAATATCAGCCTGAAAGTCTTCTTTATTAATAACGTTTCCAGTGAAAAATAAAAGTACTGGGCTCAGAAAGTAGCAGCAGCCTGCATGTGGAAGAGCAGCTCTGCTGTGGGAGCTGTGGGCTATGGGACCAGGCTGAACTTGGAGCTATTTTCACTACTGATGACAGAAGCTGTTTTAACAGCAAACACTATGACCATGGAAAAAATGTAACTAAAAGCAAATCAGTGGAAGATTTAACTTATACTAAATACAGACATGCAGACCAATTTTTTTCACAATCTCACTCCAAGTTTGGACACTTCTTTTGATTTTTTTTTTAATTACTATAAAGCATTAAGATGCTGCACAAGCTACCGTGACTGGACTGGATAAAAGTGTTTTATTTATGCTGCTTTGTGGCCAACAAGAAGAGAGTGGTATTCTTGATATTTTCACACATGAATATAAATTGTATTCCAAGTAGTTTTAAACTTAGTAAATGAGCTCATATTTTCTCTAAAATACATGGCAAAGCTATCCCCAACAACCTACTGTTCATGGCTCTCTCAAGATGCAACACTTATATGCACAATACTGATGCAAAAATATCCCCAGAAGGTGGAAGTGTTGTGTTTTGCTTTGGGAAAGCACCCAAGAGCTTGGAGAAAACACCATATTGTTCAAGAGGCAAAGACATGCCTTGCATTAATACAAAGGAGTGGGTCTTGCATTTAATTTCTGCTCCAATTTTACTTGATCTGTCATGCAATTCTGGGGTGTTAAACAGGCATGAATAGCACCAAGAAGACCCAAACTTACAACCAATCATTCTCCACTAATTTTGATCAAGATCCAAACAGCAGCCCTGACATCAAAGATCTGGTCTGTCAGCCAGGATGGCCAGGTGCTGCTGCAGCAGCTCACTGCGGAAGTTACTTTTTTCTCATTATAAAAACTGAAATACAAAACAGTTGTCAAAACTTTAGTTTATACATGGATTAGGTCTGTTCATCATTCAGAAAGTTTCTGCTCATAAAAAGACAAGTAGAAAAGCTGTTTTTCCAAGTCTGTGGTTAGAAGCTTGACAGATTCACCTGTTGCACAGAGCAGTAATTAGAGACCTCAGTCAGCTCAGCAGCTTTATTCACTGTTAGCTGCACAATCCCCAAAGCACTACCTGACCTTGTGCTGCATTACAGCATCACTCCAACTCCTTGAAGTATTTACTCAAACTTCAACCTAGAATTTTCTGAACCCACCCTTATGCAATCGTGGAGGAGCCAAGGACTGGGATCCACAGATAGCAAGCAAACCAAAAGCTACCCAGCTACTCTCCCAAGGACCACATTCCAGCTGGATTAAACCTCTCCCTCTCCTCCAGGAAGAGTTCCAGGACAGCAACTTCCACACTACTACAGACAAGCAAAACACTCCTTTTTAAATCACAAAAAAAAAACAAAAAAACAAAAAACCACTTAAATCAACACACATGCTACATATTTGAAATTAAAATTATTAAATAAAAATTATTTTTAAAAAGTTGACTGCATGTGAATGAGACCTCTGAGATGGCTCACAAGTTCAGGTTCCTCATTCTTGGCATCTAATTTACCAGAATCACTGATTTTGGTTCATCAACAGACCAGAGAATTGCTTTGGCTGCCTTCTGGCAAAAAAAAAGGATCACATATTTGATTCTTCACAGCCAGTGAAAATTCTTGGGTGATTTATGTGTAAAATCACAGACCTCCACATCTCTAGTTTGTTGGTTTGCTTTTTTCCTAGAGTACTATTTATGCACTAATACACACCTACAGGAAAACACTTATGTTCCTCAATTTTACTGCAATGGGACTATTTTTAATGGGACAAAAGACATAAATACTCACATCTGTTAGGAGGGTCTCCCTTTTCCCACATGATGCCCTTTGCTCATGTGAAATACCAATTTTTTTAGCACTGACACCTTAGTGGATTCCATGCCCCTCCAGCCACTGCTCCCATTTCCCTCACTTCCTAGATTACAGCTGAAACCCCGATCATCTTCCAGTTCTTTTATCATGTTAGCTGCACATATATCTCTTTTTCCATCTTCAAGTGGCACCTGAGCCCTTTTTCCTTCCCACTGAGAGCCATATTAGACCAGCAGCAAACACTGCTTTATGCCACTGGCATGCAGTGAAATGAGGGCACCCCTCAGCATCCCTGCTGCACTTCACACCTTGGACCATGTAGGTAAAGTAAGATTCAGCTCTAGAAAGCACTACACATTTAAAAGGTAAAAGACAGACATTTCTGTGCTAACAGGAGTGCAGCTTACCTTTCCCGAGGAACAGCAAACCAGTACTCTGGCTGCTTTTTCTTTTTACTGTACTGTTGAGACATGGTCGTGCTCTGAGACACAAAGGACTTTCTCATGGGCTTGCCTACTTTAATGCACAGAAACATTGGAGGAGTCTTGCTCTTCTCCTCTTTTGAAGGAAGCATATCTGAACGAGACACAAGAGAAACAGTCTGCCTGTGGGAAAGTACAAATACTGCAGCTGATAAAACACTGTGATGAAGATTAATAAGCTTGTGCAAAGGAATACTCAGAGGCACCATACACAGAAATACACCTGACTTCAACAGCACAACTGTTTTAATAAAACCATGTTCATCCTAAACTGAGGCCATTTATTCCCATTTTGTCACAGCCTGTATTCCCCTCAGCTGTACAGCTACGCACAGAGCAGCCCTGTAAAGAAATAGGTAGGATGACCAGGCTTAGTGTTGCCTGCAACACGAAGCAGGCAAATAAAGGGACACGTTAGGCTCCAGGAAACCCATCCAGTCTGAAGGGTAATCCTGCATGCATACACACACAAAAAGCCCAATCAGTTTCCCCACTCTGTCGGTCACGCAGCCATACAAGCACCTTTTATCTGCACAAGACAGGGCCAAGCCTAAAAGCAGTTTAAGCTCCTTAAATTGCCAGTGTGACAAAAAAATCTGCTTATTAAACTATAGGCTCTATCACACTGAAGTTGCCTTGTCTTAGTTGTACATATACAGCCAAATACCACCAGCAAGATATAAACCCTTATGAAAAAAAGAAAAAAAATAATTTTAAGAACAATTGTTCATAAAATAAAGACTTCTACTTTAATCATCCCCCACCACCTGGTGTGAATCAAGGCTATGTCCACCGGTTCATTAAATTACCCAGAAAGGAGCATCAACGCTCCAGGACAGGCTAGTGCTTTGAGGCACTGGGCTGCCATAGAAATGGTACTATGTGTGCACACGCTCCAGACAGAGATTTCATTGTGGTATGTGCTTTCTTGGAACAGCCTGAATTATTTCTGATAACGCAATGATCAATCAGGAGAAAAGTGATCAGTCAATAGGACTATACATGTATTCCTATTTATCACTTCTTTAAGGGTTTCCATAGCATGAGAGACACCAGACATGCAAATATTGTCAAGAATACTCCAGTGCCCCCCTTCACAGCAATGCTCTTGGATACTATCAGACACAAAACTGACAGACTTCAATGAGGCAGCAGTGGTCACCAATACGGAGTGACAATTCCTAGGCTATGAAGTGTCCTCGCCAGTACTGAAATTGGATGACATTTCACTATCCTTCTTAAAGCCAGCAAACAGAAGTAAAGATTATATAAGCAGTGATCAATGAATGTAGAAAGAGCACACAAGCTACTTATCAAACTACAAGCTTAGAGAATTTGAAGATAGCAGGTAATATAAAATTGAAATACACAAAGAGTAAAAAAGGGACCAGGTATTACAGAAAGAAGATATTTAGAGAAAGCCGTCAATTCACAAAAGTTACCGTCATAATGCTCTCCAAGTCTCAGAGGAAACAAGGATAACCAGAGACCTACCTTCAATTGGCACTTGAATTTTCTGCAGCAGCCACAGTCTGATTTCTGATTGATTGTCTAACTGTGTTTCTTGACAGGTCTTGTCTACAGCTGGTACTAATGAAGAGTCCACAGACTCTTTCAGATCCTTTTCCTCTGCTGCTGCTGAGCTGATTTCTAATGAAGGTGCTTTCCTTTCAACAGAGCAGGAATCAAGCTCCATACTTTTAACTGTATGGACTTCATTAGCTTGGGACTTTGAACAGCTAAGTGTAAGGTCTATGCCAATTGCTTTATTGTTTTCACCTTTCTGGATTTCAGCCTTGTGTAAGTCTTCAGATGACTGAGACCCATTTCCATCTTTATTGAGGTAAAATTCAATAAGTTTATCTTTCTCTAGCTCTTTCTTAGTGTCCAATTCAGTCTCCACCTTACCTGTCGGGGTACTGACACATTTGTTTACTTCTGGAATAACATCTTGCTTTTCACACAGCTCTAAGTCTAAGTCAGCTTTAGGTTCAACACTGTCCTTTTTTTCCAAGGAATCAACTGTCAAGTGCTCCTGGACTTCTGTAGTAGGTTTGGTTACCTGCTGCTTAGTTCTCCCCAAGTCCCTGGGGTCAGACAGCATGCCTTCCATTACTGAGATTTTCCTGTCCAAGCCTCTATCCATATGAGATGATGTCTTTTCCAGCTCAGTGAAGTCACCCTCTCCTCCTCCTAGATGGGATTTTTCTTTGGTTTTGGTGTCTGAAGCATTTTTTTCCCTGGAAGGGTCCTTGGTACATGCATCTGCATCAAACTTTTCCAAATGTTCAGTGGCAGTGATGTTGTTGGGAAACTCCAGAGACTTTGATTTGATTGAGCCCGTACTCTCTGATGACTGAAGAACTTCAAAATCAGCAGACTTTTCCTTATCTGAAGGCTTTATCTGTTTGGCACCCATAGCAACAGATGCATCCCCATTCTGTTGCCTCTTTTCCTTGCTAAGGGATTTGAATTTGCTGAAAGGATTGATATCTTTCTCAGAGGACAGGTCTTCCCATTCTCCTGGCCTGTACAGAGGACAAAGATCCTTTGGTATGTCACTGTCAGGGGAAATGATGGATGTACATATGACGTTAAAAGCAAAATGGAAACAGAAAAAAAAGGCAAAAGTAAAACTAAACATCAACTTAACTTAAATCATGAAACACGACAAAAAATAACTTTTTCCCAAATAAACATATGGTACTGGAAATACGTGAGTTTAATTTAAAGACAATGGAGAAAAATGCTGAAAGTATAATACCAAAATAAAATGAGTAAACCACTTGGCAGAATATGCCAAGTGGGTGAAGAAATGTAACATGTGTAATAAGAATGTGCAAGTCATTGGAAGTTCCATAACAAAAAACCAGAGGACATGTATTTAGCTGCTGAAATTTAATTCAAATCATTTTAATATTGCCATTTCCCACACCTGACAATGAGTCAACATCTACAACCATTCATGCTTCTCTAGTCAGTACAAATGTACTTTTGAGAAAAACAAATCAGAGATGTCCTGTTTGAACATGTTTACTGCAGAACAGTAGCAGGCAACAGTAGCCGCCTTCTTTTATTTGTCTCCACTATTCAAACATACTTTGAATGCAGGCTTCCCCAAATATTTCTTTTTAAAGCGGGACAATCATAAAACATTTCAAAATGAAAAATTCTGACTAAACGTATCAGCATAAAACTTGACCTCTTTGTTACTGGTAAAACTCTGAGGGGAATGATAATACAAGGCATTCATCACTTAAAAATTACTAAGAAGTTATTAGACACTTCAGAAATGAGTGTAGCAAGTAAAAGAAAAAAACTGGAAAGTTTTTCTTGAAATGAGAAAAGGGAGGGAATTCAATGAATTTCGCTGTTCAAACAGGTATTGCCTATAAGAACAAAACCCTGCTTAGAACAAATAGATAAGCAGTGCCTGGTCTGCATAAATTAAAATAGCCCACCCCAGAAAGTCTACGATGTATTACAGATTATAAATATCAATGCATTTCAGGTTCTGAGATAGAAGTATTCCAGAGTCTGGTGTTTCTTTAAGTCTGAAGATGGCAGCTAAGGTGCTGTTATCTTCAAAAGTTTCAGATACTCCTCTGAGAACAGTCCTGGTAACACAATAATGGTCAAAATCTAAACCTCTTCACACCCACTAAAAGAGCCCTAGAGACAGGTTAGTGCAAGAGCCCAAACATGGTGTATTACAAACACTTTTATTAAGTATTTGTTTGTGCTGGTCTTCTTTGCATTTTGGTTCTCACATTCGTGACCCTTTGTGTTTAACGCCACCTTAGTGTTCTGAAGAGAAAGTTGCTCTAAAGAACACGACAAGTGAATCATTCCTTCACTGGCACTTTACTCTGCTGCACTAAAACTCTTCCCCTCCATTCCCCCTTCCCCCACCCCTTTTCCATGACCCTTACTGAACATCTGCAAATGTAAGTTCAGGGAAGAACACTCCTTACGATGGCAATGCATCTTTAATCTTCATGTGAGAGATGTCATTGTAGAGAGCTATTGAGACAACCTCCTCCATGGGGCAGATGAGCCCATATTCTTCACAGCCATTCTCAATTACCAGAGGATCAGACTTATGTGGGTCAAACATGATATTGTTTGGAGTTACTATCATGACTCCTCCAACGACGCCCTAAAACAGGAGAAGAAAGAGTCAGTACATCACATGTAATGCACTTATTGTATTGGATTTGAGGTATTGGTATTGGGGGACTGGATTTGAGGCTATTATCCTAAAAAGCAAAACCACTTTTCTGCCTCTTTATACTGTATCATGTAGTGTTTGCTAGCAAAATACTTTGCTTTCCAATTCCATCAAGTCAGACATTGCAAGGAGAGGAAAAAAAAAATCTTTAGTAACATCCAAGTTCCTGGCTGATAAGGAAGAACATCTGAACGATTCAACTTTCAGTGCTGACTGCTACAAGCTAAAACAGATTAGTGCATTTATTTTTTTTAAAAAACTACATAGCATTTTATTCTGGGTGCAGCTACTTTCATTTGATCCATGAACTTACATGCAACCAAGACACCTGCATGCATTTTTACTCATGGAAACATCCAGGTTACTATGGCAAGCTAACATCAGAGGTCTCGTTGATCTACTTTCCCAGAGGTACATGCAAAAAGCTTCTCCATACAGGGATCTGATACGAGACAGCTTCTTCCCAACCTAGAAACAGCTCCTACGATTGGTCCAAGCATATTCCACACAGGTGCAGAGGGCTCATTTAATTCTTCAAAATGTGCTCCAGCAACGTATTTGATAAAAGGCTACTGCATCAGCCATTATTCAGCATCAATCCATGGCAACTGACCGTTTTTCAAGGTTTAAAAAGGAGATTTCCACTGTCTTGCTTCTGCACCCTCTAGTCCAGATGAACTACAAAATTCACCAGATCAGCTCAGAAGCTGTGTGTAAACCATGACATCTGATAAATGGAAGACACCGATCAACTGGAATGACCCACACTGAAGATACTACTAATTATCCAAGGTCATCTGCAAGGTAAGCTAAGGAAGGCTCATAAATAGGCAGGTAAAAGACCACAAGCTTGGTTTGTGGGGCTTTTTTTTTTTTAACAAGTAAGATATGAAGCTGATGGCTTAGTGCTGGCAAATGAGTACATGAATGCCTGCTCCTTTATAAAGCAAAGTCTGTTCATATTTCCCATTTGCTTCTCCTGTATGACTCAGTTGATAAGCTTGGTTTGTGTTTGGATGACAGAATCAAGACAAAGTGCAGAGGGCTTCTCCCAGAAGCTAGAAGATAACACATCAGAAGGCTGTACTTCCCACCCAGCCACTGCAGGAAGCCAGGAAACAAGGGATTTCAGCTACACTGGCAAAGAAGCCGTCTCTTTTTTGATTGCTCTGACTGAAAATTACTTTTTCCATCCTCTGGCCATAAAATTGGCAATCTGTATCCTCTGCACCTACCAAGCATCACATAGCAAGTGACAGTACTGCCCTAATTTACATGCAAGACATGAAGTAGTTCTCTATTACAATCTGCAAAATAGCAGACTGTAAAATTGCAGAGTGGTTAAATGAAGTCTACATCCACTCAATGCAAAAGGAAGCTAGAAACTGTAGGTGTAAACACATCCATCTTACAAGAGTCAGGACTAAGGGAAAAAAATGTTGCAACTACAATGATTAGCATCTCCAGTGCTATAAATTCCAGAGAACTTGAAAACCCAAACATGAAGACAGCTAACTGAAACCAGAGTCAACAAGGACAGATATCAAAGTAGGAAGTTCAGGAAGACAGTGTCTTGCAACCTTGAGAAAAGGGCTAAAATACTACCCCCCAAGCTTTGTGCCTTTACTTCTAAAACACTTGCTGTAATTTAGGATTGCGGTCCTGGCATGTGTTACAAGAAAAAGAAAGAAAAGATTGTATAATGCAATATTTATCCTTTTATTAGGCTTGCACAACACTCATTAGCAAGTGCATTAGCAACACAAGCCTATTTGGAAACAGTTAAAATTTATCTTCAAGTCATAAATGAAACAGATTGGCATGTACTCGTTTTATAAAGCTGTTGCTCAATTTGATGGAACTGGACAACTAATCCTGACATGTCATCACTCTGAAGTGCAATTCTCTCTATCTAGCAACACACAAGCAAAAGAACACAATTATGTATCATATTGTCACAGTACCAACAAACACAGTTATATTGATCAAGATAACTTTTACATTCTTTAAAAACATTTGATTCCCCCAGTATCCATCTCTAGCTTATCCAAAGAGAATCTCAAACAATGCCCAAAAATCAGGTTCCACCTACCTTACCATCTGTGAAGTAACGACAATTCATTTTTAAAAATTTGACAACCACAGGCTCATCCTCTTCTGAAGTAGAGGACAGGACTCTCTCCACTGGTTTGAAAGCCTTTCTTGCCAAATCAGCATCCTTAGAAAAGAAAAAGTTCAGTGCAGAGCAACAGGACCAGAATCATATACTTCTACATTTTTTGAAAACTAAAAGGCCAGGTTCAAACAATTATTTTCCATTTGCATAAGGAAGAAAAGCAATGGTCATGTATGTAGGTATATGTACACTTCTCACAGGATCATGTATTAAAAAAAACCAAAGCACTTGTAATCTTACAAGAAACTCCATATAAGTAACAGGCAAGAAATTAAAGAACACCAAGGCAGGTCAGCTCACAAAATTCAACTCTACACTTTCATTAGGGAAAGAGCCTGGCCTGACACATCATCTACACTGAAGACCCCTGCTCACAGAGCACTAGTGTGATTCTCCATGCAGATGGCATAGGGGTAAGGTTAAACACAACTATTCACTCCAAGCCTCTCTCCACTTTTGATTAGTGATGTATTTGAAATTACTCATTACTTTAACCTCCACAGATGTTAAAGATGTTAAAGGCATTTCAATTGCTCAAATGTATTATCTAAAAATCATGGCAAATTGCCCTTGAAAGATCAACTATGCTAAGGCCTTTCACAAAGACTAAACAGGTCTTGTCTAAAGACAAGTCTGTATATGGGTACTACCACAATTTGTTTAACTAGAAAGAAACTGAGTGCTCAGACTCCAAATTCAAGGATACCAGTGCAGGATCAAGGCTCTGGACTGTAGAGCAGCATGAAAATCTCCAGTAGGAAACACTAAATAATTTTTCATATTTAGCTTTCTATTCTTTAAAGATTATGCACTACACTATTTTTAGTGGTTTTGATGGACTTAGGGCCCAACTGACCTTGTAATGGGATTCCACACTCAGAATTCCCTTAATTTGGAGTATTTTTAGGACAATGGTAAATTTTGTAGTGCAGCAAACAAACTTAACGCAAGACACTACAGAAGGCCTGTAAACTTAAAAAAAAAACGCTATTTACACAGCCTTGATTCTCAGCTTCAGAATCACAAAATATTTTGAGAGCTTAAGACCAGTGAACCATGTTTGACTTACAGGCAGTTTATCATATTCAGCATCTGATGATGAAGGAGAAACAGGAGCACCAGGACTAGAAGACAGCCTCCCAGCACTTGAATCTGGCACAAAGAGAATCTAAATACAAACAGGTATTTCAAAACAGTGAGGCAAAAGCTTTACAAGGTTATTAACTGTGTTCTACTAGAAAGACAACACAATACTGATTACCCGTATCTGCAATGTGCACCTTAAAAACATTCAGAAAAATGAAACTAATTTCCTTATTCCAGCTTTTGTCTGCTGGAACAGACAAACTCTCAGACAAGCCACACCATCTCTGTGTGCCTCAGTTTCCCTATCTGCAGATCAAGACACTTCAACCTCCTCATGGTTGTGAAGCAAAAGTAGAGATCTGCTCTTTATGAAGCAGGTGTTAATCTCCACACATGCATTTCCAGTCCTGGACTCTCCTAAAATGTCTCTCTCCATTTATTTCTTGTCTTACAGAAAACTGACTCATACCCAACATAATGGCACAAAGCCATTTCAATTTCTGTCTCTAATTCTTTAATGCATTATAAATTGCATTTATTCAGACTTCCCAGTAATCCAACTCCCCTGAACAACTGTATTATCTTCTTGAGCTTTAGAATCATCTTTAAGCTTTAGTGACAGTACATAAATAACAAGTCAGATATGGCAATTACAAAGCTTCCCCCTCGTACCAATTCCAAACAATAATCTACGGAGTTTCACTTTGAGGGAGGGCTTTAAATTACTGTCCCTTATCCTTGTATCCCAAGTACCTAAAAGATACACCTAAGTAGTAAGAAACTTCTAAATACATAGCAAGTAATTATGTTTCAGGTATTAAAAAACCCCAAATAAATAAAATATTTACCTGGCCTGGCACAATTGTCTGTGTGAAAAGCTTATTGAGCTCCACAAGCTTGTTTGGGGTGATGTTGAACTTTAATGCTATGCTGTTTATGGTGTCCTGATTTCCAGCCTGAAGAAAGAGTTGATGACTGAGATACCATACTGAACACAGCACCACACCTGAACTAAACCCATTTAACAAACTGTTTGCAAGGACAGGCTTGATGAGCTCAACACCCCCTCTTTTAAATAGCTTAGGTGAAAAAACAGTATATATAAAAAAAAGAAATATTTTTCACACTATATAGGAGATAAAACATAAAGGTGTTACAGATGTCCCTCTCATTTTCTCTTAAAACTTGAAAGCAGCCCAACTTTATTTAGAACTGGTCTGGCAAGGGGGAGAAGGTCATACACTGCAAAGTTCACTACATCTCCAGCGCCACAGCACGTTAGGCATTTGTGCAGTTCCCAGCTGGGACACCACCTTGCACAGAGGCTCTGTATGGTAGAGAGTGGAATGCACTTAGGGACCTGAGGGCTCACACGGACGTTTTGAGCAGAGCTAGCACACTGCTGCCCTGCTCCAGCTGAGAGAAACAGATCTCATCAAGCACAGGTCAACTGCTTGATGACTTAAGCAACATGGCAGAATGGGAGTATTTTTCAGAATAACAAAACCATTGCTCTACTAAAAGCCATAATACAGAAATAAAAATGGAACTGGCAGCTGCAAGAGGCAGAGATTCTGGGTTGAATAGAGATTCAGGATGTGACCCTAGCTCTCCCCACACAGTGGTATTTGAAAGGTATCAATAGGGGCAATCCCTATCGAGATACCTGCAAACTGAGGAAGAATTAGTGCTTACAGTTTTGTGCCAATGCCTCCCTCTCAACCTCAACAACTCCACTTTCAAAAAATAGGCACAAACACATCACACACCAATACTTACTGTATATTCTATGGTACCATGGGGCTTCTGAGAAACCATTTTCTTCTCTTTCTTTTCATTGGTTTTGTTTTGATTGTCATCTAAAGAGAAAAAAAAATTAAGTAATTGACTGTCAAGATGCTTACCATTCATCATATTTTGAAAGACATCTACAGTAGGTACAAATTGCAGCTGTGAAGACAAACAAGAGGACACATTCAAATGCCTATTAGGACTTAAGACTGAATTGTAAGGCAAGAAAACTTCATCAAGTACAGCAGGTTTAGTAATTGTTCAGGAACCCTGCAAGAGTAATGTATATGTGATACCACAGCAATACACAACTGCTGCCATGTTTCTTCTGCGATTCCTACACAATTCAGCTGCTGGATACAAGTACTTTGTACCATCAGGTGGATATACACACATCTACAGCCCTGGTACAACCACAACAAATATTGGTTAATCACCACTTCACCACAAGCACATTATATTTAAACAGTACTTTAATCTCTAAAGGTAAAAGTGTGGCAGGAGTCCTGCAAAGCATGCACTACAAAGCAGTCAAGCATGAGAAAGCAGAAACTTTGTGCAGAAGATTTTTTCTATCAGCTGTAATACACAGAACTCACTGCAGCTGCAGTAACCCTTGCAGGACCCAAAAGGCACTCGTGAGCTGTCAGCACCAGAGCTCTCTACCAGAGCAGGGTAGAGATTTCCAATTCTTATGACAGCAGTGGGTGAGCAAAGCCAAGGCTCAGGGCGGATGGAGCTGCCCAGCCAGCCCCAGCCCCACGGGGCTCTCCTCCAAACCAAGAGCCCAGACCCACATACCTGGGGGCGGTGATGGCAGCATGCAGCCCCAGCTCCAGGAATGGGGATGGGGTGCCAGGAGACAATTCATGGCTCTCGCAGCCTGAGTGCCCCCAAGCTCTTAGAAAGGTCCCACTGCCTGCAGCAGGATGCTGCAGCACGGTTGAATTGGGGAAAGGCAAGAGGACAAGTCAAGGCTGGGCCCAGCAAAACCAGCAGCCAGGACCAGAAGCAGGGACACGCTGTCCTCCTGGGAGCACTCTTCCTGTGGTCCAAGCTGGCAGCTCTGGAAGATCAGGGAGGAAAGGACGGAATGGCAGCACAGGGCTTCTGACTTGCATTCAGGCTTTGCCGCAACCTTTGCTATTTCCAGAGAGCAAGAGGGAGATAGTAAAAGGAAGGGCGAGGACTCGCCTGCCACACTGTAATGTACACAAGAAACAAGGAGGGGCCCGGTGTGCTGCTGCACCTGACCCTTCTGCTGGCCCATGCACACAGCAAGATGAAAGGCTGTGGGGCTGCCTCAGCGTGCTGCTCCCTCAGAAGAGACTCAAGAGCCCTGGATATGCATCCAGGTGTTACTGCTGGCATATCCCACCCATCACATGCTGGGTGTGCACTCATTAGAAGTGCATTCTCACGGCTGGGGACACTACAGATAAGGCAACAGAGGCAGCAAGCGTGTAGAAACCAAACATAGACAGTTTAAGCACATGCACATAGTGTACATGGCAGGAAGGACAGCAGGAGGAAGGGGAAGATCAGGCTGATGCTGGATTTCTCTGATAGCATTTTGAAACACAGCATCACTCGATGTCACACTTCATCTCTGAGACTGGACACCCGGATTGAAACTTTTTAAACTAGCTTTCTTATTGTGTTCTTCTGACCACTTGTATTTTCACCATTGTCACACCACCTTCTGCTGATCAAAGTGAAAGCAGTGTGTGGAAAAATAGGTAATGGCAGCATTAGCAGGGCACATCAGAAATACAATGATAACATGACAGATGAAAAAACTGACAAATACCAGATATTTTCTTTATCCATGACCTACATACAACTGCCAATATGGCACAATCCTGCCTGAAGAAACCCTGCCAATTACTGAGTTCACAGTGTTTTGTGCTACCAGGAGATATCACTTCAATTAGTCCAGGATAACTATAATTACAACTACATATCACACCCATGTAGGCAAACTACCTGAACTTTTTGTGACCTTTCCCTGGAGGAAGACAAGAAAGGTAGACTTCACCTTCTAGTAAATTATTTGGTCTAGCTGGAAAAAGTAGACAAGTTTTCAGATATTTTACCCATACTTATCTCTGAAACAGTACACATGGTAGGAAACAGTTAAGAGCAATAATCTCACACTAACGAGACATGCACCAGTAAGACCTTGGAGGGATGAGAATAAAAATAGAGTAGGCCAGAGTGATGTAGAGAGAGAGAAACATTTTGCACCTGCTGAATGGGAAAAAGTTAAAGTTAAAGTTTGGGTGTGGATGGGAGAAATAACAGTATGCAATAAAAGCACTTTCTCTAAAGGGCTTTTAGTATTTGGTATTAGCTAAACATTTTTTGTTCCAAAGCTTTGTATTTGAAAATGGAGAGCTGAACAGAACAGCAACCACTAGGCCACTGTGGCACAAAAGGATCACAAAATAGCAACACAGACAACTTTCTCCCCTGCAGCTTCCTACCTGGGAGGTAGGACACTTCCCTCTCCCTCTGGGTAATATCTGTATTTTCCAGGTCCTCCTAATTGCATTGCCTGCTAAGTTTGGAGATTAAAAAATACTAACCAGAAAAATGTTATAACCTGAAATACAGGAGACATACAATATGGTCTAGTTCTTGGCTGGCAGGACTGTGAACCTGTTTGTTTAGTAGGGTCCTGAACAATAGAGAAGAGTGAAGTAAATATGCACACAGTTGAAAACCTCTAACTCCAAGACAAGAAAAAGAGAAGTCCAAAAGAGAAGCTGAGTTTAGAACAAACAAAATACCATGGGGTTTTTTTGTCAATAAATGTTAATAAATCCTAAATAAGCTGAACAATTAGACACTTTTCTCTCACACCTATGTGCAAGAATGTGTTTTGTATAGTCTGTTTAGCTACAGACTAAAAGAAGCAGTCACAGTTTATGAATTTATTTGTCTCCTGAAAACAAAATCTGACATTTTGTGTCTGGATATTTTTTTCTTCTATCCCCTACTGCTCCCCCCCCCCTCCCTTTTTTTTTTCTATCCCAGCAACAAAGGGTTGAGAACACTGTCCATACATTATGCCTAACTACTAGACAGGTTTGGACAATTCGAAACCACATCCTAATTATTTGAATAGTGTGAATTCTTAACTAGTCTGTGTTTTAAATTGTGCACATAAAGATTTAAAATCATAAATTAAGAATTTCAGATCTTCAGAGGAAAAAAATTGCAATGATCCATTAAAGCTGACAGGTACTGGTAAGCCCCACACAGTGCACACGTGATGAGGCTGAGGTCACAAATCATGCTCTACATGAACAGTTTACAGCAGAGTGACTGGAAAACCTGGCAAAGCAGCACGCCGCAATATACTGTCTCTGCAGTTCCCCTTATCTTCTCTCCTTTCTCCTCCAGGAATGCAAATGTTTCCTAACCTGATCTGAAGGCAAGTAGCTCCAGTATAGCCACAAAGGCACCCAGAGCACACGCAGGCATGTTGGAAGCCCCAGGAATTTCTTTCAGTCAGAACTAGATGAAGAGCTCCACAGGCTTTAAACCACTGCCTTTGGCTACTTTTTGAATGTGAACATTTGCTTAGTGGTGAAATGACTCACAGTTCTGCCTCCCAAATACTCCTGCACTGCATACACACTGGAGATGGGATAGCACAGCCACGAGAAGTGACTAGATGGTAATGCAAATTTGAACACACTGCATTTTTAGGCAAAGAGCAGAGTGGATGGACTGAATCTCTCTGTGGTTTTGGGAAACATGTAAATTAAGAATTATGTAAAAATAGTAAAATAATAAGCAGTAAGAAGAAGAATGCCAAGTGAGAACAGGAAAGAAAATATAGGCTTACTGAAAACAGGTCTAGAATGGGAATTTTTCTGCCCTTAATGATATATTTGTATCTCAGTTTCCTAGGACACCCTTGACATTTCGTTTAGCAGTGTTACAGGAAACTTCACAAAAAAGAGTTACCTAAGAGTAATTTGGAAAGCAGCTATTGAAGGAGTATGATAAAGAGGTCAATCAGTTTATCGCCCAAAAGATCTTGACGCATGACAGGAGAATTACACCTCTGCAACTGTGTAAATAGCTCTGTAAGTAGATAGAATAGGTCAAGGAGCATCGGGAGTCTCCTGGGCTGCCCACACAGAGCACGATACCATCACCTGGTACTGATGCTACAGACCAACCTGCCCAGCCCAAATCAGTGCCAGGTGTGGCAGCACTGCCAGTGACAGCTGAGCCTGCCAGTCAGGTCCCAAGGCACCAGTCAGCCTCATGTCTGCTAGTGCTAGCAGGAATGCTGAAGCAAATAAGGGGACAAAGGACTGACCACTTTCCACACCCAGCAAACAAACTCAGTAGCCTGAGAGGATAGAGGCAATGGCATACTTGGTGCAAAAGTCCATTTTACTCAATTATTTCTGTCTTACCAAAGATTTAGACCAGGTGTAAGTAGGGAAATCTCTCCCCTGATTAGCCCCCCCTTGGCTTCTAGAAATTGTAGATTTCCCAGAGTAACAGCATTCACTAAACTGCTCTGTTCTTTCAAGAGCTCCACACCAGTTCTATGCCAATGAACCTCACACTAACATGACGTGCTCAAAAAGCAGTGCTTCCCTTCTTGTATGCTGTAATTAATTACACTGAACTCCTAATTAATGCTATTTTAAGTGTGAACAAATAAATAGTCATTATTCACCTTCTGCATACCATTTATGATGTCACAGATTTCCAGCATCTTTTCTTAGTTACTTCACTTTTTCCAGCTGACTAA
Source organism: Brachypodius melanocephalos (assembly GCA_013398615.1). Classification (NCBI taxonomy): domain Eukaryota; kingdom Metazoa; phylum Chordata; class Aves; order Passeriformes; family Pycnonotidae; genus Brachypodius; species Brachypodius melanocephalos. The sequence goes on from VZSR01003807.1 coordinate 20,734,672, forward strand.
TACTGTGATACTTTGGACTCTCCTATTTCTCTGATCACACAGGCTGGCCTTTTTGTTAGCTTTTCTTCTCCTACTACATCCTTTTTGAGATGCAGGAAGTAAAACCAAACACAAATTTTGAGCTACGAGAAAAACCAAAAACCTGTGCTGGTGACAGAAAAGACGGTTTCCTTAAACCTGTATAATACTAGTCATTTTTCCACATCACACACTCATCATTTTTCCATGCTGCTCGATACATCACTGTTGTTTCAGGACATTCCAGTCCCACATCTCTATTATAGATTTGTTAGAAGCAATAAAATTATATTACTATAGTCTAGTCAAGCACCAGGACAAAGGAGTGAAAACCTACAGGTAGCTTAAAAGAATCTGAAACACATAAATTTAGGGCACAAGAGAGTTACATAATCAGGGTATGGATAAGAAATAAAGCAAACAAGGCTTCCTGGGGTAGTTTCCTTATCAGTGAATGAGGCCTGATAACAATTATGGCAACAGAGACGAAGTACTCTAAGCATCACTTAAGTGGTTCTAAACACAGAGATCTTAAGAATATGAAAGACTTAGGACGATAGAGGTGGAAGATAAATCAATTTATCTGAACAATCTTTTCCATTCCTACTTTCTACCCTGACATTTTAATAACTTTCAGCAAATCTGCTATGTGCAAAGTTGTGTAAAGCATGATGTAACTGTAATTTAAAGCATCTTTCAGATGCTTTAAAAAAGGCTTTTCTCATGACTCTCAAAGTGAAGAGCTGAACAGCATTCACATTAAAATTACTAGTTTTAAATAAAAAGTCTTTCTTTCAGCTCCTGTCAAGCGTGGGTGACCTCCACCACCACAGGGGCCAGATTCCTGGTTTGGGACACCTTCTACCCACTCTGACTCTGTTTCAGCTGCAGCAGCCTCTGAATAAGACACCCTAGCCCCATTCCCTCCTTGAGCCAGTTGCAGCAGTTAGGGGGCAAATGAAAAGGTTTTTTGGCCATCTGATTAGACCTATCTTCCTGAAAAAAAACAGCTAGTTAGACAGAAACATTCCCTACTCAGATTTGGATAGTGTACTTCTACCATTTTAAAAGAGAAATAAAAACATACCTACACTTTCTCACCAACTCAGGTATCTGTTTTTCTTTTCTGCTTCCCACTTTACCCAGTCTCCTAACAAACACCTTTACTTCTGCATATTTTTACTCTACTGAATCCTATCAGTTGGCTTCCTCCTTATCTACTGCTGAAGTCACTTGAAACAAAAGGGCAGCTGTCATCCATCACACTCGTGCTCCTTCATTAGTGAGTCTTCTCCCAACACAGGAAAATACCAATTCCCTGATCAGTACAAATCCAGACACATAATTCTGAAATATCTATGCCTTGGAGAATTTTTCTCCATTCTCAATAAAAACTCATTGTCCACTAGTTATTTTCTAAGCAATTCTTTCAAAGGAATAAAGAGATCACCAGAAAATACATGGCCTCAATGAAAAATGACAATCAGTCCAAAGAACTGATAAAAAAGGTAGTAATTCCTTCTGCTATTACATGCTTTTAGGCACACTTCAATAAAAATTTGACTACTGATATTCACACAGTATTCACATACTGCAGCTTCTGTATGAAAACCTGCAGATATTTAAAGAAACCTAAATTTCCTCTTTATTTACTTCATCCCCAAGAAGTGGCATTAGCTCATTTGTGGTCTGACAGCATTACTTGTGAATCCTGTTCAGGAACATGTCAGCATCTAAACACATCTTTCATTAAAGTATCACTATAAAATTTCTGACTAGCCACTACATCAAGTACTCAAGGACAATATAGAGTGAGAAAAATCAGCCTGTCAACAAGGCAGGGCTGAGGGAAGGAATACTTAGGCACCACAAGAGAAAATATGGACATTTTAGAAAACTGTTAACACTACACATGCTGGTTTTCTTCATTTATTTTGCTGCTTGAACACATCACAGGTTGCCTGAGAAGGCTATGCCATGTAAAGTCAACCAGGACAATATCTCCTCAAATCAAGCACTGCACTGTCCTATCTACTGACTGGTGTTTACAAGGTCATAGGCTGAATAGAGAGATGAAAATCACAAGGATTCTAAAGATACAGGACACATGCCCTGTTTTCATGTCTGGAGATGACATTAGCATCTGATGTGTAGCTGACTGTCATCACTTCATCACACAGATCTCAGAAACCATGGAAAAGAGCAACTCAGTTTATACATGCTGCTGATCCCAAGCATGACCCAACGAGTTGCAACAAAGATGTCGCAACAGACTGAGAAGGTATTAAGAAATGTCAATAGAGAAAGCTGGGAGCAAGGGCGTTACACAATCAAAAAGATCTGCCTTAACTTTGCGTTATTATTTAAATGTACGTGAAGAGAGTGCTGCTTTTCAGAGCATTTATATTAACTTTCAACAGTGTTTTTCAAGCACAACATGGGAACTTGGCAAATAAGAGAAATTAAAAGCCTGCCTTGAGGATACCAGGCCTGAGTTACACAGACATCCTAAAAATGACTACCTTGTGCCTCTGCTTGGGGACCACAAAATCTGCAACATGATTTCAAATGCACGATATTGTGCTCTTTACATATTTGGTTTATGAATATTCCTATCTTAGAGAAGAATGTCTAAAACGAGAATATTCTGCCTGTTCCCTGAGGGCAGAAATCCCAAGAGAGCAACGGTGAGTCACTAGGGAGAGAGCTGACACACGTGGGTGCTGCACAGGACTGCTCCGCAGGCACTCAGGGTACAGCTTCTGGAAGCCTGGGTAGGGGAAGAGGCAAAGGATCCAATCTGCCTGGTTGATAGCCCTCTCAGGAAACACGGAAGAAAAAGACCTGTCAGAGTCCAACCTAGCACAGGATACACCACCAAGACCGCCTCTGAAGAGCTGCACATGCCCTGCAGGTACTCAAGACTAACTTCACAGGGCACCTGTGCTCAGCAAGCACAAGACTCAGCAGGCAGTTGGCATAACCCAGGAAAGCCAGACTACCCCAGGCATGATGACCCAGTGGATCCTGGAAGTGATGAACTCGCTAACCACAAAGACATATTTCCCTTCATTATCCCTGGCAGAAATATCTCTTTTTATTAATTCTAGTGACATGCTTTCTTTTCACCTCCTGCACATGCACAGCTGTCACAGTCTCATCATGGACTATGGGACCAATCCCTCCACAGCCTTCCTCTCTTCCTCTGGGACTGCTTTTCAGAGATGTTAAGTGCATCTGAGTTTAAATATAATTAAGAACATAAGCGCTCACTCTTTCTAAAAATTCAGGCCTTGGGCAAACAGACAGCCCTTGGAAACACACCTGAGTCTTCCAGCAGTGATATCAGTTTTAGCTACAAACACCAGCCAGTCATTCCCTATTCTGACCTTTCTAGAATAGATCACAAGACATCATTGCCTTAAATCTTACTTTGAGTAATACTATAGTGGAATGTAACTTTGTAAAATAGCAAATCTTAGTATTTTTTCCCCCATGACAGACACACCACTTTTTAATTTTCTGCCTCAGTAATTTATGCCGCTGTTAAAAAGATATCCCTGATTTCTAATTTCCACTTGTTTCTCTCCATGTCCTGGTCTGCTGAGCCTGTCAAAGCTCTTTTCTATGATATTTCAATTATGCAATTAATTTAGGATAATGTTCTTGGGGTTTTTCTCCCTCAAGAAGAATTGTCTCAAGGGAGAGACAACTCCCTCTAGTCTCCAACATTTTCCTTCTTCCCTGAGCTGTGCTAAACAGAGCTCACAGCAAAGCAAGTCAGAGAACCTGAATTAAGAGCAAAACCATCCTCTGTTCCAGTATCCTGGGTCCTGGTGATCCAGAGAAGGCTAACAAGGACAAGCAAAGCCATGAAACAGCTTATGTGTAAAGAATGCCGAAGATCTTCAGCCTGGAAAGGATATAATGGAAGAGGGATATTTTACAGAGAGAAAATAACAAACAAAACCCCAAACAGCAAGCCAGAAAACAACAAAGAAATGCACAAGAAAAATCACAGGAGTCTTGGAGATGGTGAGTAGGGACTCACTGTTAAGTTTCTTATACAAGAACCCATGGCCACCCAACAAAGCCACCCAACAAAGCCAGCAGAAGCAAGATTACTCTTCAAGAAAATGGTAGCAAACTTGTGCAATCTTTACCAGAAGATACTGCAGAAATCTGCATAGGCCCAGGGAGAGGCAGGATAAGCATATGATACAGCCTCTAAATGCATGAACTACAAGCAGCTCAGAACAGGACAGTAGTGTGGACGCTTTTACAAAATTCACTGTGTTCATAATCTTCCCCAGACATCCAGGTGTGGCCTTTGTGGGAGAACATATGGTACATGAAACGGGCTCTGGTATGAAATGGCATGGGCTTTCCTACTGCTCCTCTAGCACACCTTCACCCTGGAATCACACACACCACCAGGCTTGGACACAGTGGTTCACCAGCAGTCACACAGTCACACTGTAATTACTTTTACTCACTTGCATAAAACTTTCAAGTACATGTACTATTTTTTGCCTCCAAAATGATGTTTCCAAAGTTTATGGTCAGGTAAATAGGCACATCAAGTACCTCAAGTAATTTTTCATAGCGAATAGGCCGTTCATCCTGGAAAGCTTTGTTCTACAACCTACCTTTAAACATGTGATCTGCCTGTACTCAAGTTACCACTCAATTCACATAACACAGCATTGGTAACCTGTGATGGGCACTTTCCCCCCTCACCTATTAAGTGTTAAATCACGCAGAAAGCTACTAACACCTTCAGAGCTAAACATCCTTGGTCATCCTACCAGAGGGACCTACCATCTAAATTTTAAACTTGAAACATTCTATAACATAAACTCAAGGGCCTCACAAAATACTAGTACATGATAAGCAATGTAATGCTTACAAATGCAATTTGCCTTGATTGACTATTTGAAAATTAAGGAAGGAATATAAAAATCTTGTATCAACCTTTTTTAAAGGCTTATTGAAAAAACCACATCAGTTATCATGAATTCATCAATAAACTCTCAGGACTCCAATGTGAAAAACAGCTCTGTCAATTAAAAAAAATAATTGCATCTATTAAGCTACTGTTTACCTCCATTTCTAATTGAGTGAAGAAAATCATACCACAGTATATAAATAGATCAATTCTCCTTTCATCTTCCTTGCTGTCAGAAGCACTAGAAAATGACTGAAAATTCAACTGCTACTACCACACACTGAGCTAAAATTATTTTTAGTTTCTCTTTTGTTCTTAACAGAGTTAAGAAATCTCTTAATATTTCCTGGACAGTTTTCACATTCTGTCCTTTACTTTCCCATGCAATTCCCTTGCTTTCTACTTGAAACATACATTAGATTATTGACTATCAACAGGTGAGTTTACAAGTTGGGTTTTTTTAGTTCTTTTTTTTTTTAATGACTAACACCTTAATTAGATCCTCAACTGCATCTTACTGTTCTGTATCAGGTAATACAAAGACAAAACGAGGACTCATAAGCAGAAGGAAGTTTCCATTTTTAACTCAATATGTATTGAAAAGTCCACTTCAGATTAAGCCTACTTAGCAGATGACCTAACTATTATGCAATGTGTGTTCAGTAAGTGACCCACCACCTCATTATATTTAAATTCTCCATAAATTTTCACTGCATTGCAAGCAACTTTCATCTTTGAAACAAAGTACTTCTGGTATCATGGGAGCTGCCTCTGCTGTTGCTGTGTCAGTCAGGGCCAATCTCACCGCGCAAGGAGTAATGAAAATTGCTATGCCCTCTCTGCTTTACTTACTAAAATTTGTTCTTGGTCATTTACCCAGAACATTCAGAGGCTTGGTAACTGCACACATGCTGCACTGCTCCTGTATCACCACCCGCTCAGGGGATGGCAGGGAGAAGAAGTAAAAAAAAAGGCATCTGCTTTCTGCCCCTAGGGAGATACTCTGGCACCTCCTGCTCAACATGCAATATACTAGCTCATTAAATGGACATATACCACTTTCCTTCTCATGGTGTTTAGAACTTCTGTTTGTTTTGATGTAAATCAGAGCTACAATAAGAGGAGGTTTTGTTACTCTCACCTCCCACTCCTGCAGAAATCAAACACCATGCAGTGAATGGGAAAGGATGGCTTTATGATTACACAGCAGAATGATAAATTAGTCAAGTGGATTTTATTTTGTTGACAAAAGTAACTCTGTGATATGGGACAAGCCACCTAAACCAAACATTTCTTTATGACATATTCTTTAACAGAGACTAATTCCTCACGCTTAGATTTTCACACAAAATCAGTGGAGTCTAGGAATATTATGCACACCTGATAGAAAGACACATTATATTATGGAGGAATATGTATAAGGATGAAACTCAGAGTTGTTTTTGACCACTGTTACACCACTTGTTTTCAGAAGTTCACACTTTTACCTGCTTCAGTGCCTTCAGTGGCACAACACAAATGTTTTCATTCAGTTCAGCAACCCCTGACAGGAATTGTGGTTTCCTAATCTCACAGGAGTCAAATCAATATCTTTCAATAAAAACAGGCTTCCCAGAGACAGCATGTCAGAACCAAGCAGCCAAGCTGCAAAAGCAGGTCTGCTGGGTTATCCCAAGGGGAGAGCATCCTGGGCAGCCAATACAGCAGCCAGAGCACCTATGCAACCACTGTACTGTGCCAGACAGACATATCCTCAGAAATCTGAAAGCTGTTTTCTGCAACAACAACAGCAGAAAGAGTAAGACAAAGTTAAAAAGCAGATTACCACATAAGCCAAAAGATGTGGCAAAAATATAGAGAAAGGGGTGTTATTTCCATTGATGTTCAGGAAAAAAAAAAAAAAAACAAAACAAAAAAACAACAACAAAAGCAGTATTAGCATCTCTGCTGTTTCAAGGCAACAGAACAAGGGCTGTATCTGTAAAGCAATGTCTTATAGGATGAGATTTGGAGACCAAACGTTGCAAATTATTATGGAACTTGCACTGAAGAACAGTGCGAGTGCTCAGAGGAAAGGAAGCTATGAGGCTACACTGGAGGAACTTTCGGCAGTAGGACCTATTCAGCCACTTAGCAGCACCTCAAGAAAAGTGATCATTCCTGTGTATCTTCAGGTTATTTGTAAGGGTGCCAGCACAGTGCAAACCGATATGCCGCACTCAACAGTCTTGGCTGGGGGAGGGATGCTGGAGGATGCCTTCCTAGAGGGTGCCCCGGCCGCACCACATCCTCCTCCTCCTCGGCTCGGCGGTGCCACCCGCCGGCTGCCGGCATTAACACAACGCCGCACCTGGATGCAGGAGAGGATCCTTGCTGCACCGCCGCGCTTCCAGCTTCCTCAAATAATCCAAGCCTTTTAACCACCCTCTTTTATACAAAGCTTGGCAGGGATAACCACCTCCAGTTCTGCATAGCCTTCAGAAGCTGTGTTAGTCCTTCCACCGGAGAAGAGGAATTTACTGAGTCAACAAACTCCTCCTGACAGCATTGGTGCCTGCAGGAATCTATTAAAAAGCACAGCATTCAAATTGAGAGTCTGGATGTCACTGCATTTACAAATTCAAAAAGGCAAACACATTCATAAGCCTCTAATGAAGGGACATGGAGTGCAAGGAACAAATTATTATGAGATGTTATGTTCCTTCCCCCATCTTTTAGAACAATAAATAAAGAAGGATTTACTGTCCTGTGAAATATGAAAGAGAGATTATTCATTCAGAGGACAGTGGTCTTCATTCTGTTAGACTGGTAGATAACTCCTCTGGACTCAAATAATCTAATGACAGAACCTCCATTACGCCACAAAGCTTGGGTGTATTGTGGGAATATGCAAGGCTGTTGCTACATTTAATACATTTTTTCTGCTGAGGAAAACTTAAAACATTTTGATAAAGTGCACGAAGCATTTAGGGAAAAAAGGAAGTAATGCCTGTGTTAGTTTTTCATGAAGTTAGAATGATAGAACTATATGAGTTGAAAGGGACCTTAAAGATCAACTAGCTCCAACCCCCGGCCATATTCTAGACATTCATCAAAGCTGGACAGTTGGGCAGAAACAGACACCAAAACTCCCAAGCCCTTCAGAAAACATAAATAGAAAAATGGTTAGCAGAGAGAGACTGCATGCTTTTTAGTCAGAGCACTTCAGAACATCAATAACAGGACATGTCAGAGGGGGAAAAAAAGGGAAGGGGCGAGAGGGAAATGAGGTGCATGTATCCCTGACATTAAACAATTAAGACAGACATATGTGCATGGATAATCCCTCTCAGACACTTTCATATGAAAGTATATCAACAATAAACAGACAAAGCCTTTACAGATTTGGCAGTACCTTCCCACCACTGCAGCTGACACATCTTCCAGCAGAGAATTGCTGAACATACACCTGGCAAAACCCAGCTCACTGAGGCAGGTGGGTTTGACCTCTGCCATAACATATGCAGGTAAAAGATAAACTACTTAAACAAGTCCAGCTCCTTCAGTGCTGTGAGTGTACAGACAGCTTTTAGAAACTACTCAGGATGTTGGCAAAGGTGGCAGCTTTCTAGAGAGCAGTTACAAAGAACTAAGCAGGTAACCCTGTGAGCGGCAGTGGGTGAAAGCAGGATAAGCCATGCAGTCCAGTGCCATGGCAACTAACAATTCTACTGAAAAGACTTCATTTTGAGAGTTGCACATGGAGCTACTGCACTTGTTTCACAATCATCTCTGTTCTGCCTGTATTTGAACTTTCACTTCTGCAATTTGATGCTACGGTTGGGTAAAAGCCTTTAGGAACAACCAAAAGAAGGCATTTAAACAAGAAGGAGGTTTTTATCTCTCTGGATTTTGCCAGTTAGGTCTGTGCTCAGCTCAAGAGCAGCATTAAATTATTTCTCAACAGAAATTCTGTACTTCTGCAGAAACCAGAAACTTTGCACACCTACATGATGACCAGTAGCATTTCAAGTCACCCTGTAATGATGCCAGCCCATATGAAACCGGGGAACACTTACAAAACAGATGTAAGCAAAACCTGAGTTTGTACTGACTGTTGGATTACAAGTCACAGACGACTCAGAGACATCTTTACATTCTCTTTAGCTAGCACTGCCACATTCTTCAGTGACAGGGAGTGATCCCATTGCCCCCCCATCTCACCACCCCAAGTGTCAAGTGTTGCAGATTTTTAAATTTAACTCCTGTAAAACTTGAGAAAGAAAATTCAGCTACCTCACAAACCCCTGAATTCCTCTAAATTGTACAAACCAACCAGTGCTTCTAGCAGAAGCACTTTACTAGGAATGCAGCAGAAGTTTGTATTTTGGTGGGTTTGGGGTTTTTTATATTAGCATACTACCAAAGCAGAAAGAATTTACAGGTTTATCCATTAACGATTCTCCAGTTTGCCTTTTACAGATTTTATTTCCAGAACAGTGTCATCAGAACTTCAGACAGAGAGAAGAAAGTTTACTTTTAGTTCTCAAATTACTGATTGATCTCATCACATTCAAATCTGCCAAAAGTTACAGCCTTGAGCTTGCCAGGAAGCATTACTCCAGGGTTTATCTTCTTTATGGCAAGGCCTATACTGCCTCATAAAAGGCATTCTTTGGTTGTGGGCTGGTCTGTACAGCCACTCAACACATAACATTTTCACTGCAGATCTGTTTTTAATCCTAAAAAGGACAACTTCTTAGGACTTGGTCATCCATGCACACACTGTGGGAGCAGCAAAGAAGTCTGCTTTGAGCATAGCTACAGTTTTCTGTTCCATTCCTTCCCTTTGGAAAAGGATTCCTTACAAGATGGAACCAGAGTTCTCCAAATCTAGGAATTCTTCCAACAAAATACCAAGACAAAATCTGGAATTAGAACTATTTAATAAATCATTATCTAAAATCAGTTAAGAGTATCTAGCAAACTACAATCCAGAACTGCAAAGAGATCTGTGTATTACTCACCTTGTATTATTAATGTACAATTGATTTTTTCCTGAAGTACTTGCAAAAAAAAATCTAAAAAGGTATTTATAATTAATTAAGTTACTTAGACAGCTGGGGGTGTGAGGGGGAAATAAGCCATCACACAAGCCCTTTGACATCTCATTTAAAAATATGTTGTCAGTTTACTTACTTCCTCACACTTCAACAAACATGAATATGAATGAAGACTGAAGCCTTAAATAGTATACATCAATTTATGAGAGAAATAGCCCCGCCAAAAACACTGAACCTCATAAAACACTGAAGACTAACCTTAGAAATAACTAAAATAAAATGCAATAATAAACTAATTGCTGCCTGTAACAACACTGAATTTTAGAACTGAGGAACAAGATATAGGTATTTTTGTGAGAATGCAAGGTTTACATTAATAGCAGATATTTTGAACTATATAATTCTATTTTTATAGGAAGGATATCCAAACTTAATTATCCTTCAAAAAAAGCCTACAGAATATGAGAAAAATACATTAGCGAGCTATCAAAACAAACACATTTTAAAATACTACAGCATTACCATAACTCACCAGTATTATAGTATCTTTTAAGTTCTGTGCGTCTGATGTCTTTCAGTTGACTGTACTTTTTCTTTTTCTTTTCCTTGTCAGGAGCAGTTTCCTTTCCCCCAGGAAATTTACAGTTGTCTTCAGAGGAACTGATTTGCTCCAAAATAACTTTACTTTCATCATCTTTCTCAGAAGCTGTTTTGGAATCAGGAGATCCAGGGGAGTTGGCAGAGACAGGCTCGGTGGTTTGTTTGACTTGCCTTTTCTTTTTCAAACTGAGCATGAAGAAAAGAAACCCACATTAAGATTCAACCAACCTCTAGAGACAAGTTAACTCACTTTTGAAATTGATCTTTTAAAAAATGAATTTAATATCAGAATTCCTTATAACCCTTTAAAAATCCCACACTTGGCATCAGTAACCTGGTAACTAAGATGATCCCACCTCCTACTCTTTTCTTCCATTATACCATAATCTCAAGGATACCTTCTTAAGAACAACAAAAAAGGTAGTGAAGTTTTTGCTGTTGTTTGCTGAGGAGAAGGAACAGGGAAAAAACAAACAAACAAACCATTGAAAAGCTGGGGGGTTTTAAACTGACCATACATCTAAATGTAAAAACAAGATACTGAATTCATGTTTTCAAGATGCAGCCTGGTATAAAATAAAACCTCAGATCACAATGTACTATAACACAACAGCTAACAACAATTCCACAGTCCAAAAACCATCTGTTCCCATACAAACTTGCTACTGTTTTCCATTTTGTTCAAGGTTATCTCCTAGAAGCCACTCATGCTACTCCACAGCTGTTCTGGCACAACCCACATTAGCTGGTATGCCAAGTGCCACCCAGGAGCTCCTTCTGCATCATTATCAATGTGGCCACAAACTGCTTGTGCCAGAACATTTTCCAGCTGCCTAGATTTCTTCTGAGAGAAATCTTAATGAGCTGCCAATAAATCTTCCAACTCATCACTATAGCAACAAAAGTATTTTCTTTTTAGAAGACTCCTTAAAGCACAGTTCAAGTGAGAAAGATACTTTAGGAATCCTAACACAGAATTTTCTGCTAAAGCACTGAGTTTGCTTAGTAAGAGCAAAGACTGACTTTATGGGTTGAGGGTCACTGTCACTAAAATAGCACCCAGTTAATCACTGACTCATACCATACAAAATGAAAAACTGATCTATCTAATGGTCCATCTCTTCAGTACATTAACTTCTTGGTTACAAGGTACCTTAGGGAGTGAGTAGTATATTTATCTTGTTGATGCCAAAAAATTTCTTTTGTGCACGGGAAGAATTATGCATAGAAAATACAGACAACCAGTGAGTCATCACAAATGGGAAAAGGTTACATGAGCTCACAGCAGTAGCTTACGTAAGTGAAAAATTAATACATTAAGTTATTAATATAATGCAGGAATTTCAGAGGTTCTGTCTTCCACCTTTTATGTTTATATACTTTTCATGTATTCTTTTAGACTACAACATAAAAAAAAATACACAGAGCAACTGCAAATTTTAGAAAGACATTTCAGGGTACACATCTTTTTTTAAAAAATAAAATATTAAAATCAGTTCCGAGTCTAGAATATTTAGACTGAAAAGGGTCAGTTTGTCAGACTACATGTGACCAACACTTTCCAGTGAAACACTTCAAAATACAGTTTTATGAACTGTGCTTATCACACATGTATGTATACATATTTCTTTAATGCTTCCCAAAATAGGATGATTCACATCCTGCAGCCAACCCAGTGAGGATGCTGTGGTTCCCCATTCATTCAAACCCATAGATCTGTAAGATAACCTGTAGCAGTTCATGCTCTGCCCCGCAAGAGACAGTTACTGTATATGAAATTTATGGATTCAGTCCTGGCTACACATGAAAACACCATACAAGAATTTATAAAAGTGACTACATCTATATAACAAATGAAGTGTTTAAATTAAGTGTTAAACTAGACTAATGAAAACTTGCATATGCAAAGGAGGCTTATTTTTAACTAATAAGCTACAGCCCTTTGAAAGGCTGCTGTAGCAATCACAAAACATTACACACACTTCGCATGCACAATGTATATATATTTAGCTCTGGAGTAAATTTTGACAAAGCAGCCCTTTACGCTGAAATGGCATATTACTACCATGGTTATACCCAATTCCAGATTTCTAAATGAGTCACATTCCTGACTTTTGACTCTAGTGACTCAGTGACCTTCCTGTGTGTGTGTGTATCACAGGACACCCAAATCACCTGCTTCAGAAGATGAGAACTAGCAAGCATCCATTGGCACCCCATTTCTACTCACACTGCATCAGAGACTTCTGTCTTCAGATTCACAGTCTATTTGTTTTGATCACAAACTCTGCTAAGTAAACTCTCTGTAGTATGCATGTAGTATCTCAAAACAACAAAGAGCCACTAATGGAAACACAGAACAATTTTTGGCAGGGAAAAAAAAGGAACAAAGAGAAAAACCTCTCTAGAGGTCAACAGTCCTGGTGACAATAGTAACAGCTTCTGTCAGTACTTTCCTTAAAACATTCTCATTTGAACTGGAGTTTTCAAAGATGCCCCTGGCAACTTTTAGAATAAAGAGCTAGAAGAGAACTGGTCCATTAGTGATAGAAAAAAGAAAAGCAGAGAGTCTGAACTGACTCACTGCAATGCAACTGACTGGTTCCTGTCCTCAGTGTTTAATCTTGCTGCATTCCCACTACTACAGCACACTGGAGCTCATTACACAACGTACAGCATTCCCAGCACACAGCAGCTGCTGCTGTGAATGGACTGTGCCAGTGGCATCTTTCAGGCGTGATCAAGAATCCGAGGACTCCATACATTTCTATTTCACCCCCATGGCAGGTATCAGATTTTCAGATAGTGCCAAGCTTACTCCTCCTGCCCACTGCTCTGTTTCAAGGTCACGACCATCCACCTCCAAAAGCGGTAACCCTGGCACTAGGAAAAAAGACTGAATTAAGACCAAGCATCCATGACATTCCAGAGAGGACTCAGAGTAACTTCAACTCTGTCTAGCGTTACGATCTCTGCTTCTTCCAGAGGTTTCTAAAGCCTAGTAAAAATTACCCAAACCCTCCAATTCACCACTCCTGAAAATCTTTGCCTGTAATATCCCAAGGAACCAAAACATGGCTTCAACAGCATTTAAAGCCATAATGGAAGCCTCAAACCTCCTATGCTTTTTGAGACTGTGCACCCCCTTAGTAAAGCAAAGCCCTGTATACACACGAGACAATCCATTATTAATGCATGCTGGTACAGTGCAGCAGAGACTGGGCTGTGAAGAGCACAACTGGAGAGTTTAGTGCATCCTGAACTCCATCCCCCTGAGGTACCTCCTTCAGCCTCCACTCACCCTTCTCTCACACTGACCTGTATGTCCCACACAAGCTGCCAGTCCTTCTCCTGCACAGATTTCAAACCTCTCACCTCCTAAAGAAGGTGGGGGATGAAAGTCTGATCTACTCTTCTCCCAGCTTTCAGGTATTTCCCAACCTTCATGACAAGAGCTGCTACGGACGAAGGTTTTAATAACACAGTTTGTTGATTTATTTCTTTTTTCAACTACTTTGGAAGATTTTGGGTGGGTTTGTTCAGTTTCTAAGGGGATATTTGTAAACAAATCCAACATTCAGTTTTGTCCTAATAGTTATGAAAGTAAAAGGCAGCTGAACAAAAAAACCAAAACCAAAATCAAACAAACAAACAAAACAAACAACAAAAAAACCCCCAACCCTCAGTTTGGTCATGTTCTTGCAATTAAATCAGCCTTTCAGGCAAAACAAGATGCATAAAGTGAATTCATAAAGTGTTGCTGCAGAAAATGTTTGGTTTTCAGTATCAGGTGGTGAATATGGATATATTGTGTTCCACTAAGAAAACTACTGGGGGAAAAAATAAAAAGAAAGAAACACGGAGGGCAGGATAAACAAACATCTGTAAAAACACTCCTGTTTATGAAGAAAGTCTTACACATCTGTAATTTCATTTAGACACCAGATAACATTTTTCAAGCAAATTGATTCTGACCAGCAAAACATTTCTTCTGAGTTTATACAAAGGGATCCTTTTCCAGCCCCTCAAGTGCTTTCTGAGCAACAACCAGTAAGCCATTTTCTAAGTTTGTCCAAACACAAAGTTTACCAGCAAAAGCAAAACTTACTGCAATACAAAGATCATTTAATGTAATAAAGACTAATAATCTGAAATGGACACAATCTCAGAGTAGGCAGGTGTCGCTCTATGACATCACAAACATCATGAAACTTCTTAGGTTTCATCCCAGTTCTGACTCCAAGGTTTATTACGTGGGGAATAATTTATAAAGTATTTTACAAAGACACATGGATTGGTGGTTGAAAGGCAAACCCTTTCAACCACATTGATCAACCCAGAGGGACATCAAGGGAAGGTCCCTCCTTGAGAAAGGAATGCAAACATATGTAAACATCAGTCCTGTTTACAGAAAGTTCCTGGGAAAGGAATTCTCAAATCCAAAACACTGCGGGCAAGAAACCAGGGCTACAGGCAGGTAAAAAGGCAAGGTTAGGAGTGCTTACTTAAATTAATTTGCAACAGACTGCTTAACACCTTAGGCACTGACTTACAGGAAAAGAGCCAGGAAAGATTCCAAGAAGTGGCCTACTTCGTCTTCCAGATCCAACTCTTATCTGACTGCCTATGAAAGGCAAATAACTAGTTTTTAGAATAAACAGCCTAAACTTCCCATTACACTTACCAGGTAGGTGGTTAGGGTAAAAAGAAAACTGCTCAGAGAAAAAGGGGTGATGTTATCTGCCCAACTTCCACCAGAAACTACAAGCAGCTAGTAAAGCACCTCTGACACTGAGACAATAAAGACATGGAAATCTGACAGCAACTTTTTTCCTAGAAATTTCATTTTGTTTTGCTTAACATTTGTTCAAGAAAGGTGTCTAACAGACAATTCAATATGATCTCATTCAATACATAATATCACAGTCTAAGAGCACTAGGTCTATATCATAGGATGTTCTAAAAAACTCCTGTGATAGTATGGCATGTCTTTATGTTGTACTAGATAAATAAAGATCATACACCAAGTACAATTCTTGCTTTAGAAACAAAAACATCTAATAAAGTGGCCCTCCAAAAATAAAAACAAAGGAAGGGGGAAGGGAGAAGAAATCTTTTTATCTTTCAGCTGACAAGCTGAAGTTCCCCTTTTTAGAAGTTTTCCACAATGTGCATCCTCTAAAATGTGCCTTGATATCTGGCATACAATTATCTAAACATCCTGCAGTGCACAAACAGATCATGTTCGTCAAATAAATTTTTTTAAAAATTATTTACGCATATATACAATAAGATTTAAAAAAATCTTTAAAACACTTCCAACACCTTAATCCATTTCATTTCCATTAAGATTCCTTTATATAAAAATGATATGCACCCCAATTATTTACTTCAGAATTAATAATTTTAATCTTAATTTGAATCTCTGCACTGATTATAATACATACTAGTTTCCTTTTACCCTCTGTGCCTTTCTCTACCCATCCGGAAGACCTAAATAAATCAAATTTATGTCAAAAAAACCCCCATATTTACCCACAGAAATCTTACAGTAAAAATCTCCATTAGGCACCCATTGGTCTGATCTTAATCAGCCATTCTCTCCCAGCCTGCACCCCTCTCCCCCTCACCCAGCCCAGTGCCAGTGTGACTCTGTGCTCTCATCCCATTCCATGGAACCTGAAGAATAAGCAAATCTCAGACAAAACAAATCACTGCTGCTTGCAAAGCTAAAGGAAGTCAGACTGCTTGCCAGACCGTAACACTTTACCTAGACCTCCCCAGTGCAGCTACTTTCACACCAGGACAGAAACAAATACAAAGCCATTCACGCTCAGAAATCTTCCTGAAAGTCAACAGCATCCACCCTGCAAGGAAGCACACTTCATGGAACACCAGCCATTTCAGGTTGGCACATGTCCTGTTTTGAAAACAAGCAAGCTACAAGGCTGTATGTTTACTATTAAAACAGACTATTAAGGCAAATGTAAGGGAGAGAACACATCTTTTGCCAGATATTTAAAGAATTAATGACAGAGAGGAAAAAACTACAAAAAATCAATTCTGAAAATGTCAGCAAGGACAACTGTGTGGTTCCAGTATGATGGTTGCAGATACTCAAAAGTGTCCATAGCCTGGTCACTCCAAAGGACAAAAAACAACTCCTGAAAGCTCTGATATTAGTAGGTCAAAGCTGGAAATTTCCACTTTTATCGGAACTCCTGTTACTGATTGACAACAAGTACCAGCACCAGGTTTCACAGATGGTCAGCCAGCAGCAATGCCCAAGAAAGCTGGCATGCTCCAGAGAGTGAAGTGCAGTACTGACAATCCAGGGTAGGTCTATTTTCTTCCCAATACTGCCATTAGCTTAAAAACCAAGTCATTACATATGTTTCATCATCTGTAGAGCGGAGGGAAGGATTTGTAGTTCTGGAATTTTAAAGACACTACGCTTTCTGATAAAATGAGTTCTTAGATCAGGTAAAATATGATAATCTCTCCTCCCCGGTTTTCTGACTTAGATCAGGGAATTTTAAATATCCCATCTAACATATTTTATGTTATTTAGGGGGTGGGAATAATCCCTGTTTCCCTGGGTGAAAGTCAAGAGGGTTTTGAGCTGTCAGAAAGTTTTTTATTTTCCTAAATTTAAGACTACTTAACAAACTTTCCATTTTCAAAGGCAAAAGTACCCCATCTTTTGTATTTACTTAGCAAAAGAGGTTATGATTTATTCAGCACTCTGTTGCTATGACAACAATTTAATAAAATCTTTTTCCATAGGAAAAGGATTCTGGAAAGCTATTCTGCTTGCTTTAGACATCTATTTGATTCTCTTCCTTATACCCTTAGTTACTCCAAGCTCTCAAAGAACAGCCTTAGGCAGAAGGCAAAATGAAGAAATCTTTCCCTTCAGATGATTCCTTCAACTTTGCCAGAAGTTCACTTAATAGCCTTATTCAACTAGAGCAGCATCACAGAACTATTTTGTCACAAATACTGACTTGATTCTTAACACACTCCCATCGTGCTCCGCCTGCTTTCTTCTGCTGACAATGCCAGACACTTCTGCTGTGGTGTTCATTCATCACCCCAAATGGCTCCTACACATGCTAGGAATTCTTCCAAAAAGTGGCTCAACAAGTCGTTCTCCCTGCACTGAAGCCCTGGCAAGGGAGGGATGGCTCTGCCCTGTCACCTCCAGACACTGCTGGCTCCCAGCCCTTCTCTCCCATTTAATGCCAGCCCCTGGAGCCACCACTCCCCTGCATATCAGCTGAATGAAACTGCAAGAAAAAGGGAACTGTAGTTACACAGCAAAGGGGGATGTTACAGAGAAGCTGCACAGAGTAACACCACAGTAAAACTTTTTTATTTTGATGAGGACAGTTAGCTCATAAGGCTGGCTGACATACATCTCAAGTTTCTCCAAAACTTTGATAAACTCCTCACACTCCCTGCCTCAACTGAACACTCTTCATGAAACTCAAATTCCATGAAAAAGAGAGGAATGCCATTTAAAATTAATATTTAATTAATTCAGGGAAACAAAATGCAAGAATTGAGAACAACCTCAAAGACAACAACAGGGTACATGGGAAGCTCTGGGGGATGTGTGCTGCTCCATACCGTGTTTGCTCCACACCCACTTTCTCAGATCACCTATGTAATAAAATTTCCTGATAATGGAAAGCAGTTTTAGTATTGATTAAACTGACTGAAAACAGTCAGAAAGAAATTTAATGCTCAGTGACTCAAATGGCCATAAACATTTGCAAGGAAGCAATAAAACAGTAGGTGAAAAGCAATGGTCATTTAAAGCAAAATCCACAGGAAATGTGCCACACATCATGCAGCAGTAATGTAGCCAGAACCCACCTCCAGGAAAAAAAAGCTTAAGGAGTGCTATCTTAGTATTTTTTATACGAGAAGTACCAAAGACACCAAATCAAATTCTTTCAAGAATTACATTCAGATATAAGTGAAATGCAGATAAAAATAAATAGCTTAGGCATGCTGTTTGCCAAAGATATAAAAGATACAAAGACCAAATATGAAAATTCATCATGGCAAGGCCATGGAGAACACACCAACAGGGATACAGACTTTCAGTTTTGGTGGTTGGGTTGGTTTGTTTTGGTTTTAGGGATTTGTTTGTTTTGTTTTGTTTTTTGGTTGTTTTTTTTTTTCTCAGAAGGAATCTACATGGCAAAATGTTAGAAGGCTGTACACATGTGGGCAGACTCCTGAAGGATACCTGCAGCAACTCCCTTTTTATTTCCCGCCCCTCATTCTTGAGCATCAGTGCCTAGCCCCCAGCAGAAATCAGGAATGGGGGAGTGCAACAGTAATGAGGCAGAAAGCACAGCAAACCTCCAGAACATAAGGCTATTTGAGGAAAAAGAGACTTGTCTCAAAGCCTGTAGCTCAAAGAAGCACCTTTAAGCCACTTCTGTTAGCAAAAAGAAGGTGCCTCTCTCTGCTCACCACTGATTCTGGCCCCAGGAGTTGTCCCTATTCTTGCACAAACCCATTTGTTGCAGCTCCACAGGGACCAGATCTGGGAAACTATGTAAGTCAAAGGTTAGCCAGCAAAAATATCAATACATGAATTAATTTTTCAAAACTGGATCACTCCCCCATTAGATCTTGCTTGGCTTGCTACCACTGGTGTCAAAACAAAAGGAGAAGGCCATAAGCAGAGGCAAGACTGCTCTTCCAAGGAGGCACTTTGCTGAGATGGAAGGGCTCGTCAAGCAATAGCCTTGGTTGTTCTGTTGTTACTTGAGATCAGTAAAAGAGGATGCCAGAAAGCCAAACTAGGCACACACCACACCATGCCCAACAGCCCTCTGCACAGGAGCACTGAAGTGGTCATGGCAGATTCTTCCAACTTACCCAGAAAAGGTGCTTTGATGACAGGAAATTTTCATAAACATTGGTGCTCCGAGGGCTGCAAGATGGGCAGGTTCCCCTGCTGCAGAAAGGAAACAGTGACACTGCTTCTCCAACAGCAGCACAGAGAGAAGAAAGTATTGTTTTCTCCATAAAAAGGATCTTAATGTCGAGTAAGTCGACACAACTCAGTAAGTGAAGTCAGTGTTTGCTGACCAAAAGAGGCTATGGTTGAGAACTCAGTGACCAAAGTAAAGTCAAAAATTCAACAGTTTCTTTACTTCAATGACTAATAACAGAGATATCTTAGAGAGGGAGGGGACATGGATTTAAAATACCTGTCTTTGCATTAGCCTTTGCTTTTCTTAAGAAAGTTACTTTGCAAACTGCCATTTAAATGTCGAGGTGCTCTGCATCACTGCACTCATCTCTGTAGCACCAAACTATCATTTTAATACAGCTGTAAACAAAAGCAGTTAAAGAAAAGAAAAACACAAAGAAAAAAACCTACACTTTTTCCTTTTTTCTTATTAATAGACAAGGCCAAGGAGGTTTTTTTTTTTTGTTTTTTGGTTGTTTTTTTTTTTAAGGCACTAAAAAGGAAGCCAAATCAATGGCTTTAAATGCTAACTTTCATAATAACACAAAAATTATCCAAATGCCACCACATATTTCTCAAGGATTCTGTTAGTAACAGCTGGAGATCACAGTATAAGATGCTGTGCACAGGCCTACAAACAGGTCGAAAACTTATCCACTCAGGAACAGATTTACAGCAAAAGGCACAGCAACATGACTAAAAAAAGGTTTTATTAAAAGTATTTCAGTAATTGCTCAAACCAAATTTCAACCAACTGCATATCTCATTTCTGTGTTTGCATTCATTGTCCTCAAACAACTTGCAACCTATTTTGCATGTTGAGCAGTTTAATGCCTTTCCTGAACAGGCTTCCCATGAACAGGCATGCAGCACAGAAGAAATGTCCAAGTGCACTTAAGATCTTGTTATACGGATTAAAGTTCTGAAAAGACACACAGCCATGCTGACACAGAGGGAAAAAAGGTATCTGTAGTTTCAGTGTTTAAAATAATGGCTGATATTGTTTCATACAATAGATATTTCATGAGAATCATCATCAACCTACACCCAAAACAGGTGTCTGTATCATCTTCTATGCAAAATAATATGGCACCACCTTTTTAATACTGTAGTGAGAAGACCATTAATGACAGGTATAAAGATGACAAGACAGGGAGAGCTTGTTCATGTGAGATAGTCACATGGCAGGCATATACAAGTGCAACTTCTAACAAGCACATACCTTAAAATGAGAATTTGACACAGTCTGGTATTTTCCAGCAGCTGTACTATTACAGTAGTGCAGTAGATCCTCAATTACATGCATAAGAGATAAAATGTGTATTAATTACTACATCTTAAAACTCCTCTGTGGGTTTTATATCAAATATTACATTATTTATGCATTTACTTATACCTGAAGAATAGTTTGCATTTTTTCATTTTCACTTCAGCTGAAACTTTTAACCTGCAGTCAAAATGTATATGGCTGGAAGGCGAAGAAACAACTACTTCAGGGAAAATGAAAAAGCAAAAGGTAAATCTTGCCCTCTGTCAGCGTGATGGAAGATGGGTCAACAGGAAGACACAAGAGGCTCTGCTCTAGCTCCATGTTCTCCGGACTCTCTAAGTCCATGAGGTCTCACTGCACTTGAGGCAGTAGAATAACAAGCTGAGGAAACCAGGAAGTTACAGTGCTCCTGAATTTAATCCTGTAAGGCAGCCCTTCTGCTCAACACCAAGCACCTTAACACCCTCGCTCCCTGCAGCAGCAAGCCCAGGATCCTGAGCACAGCCGCCTCCTCCCTGCAGATGCACAGCAGGAGGGTGCTGGGGAGGAGCAGGCCAGCAGCTATCTTCAGCCTCCTGGTATTTTCAAGGACAACCACCTCCTGCCAAACCCAGCCAGCCCAAGCCAGATAAGGGAGGTGCTCTGTGACACTCTGTCCTGCTGCCTGCCCTTATGCCCACTAGCTCATTCCCCTCTCAGCAGCGAAGGAAAGCTTCCTGGCATGCTGGATCCTACCCCTGCTATGGCAGGTGGGTAAGGAGCTGCTGACCTCCCCTCCCCTCTGGTAATCTGGCACTTCTCCCTGCAGCCACAGTGCTTTGGACCTGCTCCCATCACTCGTGCCCGGACAGCTCAGCTTCTACAAGCAGCTTTCACTGTTCTCTAACACCTAACAGTACAGCTCTTCACATGCATAACACTGCTCAAATGCATCCGCCCATGGGACCAGAGTCATATGCTGTAGTTTTGGATTGCCAAAAAAACCCCAGAATTTTTTAAAAAATCATTTTGTCAGTTACTTGTAACGCAGAACATCTCCACAGAACTGCTACATGCAGCACCTGCTGTGGTCCAGGTGGGAAGAGCAGCATCATCTTTTTAACATTTAGTTCACTAACAGATAGTGAACATACAGATAAATCTTCTGCTTGAGGAGATTTGACTTTTAAAGACTGTCTGATGGAAACATGTGATTAGCACCTTCAAGCTATTTATTTATAGAAGCATTACTGAAAGTAAAAATCCATTACAGAAATGCACTGTTATGCCAAAATCATAATATATTTTAAACTAAGCTTACCAGTGACTGGTGAGCTGTTAAGCTTACACCTACTGAAATAAAAACAGCCAGTCCAGAAAAACAGTAGCAAAAGCCTGAAATTATTAGCAGTATATTAAGTGCTATACAAGACAAGTTCACTGTGCCAGAAACTGCTGTCTCACAGGAAAATACTCAGTGTGTTAAGACACCCAGAGAGCTGATTTATGGCTCATTTACATTACCAAGGTTTTCCAGCATAAGGACAATTATCTCCCTCCTCCCCAAATTCCTAACCACTCCTGCTGCTCTCCTTGGGATTTTCTCTCACATAAATCAACAGGAAGAGTCCCACAGATTTCAGTGGAATAACATTAGAGACTTAAAGCATAGGTAACATACATCTTCAAATTTCAGGTGATCCTAGGAAATAGTCCTTGCTCAGACTACAGAGTAGGACAGAAAAATAACCCCAAAAACCTACACTTATACCTCACCTCCACATAATCAGATTGGTAGACGCAGGGTGGGGTGGAAGAAATCCCTTCCAAACACAGTCTGGAAACTGGATTAACACTGAAGGCATTAGAGTTTACCATGGGGAATCTAAGGCCACTGAGAATATCCACACAGCTTCTTGCCCTATTCAAAGCCCGAGAGCAGAGGCAAAAAGCTTCATTTCCTTGGGGAGACAAGAGTGGGGAGCCCAATGCCTAGAGGCACGCAGCAAAAACTGCAGAACATGCAACCAGTAGCTCAGAGACAGTGCAAACAGACAGGTATTCAGTGTACCCACAGAGGATCCACAGTATTTCCTCTCTTACCAAGAGAATTCCCTTAGTTAGATATACAGTGCTTTCCAATCTCTCAGACAGATGGGGAAAACTGCCCCTTTCCAAAAGCATGTTCCTGCAGGTATCATTTATACCTTTCCCCTTAAACATGCAGCACCCTTACCAGAAATAGACTATACACTGTAGCATGGCACATGCCAAAACCATACAGGCAAAAGCCTTGAATGGTGGCAGATACCTGCCAAAGAGGCAGGCAATTGTATTTGTGAGCCAGAAACACCTTCCCTGTGGGTGCCTGTCTAGCTTCTTATCAACCTGTGTTTTCTTCAACTCAGCAAACTCTAACATAGCTTACAATGCTGACTGTTCTCCTTCTCAAAATACTGTACAGCCTACTCCCTACTACCACGTGGTACAAAGCACAGGAGAGCTGACCAGGACTGCTGCCAAAAGGAGGTGAGGTAGCTGCTGTTTCTCAGAGCATGAGCAGAAGATGATTAACAGCACCACTAAAAAGTCAGTACCATTAGGCATCTCTTTAGGTGGCTGCTTCTGGAAGGCACTTTCCTGTTGGAGCAGCTCAGTGATGACAGCTCTGTCACCCATAAGAGACACGGCAAAACCAGAAGGCTGAGTGTGACCATCTCCTTTCAGTAGCGTCTTAAACAACACCACTTTGAAATTGACCATGCAACCACACGGCTGCCAAGTATTATGCTACATTTCCACCAGTGTTTAAGCTAGACTCAGCTGAATTCTAGCCAATTTTACAACAGTTCACTGGGGTTAAGCAGAACTTTATGCAGTAGATACATAAAGCACCTAAGAACAGAAGAGAACACACACCTGGAAGGCTGAAAGGATGAGATGGTATCTGCAGACACTACAGAAACAGTGCAATTTAAAAATGTAATTATATCAGATACAGTGAGAAGTCTGTAATCTCACCTATTCAGAAAGCCATCTTGTGAAGCCTACAAATTTTATAATTTTTAAGATATGTCTTTAAATCCCTCCAAGAGTGAAAAGGTAAATGGCATGGCCCACCAGGAATGTCCAGCACACCCCTCAGTGCCCGGCATTCCCAGCTGTAGGCTGTGGGCAAGGGAAGTAAAGGAAGACAAATTACGTTGCAACCATGTAAATAGCAACTCTTAGCAAAACTGCACAGATGTCCACATCAAAAGGCCCATCATGTAACTATTTATGTTCTATAAAGAAGGCTAAGTAAGTTTCTTTCTAAAGGCTGACAAGAGACACCCAAAATCCCTTTGGGAAAAGCAAACTTAAGGTCACTGCATGCTTCTGTGCAAAAATCCAACCTTATAAAAATCTTGCAAAGTGAAAAACAGTGAAATTACTGGTGTGACAGTACATTTGAAGATGAACTAAACTCTTTTCTCTGCCTAGAATACAATTTCTCTGTTCTCTCAATACAGCTCTCAAAGAAATCAAGAACATCACAAAACTCCACCTTTCTTCTCTGTCCTAAAAAAAGCTACACTGTTACCCCAGTCTCACTTCACATGCAGGGGGAAGTGAATGGGTGAGGAGGTTAACCATGCTTCCTGTCCAACACAAGCTTTCTATCTCCATAAACAGCATTTCTGGTACTGGAAAGTTTTAAAGAAGCCTGAGGAAAGCCTCAGGGCCCCATTAAATACTTTCACTAATTCTGTTACCAGTAATAAAATTCTTCTTCAATCCTAAATGACTCCACTACTCTTGAGGATGAACACACTGGAAAGAACCAAGACTGCAGAAACCACTCCCTTGTTTATGTTTCCCAGAGGAAGAGCTCTCATTGGGAATAATTCTGCGATTTAAAGACTAATCAGAAAATGGTGATTCATGCCCTTTGCTGAATTCTATCCTGAACTACAGAATTACAAGACTGCTAACACAGAAACTTTGGAATCCAGAAAGCAACTCCAATGTGAGCTGAGGAAACAGTTCCTAAGATAAACAGCTGTTCAACTTTTATCACGCAACATTTCAGAAAAAGCAGGCTCAATTTCCCTCCCAACTCACTTTCTCCAGATTTACACCTATGAGAAGAAGAAAACTTTTATATATATATATACACACATATATATACACACTAAGAAGTTTGTAAGCAACGAATAGCGAGTTTCTCTCAAGCATCTGAAGGACAGCTAAAATATTGACCTACAGCACAAAAGACAGAAAGTCTGCTAAAAACATTGAAATCCCTCAAGCATAAGTACCTGGAAGGTAAATCATCATAATGTATGTTTCAGAAAATATTTTACTTTTTTTTTTCAGCTCTCCACCATAGCAAATCAACTATCCTGCACACACAAACTCCCTAAATAACTGAGCAAATAATAACCATTGCACCCCATAAAACTGAAGTAGTGATATATTCAGTCTTTTCTTGCAAAATAGAATGCCTCAAGCATACATGATATTGCCTGAAACAAAGTGAATAAAATGTGATACCATAATTCAGTTTCAGTAACTCAATTATGAGGTAATGTTTATATATCTGGAAGCAGAACGAAGATATTTTCATTGTACAGACGAACAGAAATGATGTATTATTTCCTAGAGCCATTTAAAAAATATTTAAGCATCTCCAGGATCTTGGCTTGACTATTCTTCACACCCAAGATAAACCTCAATGATGGTTTGTTTTAAAAACAATATGAGGAAAACTTTTCCTCCTAAAAGCAAAAAATAAATTATGGGTGCTACAGGAAACCTGAATAACCATCAACATGTTGGCTCAGCAAAATTAGAACAATTGCAAGGAGGCAATTGCTAGAGGAATAGTGATCTGAGGAGCACCCAACACTTGAAGTCTGTTCCATGGATATAATGAGTCTGGCAAACAAGGACCGCACCTAACAGAAAAACTTAAAAAAAGGTCTCACATACATGAGGTGCCCTCAAGCAAGTATCTTTGTGCATATATTTGTTATCCACGTTTTCCTCTGTCCTAGCCACCACTGATGCCCTTTTTCCACACAGTCCCTTTGTGCTTACTGCATTTTTATTTCATCATCTGTGTCTTAATAGCCACAGGAATAAAAAATATGAAGTGCACAATTACTGAATATGGGAATGAAACAGAAGACAGGAAAAGTCCAAATGAGATGCTTACAAATCTGATAGCTTGCAATATGCAAAAGACTGACGAAGGGAATGACCAGAGTGTGTCAGACCAAGGGTCTGTGCAAGCCAGCATCCTGCCTCCCACAGCTGCCAAGAGCAAGGATCAGGGAAAAACCGTAACAACATGACAAATACATATAATGCCTTCCCCAGCTAAGCTTTCCAGACTCTAGCTGTTTACAGCTCAGTAGATATGTATCAATGATTCCTACTGCTGGAATTGTTGTGAATATTTAAAAGGAAAGCTAAGGTCAGGTCATAACCAACTATGTGACTGAAAAGCTGTACACCGTTTGTTGTATGGTTTTATTTACTTTTAATTAGAATGGGGAAAAAGCTGTAATTTGGAGCTGGTAACAAGTAAACAACAACTGCAGTAAACACTTGCATTTGTCTTCTTTAAATCTTGAGTTTAATGTATAAACCTTCATCTGTACGGATGTAAATTTAGGTATCTAAGCCAAGAACCTCAATGAACTTAAAATATGCTGTGGATTCCTTTACTTCCTTTGGATATTGAGATCATAAGGAAACAGGAGGCGAGCATCAAGTTATACAACTGGCTTCAGGTTCTGAAAAAGTATTAACAACCTGCAGCTAAAGGGAGTCTCTGCCTACTGGAATGGCCTTTGGAGTATGTCCTAGACATTTATGTAGTTTTCTCAACAGAATGATGGTAGCAGGACCAATGTAAATTCAATAAACACAAAAGCACTCAAATCCCAGCCAGAATATTTTCCCTAATACAAGTGCTTTGTTTTCGGCTTGAAATCTGGCTCTCAGCGGTGACCAAAAAGAAACTGAAAACTGAAATTCATAATTCCCCTGGAAACTATTAAGAAATCATTCAACGTAAGTATGGTTTTCACAGTTCATCTCCACACAGATTGTTCAGATTAAGGTCACCACAAGCTGAAGACATAACGATTAATAAAATTAATGTAAGTATTTTGGTCAATGTGTTGAAAAGCAGCATTTTTTTCAAATACAGCATATTTATTTCTTTTCCCTAAGACAGCAGTAGAAAGCTACTTGACATAGGATTGTACAAAGCATGGAAAATGCACAGTAACTTGCTGTGATGAAGGCTGAGACCTGGGAAACTTGAACTTGAAAGAGACCCTTTTCTCATTCTTTCAAAAATTATTCAAACTCTTCCCTTATGATTTCTCATATCCTTTAACTGCTTGTCCAAAGATATCCAGTATCACATGATACCACATGCAAACCAATTCTGCTTTCAAGCTGTAGATTCAGCCTTCCAGACTATCAATTTATATCCAAGCCAATTCCTTCCATGTGATACACAACACTCATTTTGGTAGTTTCTTTCTAAATTAAGTTAAAATTTTAATGGCTAATGATTTTATGAGTGTAGTACCCCTGAAGTCAAGCCTACACAATGGGTAAGGGGAAACAGAGAGGCTCTACATTCTGAGAGAGGGAAGATGCACAGGCAGAGGGAAATAGGAAGTTGTACCTATTCATGGGACTATAATCACAATAAAAGCACCAAATGTCACAGCAGAGTCAATACACATAGATGTGCCACTATGTACATCCATTACACTGTGCTGTCTATTTTTGGACTTGCTGAATACCAGCATAGGTATTGGTCCATTCAGAGGCCAGTGATACAGAAGTCAACAGAAAAGCCTAAAAACATGTTTGGGAAAAGAAGGCAAGAAAACTTAACTACACAGAATAGTCTTTAAGTAGGAGTAACAGTTAAATAAGGAACTATTGCATAAGAAAAAATTATGCTGACATGTTACTCTTACACTTTCACTTCTTGCCTGTTGATCTCCTACAAGCCACAACATTTTCTCTACACACAGAATCTAAAACACTCTTTAAAACATTTTGAAGACATTTCTATTTTGTTCGAAAAAACTCACATTTTTCGTTTCCTGCCAATCAAGGCAAAAAATAAGCCCTTTACCACAAAACACAGTGGGTAAAATTGCATTTGGTAAAAAACAACAACAGATGAGGAAGGTTTTATTTCAGCTTCACTTGTCATAGGGAGGGGGAAAGACCTGGGAAAACCAAGGTACTAGGACCATAACTATCTGTAGTGGAAAAATATGATGGCTGAGTGGGTCTCTTCCACAGAGCAATTTCAAATATTTTAGAGGATAAATGTGCAAACAACACTAAACTTTAGGGACAGAGATGCAGATAATTTCATGTTCATCTTGATCTTGCAATTCAGGAGCTGTTTTGTCAGCAAATATTTTGGGATTCTCAAGATAATCCTTCCAAGAATTGCAAGCATAACCACTCAGACACTGAGCATCACCCCTACTAAAAGCTGCGCAGGAGGCACTAAGATTACACTACCCTGAGGGTCAAAAGCCACCTTCTCATGGGAAGTCAGACACTTTGAGATGCTGGCAGGGCAGCAAGGGAGCTGTTTGTCTTGCTGCTCATGTTCACATGTTCCCTGGCTCTGCGAACAGAGAACTTGGGTTTCTGTTAGCAGGAGTTTAGAGAAAAAGCATCATCTCCCATTTTTCAGTTAATGCTTTTGACCTTGTTAATATAATAATAACCTTTCCCCTCACATTAAGGAGACTTTCTATTAAAATTTGTGTATTTTCATTTATAGGTACTTAGTGAACTGTATCAAATATTTTATTCCACCAGCATTCAATATAAACATTTTCCTCTTTATAACAAGGATATAAGCAAAAAGAATCCTTCTCAGCCCTGAGTGGAGTCCTTTTCCCCGCCCCTCTGACAAGAACCACAGGTTTTCCTCCTGCTGGCAAAACGTCTAATCCATTTCCTGTTCTCTTCTGTAGTAAACAAAAGGATCTTCTCCCATGAGCATCTGATTACAGACAAAAACAAGATTAAAGTGAAGGTGAGGTGAAGAGCCTTTGCTTCATGAGAATGTTTACTACACAAAAATTTGGATTTTGCAAATACTACTCTTATCCTAGACTCACAAAACATAACAGTAATAAGACATAAAGGAAAAAAATCAGTAATGGAAGTACAGAGGCACACGGGATTGGGAACCAGCTAAGGCTGCTCTTAGCTTAGTAAATGTGAACCCAAGCTGGCAGGAAAAGCAGTGTGTTTGAAGCAGCACACAAAACTGTATGAGAGCCAGAACTTATCAAACTTCGGTACCTAAATTTAAGGACAGAACAAGTTTCTACAAATTCTAAGGTACAAAACAACCCAAACTGATGGCAACACCAAAGCATGCACCTGATTCAATTATCTGCATCCCAATATGAGGCACATAATCTGGTAACTTCTGCGCCAACACAAAACCTGACTTTTGACATCAAGTCAAAATCTTAAATAGTTTAAAAAAAAACAAAACAGGGACATTGTTGGAACTGTCTTTGTACTAAAGGCAATATAATCTGCCTACTATTTTCAGGTATTAGTATGACATTTATCTGGGTCATCGTGCAAAGCATTTAAACTGTTCACCTGCAAGACTCCGTGGCACCTGTTCACTACAGGAAGTGTGCTACACTTAGGATGTTAAATGTAAATTCAGGTCTGCTTCTGCCCCTGACTGCACACACAATGTGCAGGACACCTACTGACAAACTTTGGTTTCTATTAACAAGGACATTGTTGTAAAAGTCATCCACAAGTTTGCTTAGAGTGGGGACTTAAGGGCTGCAACCTATGTAAAGAAAAAAGTTGGGAGGGAAAGAGACAGGTAACCTCCCCAAAGTTACACAGCTGCTAAGTGCTAATACTACAAATTGATTTCACATCTTTTTGAACTTTGCTCAATGTTCTTCCCCCATACAAGACATGCTGCCCCTGTGAAGTCCTAAAAGAGAACACTCACAAGAAGACAGAAGAAAGCAGATTAAATACAATTGCCAAGGACTTTCCTGAAAGCCTCTTGAGGCTTGCCACTTGTTTAGCAGACAGCACTTAGAAAGAACACAAAAAACCTCAATACTAAAGCATCTTACTCAGACATCTGTCTCAAAGGCTGAGTCTTCTTTAATAAAAAATTACTTGTTCCTTAGTACAATCCCTTTATCTACTTCTGCTTTATCCTTCATAATGCCTTCTCTGTTTTAGGTGCCATTATCCATTTCCCCTTCTCAGAATCCCAAAATGCAACATTCTGCCAACATCAACATAAGTGCATTTCTCCAAACGGAAAGCAGGTCACCAGACATGAACACGTGACCAAGGCTTCCTCCAGTCTTTAGCTGCCATCACATAGAACCTGAATAGCAATAAAGAAGCAACTTTTCCCCACACTACTTCTAAATGTTGTGACAGGCATGCCTCTCAAAGTCTGTAATGCACTAAGGCTATAGTTATTTAGCACTGAGTAGAGACAGGATACAATTCTCCTCTTCAGCAGAACAGAAAACATCCTTGAGGCAAAGATATTTTTTTAAACCTATTTACTATCCCCTCCCAAGAGTAAGTGACCTTTCTTCTTGTACATCAGAGCTCAGAGATGATTAGAAACTTGCTAAATTAACAAAGACAAGTTATTAGGAAAGCAAGGTCACTCACTTCTTAAAAATCACCAATCATGAATTCCAAATCGTAAAAATGATTGACCAAAAAACCATTGCTTTCATTTACCAAGATGATGTGCTTTAGTCAGATTACCCTTTCTTAGCTAGCCTTACCCTATGAGATAATACTGCTTAATCTGTACTTTATTTGAAATCAAATAAACATCAGGTTTAGACACACGTATGTTTCAGGTATGCTTTGTTGTCATCAACACTGTCCAGGAACTCGATGCTAGAAGCTCAAATGGAGTGCAATTTGCAACTAAGTACCCAAGAACAGTTTACTATTACAAATTGGAATTATAATTCAAGTTTCCTCTACTACTGAAAAGAAAAAGTCACCACTTAAACATAAGGGATACAGCAAGGAAAGCACTTTCTGGATACACACTGCAGCGTGTGTTTCATTTTTATACACACTTGAAAAATCACAAAGCCTTGTGAAAAAGGCAGAATAATGAGTTCTGCATTTTAATCAACACTGAAATAAACCCTGTAAGATTACCGAGAAAAATAGCCTTGTCGTCGTTCCTTCTTCTCTTCCTTGGTCTCCATTATTCGGAGTCAAATAGGCAAGGTGAGCAGCCAAGCGTGATGCTCTTCTTCCCGTCAGCACCTCATATCCAGGCAGAATCTCCTGTACATAACAGTTAAAAACGGGAAGTTCATAAATCAACATGTCAACAACACCCACAAAATCCAAGAGGTTGTGGAAATACAACAAACCCAGTGACAAAACAAAGCAAAACTTTTATCAATGTTTGCCATGCATTTAGTATATAATGAGACAAACCAATAAATGCACTCAGGACAGTTTCTCCACAGTGGAAGAGACATTTGGCAAAGCACGTAACCCAAACAGCAGCATCAAGTTTTTAAACTCTGGAAAGATTAAACTACTTTCAAGTTCATACCAAAACATCTTCCAGGTCTCATGTGTTTCCCAGACAGGCAGATCAAGATAAGTTTGTGAATGTATTGTACAAACAGAATAACCAGTAAGCCACACAACACTCACTTTGAATTTAAATTTTAAATTACTAAAAATACTGTAAGATTGTGAGAGATCTGAAAGTTTTATAACAACGTAAAGGAAAAAAGAGTGATCTACCTTCTGTACAAGCTTTGACTGTTGTGAAAAATATACAAAGTTCAAACAACCATACAGGGAGAAACAAGATGGCTCTGGCTCTCCAGATGAAATGCAATCACCTTGAAATAGGTAGGACTAGTGAAGGTTATCTAGGTTATCTGAGAAGTTTAAAAAAAAAAATACAAAAAGGAGACCAGTACCACCGGGTTTTGACATGAAAATTACCACCTCTTGGCAGAATGCTGTACCAAGGCCCTTGGAAAACAGGAGTTGAGAATTTCCAAACTGCTTTATAATTACTGTAATTAACAGCATGCCACATAAACTGCTGTCCAAGATCCCTGCCAAGATATTTTATCATTTCCCTCCCTCAACATACATTTAACCTACGCTGATGGCTTGTGCACATGCACAAAGTAAGTAAACTTTAGAGTTTTTTATCAGTATTTCAGAATAAACTCAAACCAGAAGTTACTACTAAACATTTTAGTCTAATGGGCTGTATAACAAAGTAGTGGAAGCCACATAAATTATGATTCATAGCAAAAGAAGAAAAAATCCTCTGGGACCTAATCAGTTCCCATTATTTTCCCCTGCATTAAAAGATCACAAGCTACAAACTGCCAGATGTCAACAAAAGAGATGATGCAGCAAAGACAGACTAATCTACTTGAAAAGCCCAAGAACAAATCATGCTAGAGTCTACTAGAAATATTTGCCACAATTTTCTCTCCTTATTGATGGATGACTAGTCCACAGCATATAAAGCCCATTGCTTCAAAATGCACTTTTTCTAACTCATTAGTTTTGAATACATCCAGTGCATCAGAAAGAATCAAGCTGCTCTCATTTTTTACACATCAGGCAGTCTTACAGTAATGGGTACTCTATAAATGGCAAATATCTGACATCTTCAAGCTTTATGAAGAGAACACTATTTTACCTCTGCAAGGTAACAGGTGATAGAGTCTTCAGCTGGACACAGAAACCCACATGACAGAAGCATAACAGCAGCATCAGAACAAACTGGCCTGCCCAGATGTTCAGTCTGTATGAAGATAACACACACTTCCTGGGAATTCTGATGCATCTCTATCCTCCCTGCTGGGGCAGGTTCTTAGATTCTCAGAGGATCAGAACTGGTGGCTTCATTAGCACTGCCTTTAGAGTTGCAGTAAATCTTTCAAAGTGTACAACTACAACCTCTACAGAGAATTACAAAGAGTCCAAAGAAAGAGGAACCACTTTTCCCCCTTCACCACACTGTGGTGTGGCATGAGTGCACTGACAGGCCAGAGCTGAGTCTCACACTGACACCAAGAACTATTAAATAACCCCAAAGCAACAATAGAGTATTAAGCCCATGACCACAAGGACAGCAGGACCCATGGGAATGAGAAGAGGGAAGGGTCCCTCACCCCACTGAAACCAGCTGGGATGAACAGAGGCAAGAGAGATCTGTCCTCCCTGCCTAATTCCATGCAAGAGTCAGTGACTCCTTCCATTCATTCTCTTCCTCTCCCATGATCTAACATCCCCAACTAGGGAAGTACCTGCCCAGCTCCAGACTGGCACACAGAGAGCAACTACCCAGGGAGCCAGGAGGAGAAAGCCCTGCCTGTCCACAGGCCCAGTGTCAGAGCAGCCACCCCTTGCTTCAGCAAAAAGGGGGCACAAAAAAGGAGAGAGGAGGTTAAGCCTGGACCTGACCACAGATGTTGCAGGAAGTGCCAGCACCAAACCAGAGAGGGGCTGCTTAACTCCCCAAGAGCAAGGGCTGCTGTTTGCTTTCATCAGTGCTGAACAAAGCCAGCAATGCCAACATGGGCATGGAGCTTGTTCTTCTCACATCAGATAAATGCAACTCCAAGTCCTTTCACACAGGGAGGAGCAATAAATCAAAAATTAAAAAAAAAAAATTACATTCCTAACAGATGGGCACTCAGAAAACTGGACTGTTATTCACAGACCAGACAGCAAAGGCATTCAGGTGACTTTTTTTTTTCTTTTGCTAATAAAAACATACAGTAATATAACATCCAGTCACCAATTAAAGTAAATTTGCATAATAGCATAATTTAATGTCAGATTCCACTCTCTTGACCTAAAACTGACTTAGCTTACCTTCTTACAAGAAACAATGGTGTTGTTCTACAAAGGCATAATAAAGTCTGAAAATTACACTTTGAAAACATAGTACTAGAAATAGCAAACTGATTAGGAATGCCAACTTCTTAAGTTCTGAGTTTACTTGTGTTGTTAAGAATTTTGTACTAGTTGCCTTAAAGGAAAAGAAAAAAAAAAGCAAAAAAAAAGAGAAAACCTGACAGCTAGGAGGAACACAGCACAGCCTGCAGCAATTTCTACAGAAAACTAGTATTTAGTATTTGAGAGGTCCTTTTCAATCTTTAGTTTTTTAAGCAGCAAGAGCACAAAAGCCACATCTACTTTATAGAATGTCGCTGACAATTTAAAGTTACATCAAAAAAGGCAAACCTACTCCACACTTCTCCCCTATCTGCCCTTTGATATTTTACAAGAACAAAAAATCCAAGGTAATCTTTATCACCTGCTTAAAATGTTATTGAGGCTATATGATTACAACACATCTTGGTTTCCTGGCAGCTCCTTTCTGGTACAGATGAAAACTGAATCAGCAGACTATTAAAAATGTACATATTTGGGGGATATTTATATGCTGAGAAACAGACAACTTACTCATATGTCATGAGTTCAGTCCAAACTCAAAGGATGACAAAGCTGATTTTATATAAATTTCACGCTCAGTTTAACCTTTTCTACACACTGAAACAGAAGTAGACTGTGAAAAGCTTATATTACATGTCTACAGCAATCCTAATTCTTTAATTAGGCATTTTCAAGGCAAACCAAACAATGCATTTCAGTAAGGAGCCTGTTAAAAATTTGCCACTCTCCAAATTTAGCCGGTGTCAGCATCTGATAATTAAAATAAAGATAAAGAAAGAAAAGAACAAAATACATAAACATACACTGTTCTTTTTTATTTTAGTCCTACTGCTCTGGATATTTTAATTAATATTTACTCATTTCTGGATGCTTGCTTTGTTTATCTGCAGTCTTGCTGCCAGGGAGTTCTGGGGATGTTACTGAAAATTTGTAATTAGGATGGGAATCCTCCAACAACGCCACAAAAATTTTAAAATGTTCTAATTGTAGGAACAGACTGAACTCCTGACCATGGACATCCACACCACTTCAATTGTCACCACATTCTCAAGATCTCCTGAACCCACTTCCAGGTCCTGCTGTCCTCCCTGCAACCTGGCACTGCAGGACAGCAGCCTCCTGCACTGGTACATTTAAACTAGCAGCAGAAGATGCTCTAAGTGGAAGGATAAACAAAAGGAATGGAAGACTAAAAATAAGTTAGTGTGTGAATAGAGCACCCTTTAAATATTTTGATAAATTTATAAATTTTTTTCTCCCTTTCCCTTCCTACTCATGCATGAAGAATATTGTACCTTGCTACTTGCAGTTTAAATAGTTCACATTTTCATGAAACAAGAAAAAGTCCTGCTTGCTGTGCTCTGGGGTAAGCACCCAGAAATCCTGTCTGCTGCCTCTAAAGCATCAACAAGCAATCCGTCAGTAGCGGGCATTACTTTCCAAAACCAAGCACAAGAACAACAGTACATCCCACAGCACAGCAATGGAGAAGCCAATGAAGCATCTGATTATTTTTAGAACATTCAGTGGACTTGATAGCTTTTCTCTGGCCATCTGTGCCCACTGCAAGTCCTGGAAAAACATACAGAGAAAAACATTCAAGATGCAATTCTCCAGACATATTTTTCATGATCCTGTAGCGTATATATCTCTCAACCTCTCATGAGGTAGGAAAATTATGTCATTCCCTGCTTTGCAAATGGGGAGTTGAACTGTAAGAATTACCTCCACATGCTCAAATGAGAGTGGAAGAGTAACAAGTGCACGTATCCTCCCAGTAGCTTTAATCCAGCCTCAATAACCAGCAGCAGTGAGAACACAGGAGGAGATTACTTTGACAAGGAGATAGTTATTATTTTCTGTGAAATTTAAACTGACTAACTCTGGAAACCAACAGCACAGTCTCGATTTTATCTGTCTCTGCAGGTATATACGTAAGAGTCACAGCTCAGATCCACAAAACAAAACAAAAAGCCTAACTCTAACTCCTCTGAGGATCCAG
This sequence comes from Brachypodius melanocephalos, assembly GCA_013398615.1. Taxonomy (NCBI): domain Eukaryota; kingdom Metazoa; phylum Chordata; class Aves; order Passeriformes; family Pycnonotidae; genus Brachypodius; species Brachypodius melanocephalos. Next base: position 20,770,564 of record VZSR01003807.1, read on the forward strand.
GCTCACTCAGCACCTTCAGCAAGGAGCAAGTATGTAAAAAAACCAATTAACTAACTTTAGGAAAACCAAGTCAAGGGTAGGGTATTCCATACCTTAGCAGGAGCCTCATAATGCAAGAGATAGTGGCAACAATCACAGTGTGAACAAGCAGAGAAAGTAGGAGGTTTACACACAAATTTTCCAGTTAGGAAGGCAGAGCAGATGAAGGCACAAGACTCCCAGTGAGACAGCCCAGCAGACATGGCCACGGCAACGATGGCCATGGGAGACCCCCCCGTGCTGAGGGAACAGGATGCTGCCCAGACACACCACAGAGCTCTCATCTGCTCTCTGGTACAATGTCCCACACAACAGTAATTTTTTACTTTTGCTTCTCTGTTATACCTCTGCCCCTGAGACTACAAACACCACCACACACATCTGTTCACAGCACTGCACACTTCCCATCACCTGCTGCAATACCAACATTCAAAACTGGTCATATTCAGACACAGAGCATTACTAATGACCTGGCTTAGGTCTGCAACTCTGCTACAGAGTGTCTTCTTATGAATAACAAGAATTCAATTTTGACCCCTAAAAAATGCAGCACGAGAGATGACCAATAAGCCAGAGTACTAAGACCAAAAAAAAAGAAAAGGTATGTTTGTAGTACTTCAAGAGCAGTATTAAAAATATCTCTCAAGTTAGAAGAGTAAGAAATTGTAGAACAAATCAGAGATAGAAGGGAAGTTGTTTCACTGTATTAGATCTGAAATTGAACCCTTGGGGGTTGTTAGCTGTGCCTCTTATGAGCCCAAAACAGTTGCTAGAGCACTGTGCAGATGCAAATAAATACAAACACACACCATCCTTAAACATAAGGCAACAGAAACAGTTTAACACGGAAGACGAGACATTTCAATTTGCTACTGGTCATATAGATGCTTATTATTAAGGTTGACAAGCCAAAACACTAATAATAACTCTTGCATTCATTTCCATAGACCTCCCACTTTTAAAACCAGGAAAGTGAATGCACACTTGCACTTTATGAGAAATGCTAAACTTTGCAGTGTTTCACTAATGCCTCACTGACTGGACTAACCAGGCTGAGGTCTACTGCTTTTAGGTTCTATTGGTACATTTTACTAGGTGTAATAGAAAAGAAAAAAGTTTCTGTATAAACACTACAGAATCTTAAGATGAAACATAATAAAAATGCACAGCCAGCAAAGAGGAGAGTAAGCTACAACTTTTTAAAGTCTTTTCTTTAGGCAGAATGATCTAGGAAAAAGTGAGATTGGAAGATTTCAGAAAAGTACCTAGCACAAGGAAGTAAAACACAGCATAGACTTAATACATCCAATAGAATGGGCAAAAATTTGTTTATTCTAACGCTATCTGAAATATGCAATTATTTTAATAGAATTATATAGTTACATTATAATGTATAGTGTACTGCTAATTCTAAAATATTAATAAGCTCTACAAAGAAGTTCTAGTCCATTACACATAACTGGAGGGTGCTAAACTAACCCAGGAGAGCTGCTCCCCCTGAGGTTCACTCAGCCCTTGCTCAAGTGAATAACCCTTCTTTATGCTTTTCATCTTTGAAATATTACACCTGCCACATTTCTTGTGACAAGGGTGCACTCTTAAGATCCACAAAAAATAAAAATACAAAAATTAAGAGACAGAAAAACAAATATTTAAGCAGAAGCAATTTCTAGTCGTTCATATTAAACACAGAACAGTCACAATTTCTGTGTCCCCAAAGAGAGAGAAATAAAGAGATTCACTGCAGCTATTTGCATGCTGTGGGCTCTCAAGGACAGTGAAGATAAGATCTGGAGATAAGACAGGCAAAGAAAACAAACACCCTCACTCTTGAGGAACAGGATATGGTGTTTAGGAGGTCATTATCCGCCCTACAGTGGTGTAGTAAACTAAAAGTTCAAGCAGTTTCATTCCCTGCTGATGAAGTAAGAACAGGTTAAGCTTAGATCACCTTCAGTGCCCCTACTGGATTTCCAACAGTCTGTCCACATGAACGAAGTTCAATTAAATAAATGACCATCAGTGTAGCAGACACATTTCTGATTCAGAAACAGAACAATAACAAAACTTGATTCAGCTCCAAAGAACTCTCCAGACAAATTATTCCTGCCTTACTCAGGAAGAAGCTTTAACCTACTAACTCAGGCTGTCATGTTTCACACAGGGTAAGAGGAAGCAAATGCACTACCAGAAATTCCACATCACCCGTCAGGTTATCATGAGACAAAAACACCAAGATTTAATCTTTACTCATTGGCAGCTGAACATCACCAGATGCATTTTCCATACAGAACAATGCATTTTACTGTTTAACCCAGCTTCAGCTGCCAGACAGAAACTGGTTGCAAAACACAGCATAAACTATTAACAGGCAGAGTGCTATGCTATTCTAAATGTAAAAGTGCAGTGCTGTTGGAAATCAGGCCACCTGGGAAGATTTTCATTTTTTTTTAGGTCAACAAGAACATTGCTGCAGATGTTTTAAAATAATTAATACCTTCATCTTATTATAACCCCTGTTTCAACCTACTCCAATTCAATTAGGCATCAAGTCCAACCCTCTGACCCTGCAGCTTTTCACACTCACATTGTACAGGTACACACGGTGTTGCCCTCTACTACTACTGGAAAGGAGAAGTGGGAAGGTGGCAGTCAGCCTCTTCTCCCAGGCAACTAGTAATAGGACACAAGGAAAGGACTCAAACTGCACCGGGGAGGTTCAGGGTAGATATTAGGACATACGTCTTCACTACAATAGTGGTGAAGGATTGGATTGTACTCACCAAGGAAGTGGTGGAGTCACCATTCCTGGAAGTGTTCAAGAAAAAAGCAGACGTAACACTTCACAATGTGGATTCAGTCGAAGATTAGATTTGATGATCTTAGAGGTCTTTTCCACCCTTAATGACTCCGTGATTGTATGAACCATAAAAGGATGAAGTCTACCATACCCAGAGAGGGTAAGATGATATCACTGTTCCATTACTTCTGCCTGAAGCACGTAGGCATATACATAAACGGCTTCATGTATGTGCTCCTCCACATTCAACTAAAACACCAAGTACTTGCAGTTTTCTAAAATACAAAAGACTGATGAACATCCAACACGTCAACTAGCATTTAGACAATCCCCTTAGCACTACCCTTGCTGTTTTGTCAGTCAACACTATCACATTTCTTGCTCATGATCTGTTTAGTATTTCAAAGAAAGCATTGCATATTTGTTTTGATAAGGCCAAGAAAGATACATACAAGCAACCACATCACACTCAGACCAAATGAACTACAGGTTTTCTACGAGGTTTATAAGGGCCACGATCAAGTTCTCCTCTTCTCACACTCAGAATGCTGCTAAGATTCCCCTCTTCCCATACTCAGAATGCTGCTAAAGGCCACCGGATCCACAGTGCAGGCCTGGCCACACTCCAGAGTTGCTTCTACGAATTAGCTTACACAGGCCACAAAGTGGGATTTGCACTGGCAAAACAGCAGCATCATAGCAGACAGATGAACAGCAAATATGATTTGGTGATCAAGAGGACCCTGACCAGTCAAAGTGCCAAGCCAAAGAATTTAGGCTTTCTCTTGTCTCAGGCTGTTAGAATCTGTCCATGGAGCAAGCAGCTGTCAGTTTCAAGTGTTATTGCCCTTTGCCTTTCTCCTCTTTGCCCACTTCAGCTGCTTGGTAACACTCCTCCAACCCAAAATTACCACACCAATGACTCACAGCAGACTCAGCAGAAGTGGCTCTGTATCCACATTTCAGTTTACAACCCACCATGCCAGCTCACACCCCCTTCCAGCAGGCTTTGCTGCACACGGCTGAATTACAAGCACACCCACCCTCTCATCAGACAGACCTGGGGCAGAAAGCTTGGGCAGAAAACTCAAAGTGTGACTCCCTTAGTAGCTACTCTGTTCTGTGGGCATTAGCAAACACACATGGAAAGATGAGTGCCAGCATTCACGGGATAAAAGACAAACACATGACCTCAGCTTCACAGCAAACTTGCTCTCTTCTCAGCTCTTTTCTCATCAATAAAAGAAAGGCATTTATATGAAATGTAAATAAAGCTGAGGTAGAGCAGAAAGAGACTGGTGTTTGAAGACTCCTAAATCACAAAGATGTGGCTTGATGCTTGGCACAATCATTTACATTGTCAATCACAGGAACCATAAATCACCTTCTGTTTACAATTACTAATTAGTTTAGGTCCCAAATGTTTATATTAAATATTCCCATTGTACTCAGTGAGAACTGAATAACATGTTCTTAATGCTTTACATGATAAGACCAGGCAATAAGAAACCCATGATGAACAAATCCATCAGTCTAACAGAAGGCACTGGAAATGGTCAGTTTTTTACATCAAGCACATTTCCAACAATATACATAATCATTCTGTGAAAATTACTGGTAACTTCTCTTTAAAAAGTACCCCATCATTTTCTTTTTCTTTTTCTTTTTTAAGAAAAAGAACTTCAAACCATCCCAGAGACACTGAATTGTGAAAGGTAAGTATTAAAACACTTCATTACTTCAAAAAGCAACTAGACACAAGAGGTGTAAAAGGTAAAATTATCATTTTTAAGTTTCGGCTCAACATCTCTTTTTACAATTGACCCAGACTCATGCAAATTCCAGGTCATCACTTCTCTCATCTACCTCCCAAATGAAAAGCAAAGAAGCTGAGGAGTGGGGGCAGAAAGGAGTCTAGCAGTAATGCAATGCTAATGTTTTCCTATCTGAAACACTGCTAACAGAACCAAAATGCCAGGTTTCCATAGCAACCTGAACTGTCACACGCTTACACTGTATATTAAGCAATATTGAACAGTTTAACTGTAACACAAAATCCTGTGCATTTGTAACGTACAAAATTAATACTAAATACCATCACTATTTAATTTTCAACTGCTTAACCTGCAAAATTTATTGCAGTCTGTTGAGTGTGACCTTGTATTATACCTAGGCAGCTTCATAGGTGTTCCAATGCTACCACTGTAAGGTGCATCAAAATTACAGTGATCAACAATAAATCAAACTCTCTTCACACTGCATAGACTGAATCCTGTTTTCAAAAGCAGCAATGTTTCTAATTACTTCCTTCTTCCTAGCAAAATCCCTTTAGGCATTGTGTAAGAGAAGTTTATTTAGCTGCCTTGCCCTTCTGAAACATCCTGAAAACTTCTATTATCTTGCCTTTTATCCCTCCTCCACCTCCAGATTCCTGAGAACACTACACATAGTTGCTGACCTTGTACTGAGTAACCCAGCACTATATGCAGTGCAAAAACTGCCCTCTCAAATGGAATTCCCCTTGCTATACACAAGAGCACAGTCACATTTACCTACTAATTAGAGAGCCAGTCTTTGAAGAGCTGCTTGCTTCTTCAGAAGTCAAAACAGGAAAGTTCTTTGTATTTTTCTGTGTTCTAACCATTTGTGCACAGCTAACTCCTCAAAATGTTCAGGTAAGTAAAGTTCCCTATGTCTATGTATGTAGAAAAGATAGAACAATGTTATGATTCATGCAAGATATGCCATCCTTCCTGCAGCATATCTAATTGGGCTTTTACTTGCTCAACTCTGCATGTGTTCAATCAGTGAGATGGTTCAGGGCTTAACTAAACAACAAAAAAGTTAAAAATACACCTGAATTAAGCTTGAGTACTGTTGCATAAAAACCAGATGTGTAGACATTTTCTGGTGAAGCAGTAGCAGTATATATTTTACCTTCAGATTACTCAAGTGTTTTAAATACTATTACAGAACTGAGGTTCTCTTGTTGAACAAAACAAAACTGACTAATTTTGAAACTAAAATTCAAATAGTTTACACTGATAGTATCAACAGAGTAACTCAGCATTCCAAAGCTAAATATTTCCTTTTGCCTGGGAGGCAAAAAGCCAAACACCACAAAGTCAGAAAAATGACCAATAGCTTCAATTCCTCCAGTGCTGCGTTTTCACAGAAGTCATCCATCTCAGCCACATCAACCAGGTGCCACAACAGACTCTGATCTCTCTACTCCTGTACCAAGTGCATTCAGAGGGACTATTCACACAGATTATGTTTGTGACACCTAAGTACACATGTGCACAACTGGGGCCCAAAGATGAAAGCTGCTAAATTTCTGTTCACCACAGGTTATACCTGACATAGCTGCTAACATTTCAAACAGAACTTTGCATTCTCTTGTGTACAGCTACATCAATGTAACTGCTTGCTCCTTCTCAAGTTGAAGCCAGCCAAAGCAGTTAATGCATCATGAAGTTTTGAATTCAGCCTTGCTATTTTCTGTGTTAAAGTAGCTATTTTTGAGAAGGCCACAGTCCTTCCATTTTTGGTTAAAACTTAAAATTTGTCTTTGAAAAATCTGTCAAAACTGGGTAGAGACCTACACTTAAAAAAATTACAAAAAGCACCATTAAGGTGCATTAGTGATTTGTAGTTAAAAAGGACTGACACACTACCTGTAAAAAGGGTATTACCTCAGAGCTAGATTCACAGAATCAAGGATCATTTAGGTTGAAAAAGACTCTGAGGGTCATGAAGTTTAACCCTAAACCTACTCATGGTCCTGCCAATAATTATGACAGGACCTAGGATTAAAACTCAAACATCCAATCCCAAACACATGGCTGGGCTGACCTCATGAACAGGGCTAGCTTCCACAGGTGAAAATTGCTTTTCTGAAATATCTGCATGCTGGAGTCAGGGAAGTAAAAAGAAGGGAAAAAAAAAAAGTGAAGTGAAGCAGCAAAAGAGATATGTTTCAAGGCCAGATGAAGTAGATTCCAATTTATAACATGGGATTCTGTCATCCTAGAGTCTTTCAATGAGAAAATCATTCACAGGTCTTTCATCACAGAATTCACAAAAAACAGTACATGGCATGAAGAAGAAACCAAAACTTACACAACAGATGTAAAACAGAGCACTGTACAGGTTTTTATTTTAATTGCAATATAATGTTGACAGCAAAGCAGTTAAGATTTGAAAACTGTACTCAGTACTGAATGTGAAGTCCTGATTGCATGTGACATCTATGGAAGTCTGATTCTTTACAAAGCTTCTAGATCCAAAACAAAGCCCCAGCCACACGAAAGCAAGCAAACAAATGGAAAAACAAACCAAACCAAACAAACAAACAACCCCCCCACACACACTCACACCGAAACAAAAAAAAACCCACATCACAACCTGCCCCCCTCAATGAGAGCAGAGGCTTTTGAAGGACTGTTACCATTTACTAAGGGATGACAGTTATTCCCAAGAAATGCATCTTGTAACTTGAAGCCTTTATATCCCAAACTCTACACTGGTCCACAACCAAATGGACACCTGACAGCTATCAAGTAAAAAGAAATATTTGTCTCCTCAGAAAGACCTTCAAAATCAGGTTTGGTGCTACAAGTGGCTCCTTCAGCTGCACCACCTTTCCTTTTGCAAACCTCCTTGGCTTTCCTCTTGCATTTACACACACTACCCGCAATCACGGCACACAGCACCCTTCAATTATGGCTCATTTCTAATGGAGCAAGGTGCCATTCTGCAAGGAGCAGCATTGCTCTGCTCTGCCAGGTCTGAGTCTACATCTCCTTCCCTGGAGGAAAACAAAGAAACTAACACACCCTGCCTTGCTCTTCTCATAAACTCAACTTGAATTTAGTTGAGCAGAAGGGCTAGGAACTGCTCTCTTGGACACAGCATTATCCCACTGCTCACCACCCCCAATACATGCATAAGGTCTGGTTCATTCCCAGGGTTCATGTTCCTTGCTCTTTCCAGCCTCCCTACAGAAGATTCATTATTTCTTGGTTTTGCTGTATCATTTTGGTTTCAAGATCAGTCTCTAGTCCCCTACCCCTAAAAGCTGCCTGTTATCTGCCAGGGTCAGCCTGGGACTGAAAACTACCAGAGCAGGGCTTAGAAAAGGACACAGCTAGTTGACAAAACACTGAAACTTACTTCTCACACAACAGGGTCAGGTGCACAGTGTCAACAGTGCAGGAGAAAAGAAAACTAATCTTCATCTCCTTAATCTCTTCATGACAAGCAGTGTGTTACTTGTACTAACAGAAGTTATGCACTACAAACAGAATCCAATTTTCAAAACAAACAACCCACTTAAAAATTCATCCACTGAGGGATCAGTTAGCAGCAGAGACCCTTCTTAAGGAATCTAGAATTCCTGATAGAAGTAAACAAATGGATATTTGGTGTGATGTGGTGTGGTGTGAGCAACCACATGAGCACAAGCCCAGCAAAGGCGATTTTCGTTTCCATCCCATGACTGTAGCAGGACACAAATGCAGATGTCACAAAAAGTTCTTGCCAAGCCTCGGCATATTGATGTGATGCTACCCTCTACTCACCCCTAACTAAAAGGCACACCTAACCAACACTGCTCAGCACCATACACTAAAAAAAACCCAAAAAACAATACCACAAAACAAAACCAAAACCCAAATTATCTGTAAACCAAATGAAATTTCTTCAGTGGATACCTAACCACGAGGACTGGAGAACAACTCACAGCACTGGCAGAAGGCCACCCTTGCCATTCCTTGGTGGTTCTCCATCTGTTTCCTAACTGGCCTGACAATGACCCAGGCTGCTTGTGACTTGACCCCAAATATTTGGGTGGCAAGAGGACTTTCATGTTCGTCAGCTGTTAATCGTTTGGGCCAGACCTGCACAAGTGACTTGTGCCCAGAGCAGGCAAAGTCAATCTGTCACCACATATCTGGCCACATTTCAGCGCACTGTTCCGTAACAAAGTAAAGGTTTCATCTCCTTGGTTCTTCACCTATTGTCACCAAGATATCACTGCTTAACCATATAGCTACCAGATAATACCTGCATTTCAGAAGTTTTAGGAGCTGGAACAGAAGGTACAGACCAGATTTTATGTCACAGATTACCACGGCTCCTACCTTTAGGAGTCTTCAGCAGCTTCACTACAAAAGGCTTGATCAGCAACCAGGACGGAAAAAGGGAGTACAAAATGTCAAACACTGCTTATATAAGAGAAGAATTTCTTTTAAATATAAATTCTAAATATCATGCAAAATATCTTCATCTGTAAAATTATTATACACTTCAATGCTTCCCTGAATTCTATGAACCTTTGTGAGAAAGAACGAAAGAAGAACTCAAGACACTCTCTGGCCTATGAAGTTTTTGCTGAGTTTGCTGCAGCTACCAAAATCTGCATACAGATTAATCCAGTTTTATCACAAGTACCCAGGTCTTTGGCATCAGTACAGCTGCTTAAAAAGCATTCTAAAAATGATACTTCTTAAGTTGAGAGTAAAATAAAGCCCTTGCCACCAGACTGGCGCACTACTTAACCATGATACAGTTAACTACAGGAAAAGTCTACTGACACAGCACAGAAACTATGCCAAGCCACTGACAACATCGAGTTGTTCCACACAGCATCTCCTACAAAGTAACAACCCAGGTGGACCCAAGGATTTTCTGCAGTTACAGCATCACCTGATCTGGCAGAAAGCCATCCACATCTCTTTCTCTCTGAATCAAGGTGGCAATGATGCTTTGTGGATATTCACACTTCTATCTGCTGCATTATCTTAGAATACTTTAAAAGAAAACAAACTAGAAAATAAGACAGATGGCATGTGGGGCAGAAAGCAGAAAAAAAACCAGACTGGAGTAACAACAGACAGAGAGAGCACTGCTAGAAAAGGTTAAATTTACTTGAAAAAAATGAGTCAGGGAGTACATTACCTTTTCTTAAGATAAGGCTGAGTTCAAGGAAGCAACAGCTCTCTCACTGTGAACTTCTCTAAAAAAAGCTGTGATTTCCTCTATCTGGTGCACTGGAACCAATCCTTGCCTGCAGTGTCTTAGATTTGAGGAAATGGCCCTCAGATATCTTCATAAACACTATGAGAAGATCCCAAAATCAGTCACCGATGAGTAGGAATATAGGAAAAAAATTCTTTTCTAGAAATAATACTAACTAAAAGCTTTCAAATCCTAAAGTGAAGATAAAATGAAACATAAACAATGCTATTTTGACATTGTAACCAAAAGATAAACACACGTCTTGCCTGTATAAAGAGGTATAATTTCCCTGCTAATTTTCCTTGAATGTTTTCTATTCCTTTAAATCAGTTTGATACTACCATTACTTAAACATGGGTACTCATACAACCCACATTTCAAGAAGGATGTTGAAAAAATCCCCTGCATAACATACAGAGTAGCCATAAGAAAAGCAACAACAGTGAAGAAATGCCACCTTGGTGGTATCTACACATAACATACCAAAGAGAAGGCCAAATGTTTAATTACAGCTCAGGAGTACTACAGGGCACAGAATAACTGAGCAGAAACAGCTTCACTAAGCTCTGACAGGGCATTGGACCACACAGCATCAGGAATTTGAAGCATGCAGCTGAAAGCACAGTTCACCTCTTATGATAAATAACAAGCAGAAAGGCTTACTGACATTATGATGAGTACTCTACACATCAAAAAATTCAAGTCTAATCCGGAAGTGTTCCTAAAGGATGAACTGTGGTTCCATGATAAGTCATTACTTCTCAAGTAAGTATAGGGAAGTCAGGAGGACGCTGTATGGCACTGAGCTGAAATATTGGTACTCTTTCTGCAAGCTTGGTTAGACACTGGGAGGAGCGCAGGTGCAAGAGCAAAGCATTGCAAGAGCAAAATACTGCACCTGATTGTGGGCACTTAGTACAACCTTCTGCACTGCAACCCACCGGGAAGCACCATCAGACCTCCCCCGAAGCCTTCCGGCACTCTACTCTTGCAGGAAAGCTGGGGAGAGACTGCAGATACACAGCCACGGTCCCATGCAAGGCTGCAGTGCTACCCACTCAAAACTGAACAAACAGTTCCCAACATACAACTTCCACAACCAGCACAACCACTCACACCTACCTGACATTTTGACTAGGAACAAAGACATACAGCTTTCCACCTACAATAGAAGAGTTTGCAAAGGAAAATGGGAATAAAAAGAAAAAATAGTCCTTTCTATGTGTTTAATGTATCAATCTGAAATATTCTGTTTGGGGAGGGAAATATAATTACTCTAGCCTGTTGTGAATTTTGTCACTAACTCATTGTTTCATAAATCTGGCTAGGGAAAAATGACAAGGGAGTACAATTTTAAAATGAAAAAAAAGGAGAAGAAAAAAAGAACTGAAGACTTGTTTCTCCTACTCTGCTTTCCTTACTAGTCAAAGGAAGCGCTCACTTGAGTGACCACTCTTAGTGACTTGACTGAGTGAGCACTCTTGATGACTTGACTCATGAAATGTAGTATTACATTTCCTCTTTTTGGGAAAGTGATCTTAACCCCCAGGACAAACTCACAGCAGAAGTGGCAGCAACATGACTTGGACATTTTCTTCTGTGAGGGTGCAGATCGCTCACAAGAGGGAGTGAGAACCCATCAACTTTGTGGCAGGCAGCCACCCCACCATCAGTAACTCCACCAGCGGGCGGATACCACACTAAAGCAAAAGTTACAGCTATAAAGCCTTTGACTTTTTTGGCTTATTGATCACGATGAGGAAGAGGTTTGTCAGTCAGCTGCTTTTTGGGTGATGACACTGAATTTCTTCTGCCAGATCAGCCAAGGACCATGACTGCCTGCTGCTGAACTGGGCACCTGCTGAGACACAGAGAGCACGAGCCAGGTGCTGGACAGAGAGCTTCACCATTTTTCTCAGCATTGGTTATGTTCCAGCCTTCCTTTCACGCCTACTGGATAGCAAAGGGAAATTGAGTCCCTTTGTCCTTCATTTCCATAATTATTGTTTGTGAGCAGCTCCAGCTGCCTAGAGCAGCAATTTCTTGTGTCAGATCTCACTGCAGAGGCTCACACTGTGTATTCACCTTTAAAATACCCACCCAAATGGGTGACTGCAGGGACCCACTCTAGTTGCAGAACTAGCCACAGGATTCCCACAATTTTTTTTAACTGCCTTTCTGAAGACATGTTAACCTCCAATCCAAATCACTCTCAAGTGAATTCACTTCTGTTTGAATAGAGGGGCTTATTCCCTAACACTTAAAAGATTTGCAAGCTGCCCCCTGAAGTCAGGACGATAAGGCAGCCAAATATCTACTAGAGCCAGTCTCCAACCAATTTCAACCTCCTCTTTCAAAATCATGGATACACAATGCACCAAAGCCATATTCCTAATAAGACAAGAACTGTTCCAATCAATTCTAACTCATTTCATCTCCCAAGGGAATCACTTATCACTCCAGTAGCAGATGTGACACATCCAAATGGGAGTGTGGCTACTGCTGCAGTGAGAACAGGGCACTGGGCACACCAAGGAATGAAACCTAGAGACTGCCTCATAACCAACTCTGACAAATCAGGTATTCCAGAAGTGTTTCTTCTCCATAACATAATATGCAACAAGGAAAAAAAAAAAAGAAAGAAAAAAAAAAGAAAAAAATTCCATGCGAGCCAAAGATTTTGATCCACTACTTAAAAAAAAAAAAAAAAAAAAAAGGGAAGGCCATCAGACAGCATTTTGGCTACAGGCATCTACTTCAAAAAATCTCTTCAAAGGATCAACATTACTTGACTATTTAGGTCCTTAAAATATTTTGTGTCTCTTTATGGACATTTTCCAGGTAAAAGGATGAAAGAGAAGGCAGTCCAAAATGCACTGCAACTTACATATTTTTTTATTATGACTTACATTTAAAGATATATATTCCTGATGAAGTAATTTTCATTTAGAAAGTATATATTCATGCATACTTATACATATATTCTTGGTATTTTCTATTGCCTTCTCCAATAATTTTCTGAAAGTTTGTGTGTGTACACATACATATCAGATGGAACAATATCAGGAAATTATTATTTCCATACTGTGTAAACACTGCCTGATACAATATGCTGGCAGAGCTCACCAACACACATTTTAAGTACCACACAAACACAGGCCCTTAGACTGGGTTATAGCATTTGAAGCAAACCATAATCGATTAATGGGCACCTACCCATCTTAAAAGTCCACCACCGTGCATTAATACAAGAAATGTACGACTACCTAATGGGAGAACAGCAATTGTAGCACGTAAGGTAAACACAGGCTAAAAGCCCGCTACTGAATCGAAGTGCTCATCATCTCATTTCATCACCTAGGGGATGAACAGTTACTGCATCCTTTAGCACCACGACATTGCATGCACAGCACCCAAGATACAAGCGTGCCACTCCACCCGTAAACCAACTCTGAAGCAGTGTATGATGAAGGACAGAGAGGAAAGTCCATTGCACTGATTAAAAACACAAAAATCAATTACTGACACACCTTTGGAACCCGGCAACACTTCGCAATCACGACAACCTAAGGCTATATAAATTAATATATAGAGAGAGCCTGGAACATTCCAGTAATTCATCCGAGACCCTGAGAGGGAGGAAATAAATGAGGTTCGAAGCCGCGAAAGCCATCTCGGCTGCACCGCCTGGGTAGCGGCAGCAGCAGAGCACACCGCGGGTGCCCAGGAGCAGCTCCCGGGGCGGGCGGGCAGGTCCCGGCAGCCGCGCCGCGCCCCCGGCCGCGACCGCACGGACACACCGCGCCCGCGGGGCCGCCCCGCGCCTCCCGGGCTGCACTGCCGGGCTGGCTCCGCGCACCAGCGAGCGGGCAAAGAGCTCCTCCGCCGCCACAGCGCCGGCTCCGGCCCAGCCCCGTCCCCGCCCCGCCGGGCTCCGCGTCCCCTGGCCAGGGCACAAGGCCGTGCCCGAGCAGCCCCGCCCGCCCCGCGGCCTGGCGCGCACAGACAGACCTGCGGGCGGGCGGCATGGCGGGCCCGGCCCGGCGCTGCGCCCCGAGCGCTCTGCGGGAGCGCCGCCGCCTCCGCCGCTCCCCGCTCGGCCACAGCAGCGCCGGCCCTGCCGCGCCACGGGCTCCGCCCCACCCGGCGGTCCCGCCTCCCCTCGGCCCCGCCCGGCCGCTCTGGCCCCGCCGGGGCGCGGTGGCCCCGGGCCGGGGGTGGTGGCTGCGCTCCTGGGCCGCTTCAAGCCGTGTCCTGGGCTAAGGGGTCGGTCTGCGGAGCCAAAAGTCCTACGAGTCATAGAGCTTAAGCGCCGGGGTCTTCTTCTGGAGGGGAGTTTTCTCAAGGGAGATGCTAAAAACAAAACAACGAGTTTTGGAAATTGAGGTTAACCAAAGCCTTTAGATCCGTGGGAAACTGAAAAACCTAGAAACCTCATCTGCTGTGTCTGCATGTCCGCCAGTAGGCTTCTTCACCCAACTCCCAGAAAACAACACCTGCTATATTTACCAGAAACTCCACTGCCTACCCGAGATAACTGCAAGTAACCCTTGCAGACGTTTGTGGCTAGCCTAAAACATCTAGCTTCTTTTTTCCTCCTTAGGTTAGTCGTTCAGCTCTGAAAGACTGATTTCAATCTTTCAGGCATTGTAACAAAGGCATTGTAACACTATTAAATTCCAAATTCTGCAAGGCAAAAACTCAAGCCCGAAGATAGGCAGATACCTGCATAAATGAAAAGGGGACACAAAGTGTACACATATATAGGGAGATGCTAAAAGAGTGTGTCAAAATAACAAACTGCACACAGGGGTACAAATCCAGCGAGTTTTAATTTTAAATAAGAGATTTGTCAGAGGCCTGTTTTCTTAATTTAACAGCTGCTTAGAAGATTGATTTCAAAAATGTGTCATTTTCAGGAGCAAATGCATCTCCACTACAGACACAGCCATCTCTCACCATTGCCATTATCCTACTTGTAGCATATGCTTGCTACCCCTCAGTGTCACTACTGGAACAACTGTCTCAACTCCTCCACTACATTTGCTGCTGCACTTTCAGCTAAAATTGAAGATTCCATGTATGGTTTTTTTAACTGAAACAGTTTAGTTTTAAAAAGACAGATTTTCTTTAAAATTTAGTCTGCTTCTTAAAGGATATGTTCTGATAACACACTGCAGTTAGTACATCTTATTATTACCCAGCAAAAGATGGACAAACACAAACTTACTTTGGTTAAAATCTCAAAGACTTCACTGGCACAAGGGTTCTCTACCACTACAAGGAAGAAAGGGGCCCTGCTCTCAGTTACTCTTCCAGCAGTGCTTAGATAACAAAACTAGGGAAAAAGGAGGAAGAAGAATAGTAGTACTGTTTACCTATCCTCCTTTGCCAAATTGCAGAAGCTACAAAGCCCTATCCATCAAACTGCTGGAAACCCTATTTACCTCGTAGCTGCACTTGCACAACAATGACAGTGACTAACACCTTATTTTAGCTCCAGAAAAGTTATCCCTGTCCTAATGTACCAGTCTGCTGTCCATCATCATTCCAAGTACAGTCACCTCTATTGTACAGTGTAGAAAGCTCTATGCAGACAATGCATAAACTCCATACTGCAAAGAAACTACACATTCCTATAGTACTTATGCTGCCCCAAGCATATCAAATACATATTCTAGACTGCTGGCATGGGGGAGAAATCACTCAAATTCCTGTCAGAGCAGCAGGATAAGCAAGCTAGGACTGGGACAGAAGCATCATGCACGTTCTGGTTATGGCACTGTGGATTATTGCCTGTGGCTCAACCCACAGGCTTCATGGCAGTGGAAGAACTTGTGTGAGTGGGACGTCATACACCCTTTTATTTTACTGAGTCTGAAGAACTAAGTAATGCTGCCTTTCTGTTGCAACAATGAACATGAGATAGGCGGATAATAGGTAGATTAGACACACACACACAACCTTTGAAATAAAATTTAGTTTTAGTCTCTCTACAGTATAGAAGATAGCAGACGGTCTGAATGGTTTGCTCTTTCCCATGGCAATATGTTCCTTGCAATTCATTTGAATACAAATGCTCTAACACAATTTAATTAATTGTCTTTGTGGTATCAATGCTTAGAATATCTTTACCTGAGAAAATCTTAAATTCATGTTGCTCGTTGATTTCAGGATTGGGCAAATTTGTTTTATCACTGTCTGCATTATTTTGATGGAGACAAAATGTAAATTTGCTATTTTCATCACTTCCAAATTCTGAATTTTTATCCTAGAAAAAGATTTCTCACACAAACTCACATGTATAACCACACATAAAAGATAGAACAGATTTGGGATACTGAAATACTGCATTTAATAGAGTTTTGATTTCTGCTTCAGTGTACAGTAACAGAGTTTCATACATTCAAGATAAAAATTGCTAGTATGTTTATGGCCTGCATTCAGATCAGCTTACACTAATAGCAGAAAAAATACTGTATTGCTCCTGTAGTTCATGTAGTTTTTGTTTCTTTTTTTACATCTGTAATTGTTAGCTTACCACTCATTTATTTAAGAAAGACAACCTGCCATAAAGAATTACACTGACAACCTTGAGTACTATAACAGTCCAGTTTTGGAAAGATATAAAAGTAAAAGTGACACCAATCTTTTTTTTTTTTTTTTTTTTTTTTTTTTTTTTTTTTTTTTTTTTCCCATTATCAGCCCATCTGGTTTTGCCTATTACTCCTACCATTATTCAACATGAAGTAGTCACAAAATAGGTTTCATACAGACAGACTTTTATGCATACATAATTGAGGCTCTGCTTGATCCTACTGCACTGAGGGCTATTCTTAGCCTGGTTTCTCCAGTTTATGTAATGATGAATTTTCAGTGTCCCTAGCTCACCCTTTAACTTTGAATTGATTGTCTAGATATAACTCAATGTGACTAAGGTATTGAAATTTTCCACAAGTTTTACAAAAATGAGGAAGAGATCATAGTTTGAAACTTTTATAAAGCAATTCTCCCCTAATAACTGATTCTGTGCACCTATTTCTCTGTCTAGAAAAACAAACCAGTAGTTGCTAAAATGCTCAGCCAAAGAAACACTATAAAAAGCAATGGAATTTGCTGAGGTACAAGAGGAGATTAAAAAAGGTCCTGTTTGTTTCAGCTAAAGTAGCTCAGTGGGCACTGGATGAAGCATCTCACCACCACGTTTTATCCCAAACCCAGAATCACGTGCATTTTAACAGGGGCTAAAAGGGAAAAGAAGCTGACCCAGGCTTTTCTAAGTCAAATGCAGTGCCGGGGAAGAACGGAAGCTGAAGAAAAAGAATACAAGAACGTGTGACACTATTTATAAAATATTGCTGGTTGCTCCCCTTCTCGTTCTCCAGGATCATTAAAATATCCCCCGGGACAGGGACTGCCGCGCCCGGCCGGCCCCGAGCCGCGGTGCTGCCCGTCCCCTGGCGCCGCCAGCGCCACACTGCAGGCACAGGGAGCCAGTCCCCGCACGGCCTGCAATGTGCTCTTGGAGCTGGGAGTACAACAGCTGCAACGTTCGGACAACGCCGCCTCAGGTTTTCCTCACGTTATTTCCGTCAAAACACTACTGAGGTTAAAACAGATAACCTCAAGTATAATAAGTACAAACTACAGTAGTATTTTCCCCCCAGAAAATCGTTATAATTCAAGAGTTAGGTCACCAATCTGACCATACATGGAAATTAAACATAAAATAGCTAACGAGTGTGCATCACCTCTTCCTTCCCTCTCCTTTCCACTTCCTTGAAACTGGGATGATGTACAATTGCAAGTCAGGCGAACTTACAGAGGAAAATCTGATGCCAACTTTTTCCACGAAACACACAGCGGAGGAAAGAGAGGACTGATAAATGCAGCTTCTGTGCAGATCAGAGGTTTTCACTAGAGCTGAAGCATGTACCACAGGTACTAAAGAAAATTTGTACTTATTATATAGTACATACATACTCAAATTCTATACTTTCCATAACTTAACACGTTACTTTGATGTTATTCTTATGCATTTTTACATTGCAAACCTACATGTCAATCAGCGTGTCAAATTAAAGTAATATGTAATGTATTCATATGGAACAGACAAGTTAATTGCATGCTGCTGTGCAGCTTGCATTTAAAGGAATCACTAATTTTTCAGGTTCCAAAATTCAGCCTTACCTACCAAATTGTGACAGCTGTGGTACAGTGGTGCCTCCAACACCAAACGCTACTCACTCGGTTTCACAGGCACACCAGCGTTAAGTGAAAACAAACATCGGCCTCTCACATTCCTTTCCTGGTGCTTTTGGGGAGATCATTCCTCTCCAGCTACCATCTCAAGGATGCAGGCATAGGCACTGGCTGCTTCTGTGTTGGCAGGAGGCTGAATCGCTGACAGTTTCACTGATGCATTTCTCTATTGGATACAGGAAGCCAGAGGAGACGCACAATCTTTTGTCAGTGCACATGACTTGTACAGTACAGAAAGCAATTTCCAAAAATAACTAGGCAGCATATGACTCTCAGTGCTATTTTCCTGGTGGTCTACTGGTCAGCCCTCACCTCTTAGGTTAACATCAAGGAAAAGATTTCCTATTTCAGTAAATTTCTCTTGTACATACTTTAGTTTTCACTGCTCCTTTGGCTGTAATCAACAACCCTTTCACTGCTCAAGAGAAATTTAGTAAGATATGTTACTCATCTGGAAAGTGATTTGCTAACTGTCAAGCACAACAGAGCGGGATTGATTTATTTCTATATCTAATAGCTTCCTAGGGCAAGGACAAAACACATTTGTCCACCCTGCCATCAGCATAAGAGCACATTTTCTGTAGGCTCAGCTACTTTTTTGAAATTGTCAGGGGAAGTATTTTGTCTCCATCACTGAGGCAGCTTAAGAATCAAGGGGCTCCCCCCTGCCTTCCTCTGTGGTGCTACATAACAGAGACACTATTAAGGGTGGCAATGACCATTCTGTAACATATATCTTCAATCCTGCCAATGCAGCTGCTGTGGGCCTAGCCTAGTTCTAACCTAGCTGTCTCCAAGGCTGCTAACATCACAGCCACAGAAGCCAGTACCCCTCCAAAACCCACCTGAGAAGCACCCAGAGTGGAGAAGCCTATGCTTTTAAACATAACACTGTGGACCTAGTGGAGTATACAAACCTAAGGCTAGCTCGGTTTCTGCAGTATAACCACCTCAATATCTGTCTGGTGTTCCTTGCAGGATCCACTCTGTAGGAAAATAGGTCCCTCTTCACCTTTCTCCTCAACAATGGGCACAGATTACCTGCGGGGATCAGCTGACCTCTCTCACCTAAGCACAGCCACCTCTTTGCAGTGGCCTCAGACCACAGTGATACCTCAGCCTCCAGCTGACACAGCCTTGGCTCCTCGAGGCCTGAAATGCCTTGGTCTTACCAAAGCGGATCCTGTTGATCCTACACATGTGAAAAGCTGTTCCTGCATATATAAGCCATTAGATCGTATCTAAGAGGGCCTGATTTTAACCACATATTTTGTTCTCTCCCTCACTGCACAGTAAAATTGCTGAATTTAGACCAAGGAAAGCTCCATCACAATCAAGACACGCATTTTGTTCAAGACTGCTACAGTGAATGTTTTGTGATAAAATGAACCATTGGCTTAACAAGGATGCGGATGAGATGGCAAACACCTTCAACCTCCTTCATTCCTTCCAGAAGAAAATGATCCCCTTAAGTTTTTTTTCAGACTCTAAAGCTTTTAAAGATCAGCTAATGCTTATTTGCACAGTCCACAAGCACACAGTCTGAAGCTTATCTATCTTAACACAGAAACGTTTTTGCATTTCAGAGGCAAAAGGCTTGAGAACCAGAGAAATTTGCTTGTGCAGAGCCAACCCTCCCGTTTCGTTGGACACTACCTAAATAGGGAATATTATTTTTGGTAGAAAAGCTCCCAGATCTTCTATGCTCATGAAAACAACATGCCAGAGGAAAGAGCTTTTACACAGAGGTCAATCACAGCACTGGCCGTTTTCATTCCAATCACAGAAACCTTACCAAAAAGACCAAGGTCACAAATTACTATCTATCGTGAGGAGGCTGCGGCAGCGCAAAGCAAGTAAACACCGACCTCGATCCCCGCTGTGGAGCCACTGGCTCCCACCTGAGAGAGGCCTTTGGAGCCGCTCTCCCCTGCAGGCCGAGCAGCAGAGCCCGGACAAGCTGAGGTGTTTCCACAGTCTGCTCGGGGAAAGACTAAGCCGGGACGAGGTGGGAAGCGCCACGTTCCTCCCCTCCCGGCAGCTGCCGGCCGGGATGTGCGGTGCAGAGCGCTCGGCTGACGAAGCCCCGCCTGCAGCCGTGACAGTGACACCTCGTACGGAGACGATGGTGTCACGACCGGCTTGTAAAGGCAATACGAAACGCGAGGAAACAACCACGCGAAGCCCACGCCTGCTAGGGGTGGCGGGAAGAGCGCTGGCGGAAGGAGAGAGGGAGACCCGGCGCCGCCCGCCTGCGCCCTCCGGCGAGCCCTCGCCCGGGCCGCGGCTGCGCAGCTCTTGCCTGTGGCGCTGTGGAAGCCACCCCCGCTCCCGCTGCGGCACCGCCGGGCTGGCCGCTCCTTCACGTCCGGGGCTCCGTCCCGTCCGATCCCCCACCACCATCCCGCCTCTCGCCCACGGCGAAGGCCCTTCATCAGCCTCGCCTGGGCGGCCCCCTCTCCTCCCCACCCCGCTGCCGCGATTCTCTTCCGTGGGGTGGAATAGAACGTCCCTCTCCACACGTATTCACAGCTGATTCCAGGACTTGGTACTGCCTGGAAAGTGGGAGCATAAGGACGAGAGCAGCGGCGCAACGCGGTCGAGGGAGGGAAGGAGGTTGCTCTGTCATTGGTTCTTTAGAAAGAAGTGGGGGAGTTGAAACAAGGATCCCTGGTGGTCTAGTGGTTAGGATTCGGCGCTCTCACCGCCGCGGCCCGGGTTCGATTCCCGGTCAGGGAATATCAGCTTTTTCTTCCTTTTTTCCCCAGTTCATCTGTGTTTTGTTTTAGAATTCTCTCCGGCTTTCTCCTTCTGCTCTTTTACAATTCTGAGACCACCGGCCGGCTGCTGTGCGAGCCCGAGGCGGGGGAGTTGTAAGACGCCCCTGAGAGCTTGGAGGAATCGTGCCCGAAGGCCGCGCAAAACGTCTCAGCGCCCTGTGCTGGTGGGCAGGGGAAGCCTGGCCAGGTACAGCATCTACCTGGAAATCTTCCCATCACAACACTGCCTACAGACATCCCATGCCCACCCATAGGGATTCTAGAAGTCAGCAGAGGCCTACCTAGAGGGCCACATGCAGTTAGAAAGACCATAATTTTTTTTTTTTTTTAAATATTTTTTTGTCTTCTCTAACAGCTTAGGGTGATAGGTGAATGGTCACTTAGTGAATGAATCTTTGAACTGTGGCAGCAGTGACCAGTAGGGACTGGAGCATCTCTCTTATGAGGAAACTGGGCCTGTTCAGCTTTGAACCAGACAGCAGAGAGGGGACCTCATCAATGTCTACAAATACCTGTAGTGAGGTGCCAAGAGGATAGAGCCAGGCTGTCCTTGATGGTCCCTGATGCAAAAGCACCACTGGAAATAATGGCTTTGGCTGCCTTTCCCAGGGTGTACCAGAGCCTAGGCTGCCCTCCACTGCAGATAGAAATGTCTCATGGGAAAGGTCCTCCACTATATTTTTTATGACAAAGAAGCTTCAAGTAGGTGCAAAGTGAAGGGATCACCTTTGCTCTAAGGCAGAAAGCAAACAATCAAAAGGACTGGTGTCACGCTTTAGATATAAAGAAAAGGTGCCACCAAATTATAATTAAACACTTGGTCCACAGGTTGCTATCCAAGGAATTATTGCATTCCTGTGGCTGGAGGTTCTTAAGAGTGGGCTGGACAAGTTATTAAGTCTCTGAGACTGGGCAAGGGGAATGGCTCAGTGGACCTTCTAAGATCCTGAAAGTCACAATTATATGATTTCATCCTGAACTTTCCCCTATAATTAACAGTTTACCTGTTAATTAGAACTGTATAGGGCTCTGAGATTCTTCTCTCCCTCTTTGATCTCAGTGAAATGCCTTACCAAGTCGGTGGAAGAAGTTGCTGTTTTCTATGTCTGAAAATGATGGGCAATTTTAGAGGCAGCTAAAATGAATTTCAGGTATTGACTACCCTCCCAGAAAAGGCATATATGTATGGTTTTACCTAATAGGAACAAAAGAAGCATTTCCTTTTGTTTTAACTCATTTTGTAGTAGGACATTTGCGTGCTGTCAGCAATGTAAGTCCAGCTTTAGAGTCATCTGAGAAAAAAAATCACATGTAAGATTTTAGAAAATTCTAAGACTTCCGGAATAACTCTTGCACACAAAGAAAGAGTAGTTTCCAATACTTACTTAGGAATGCTGCATAATCTCTGAAGAAGCTTTCTAATGGCCTTCAAAATCCCTTTTCAGTCCCATGCCAGACTTGAAACTTGCCCTTGCACAGACAGCAAATATTCACCCAGCAAGGAGTAGGCACCAGTCCTCTTGGCTGGTGTCCTTACACTTCAGGTCCCACTGTGATTAAAGATGTCCTAGTCTGGGATGAAAAGAGCCCAGATCAATGTTCACCTTGAGCATGTGTTGAAGAGTGTTACAGAAGTTTTCAATTCCTTGTTCCTGGACCTTAGTGACGGAGGGAAGGAACTGGGTACTTGTTTTTAACCAGTAGAAGAACCATCCTTCCTAGAGCTTTTGTTGATACTTTTGTTTTACATGAAAGATAATACATGATGCTGGCATGCTGAAGCCCCAGAAAAGGTGGGCTGCTCAGTACAATCAAAAGCACATCACAAAAGTGATCTGGCTAGAGAAGAGGTATTTCAAACAAAAATAAGATTATTAACAACACATTTTCAAAGTGTATCTGAATTCACTTCTCACTGTGGTAGATTTTAAGATATTGGCTCACAAGTACTTTCACTTGCATTTTTGTTTTTCCTCAAAAGTGTGACCAAGTGCTTCCCATATCACAGCAAATGTTTATGTTATGGGAATGAACTGCAGGAGAAATCAGAATGATAAGGAAGACAATACCTTAACTGCAGATCAATTAAACCAGCAGCTGAGTCACTTTTTCTTTCTTGCTACCTCCTTTAAGTTATAGCCCTACGTTAGTTCCACTTTGTAAGTTTTTTTCAATCTTACGTGAAGTATCTTAGCTGTGAGTGAACATAAAATTTTGGATGACTTTTACAACTAGCAATTCTTTTGAAAATGAATGTTTCCACTTTTTAAAATAGGCATATTGTCTACTTGCCCTCATATTTCACTTCTGTCTGAAGGGCAAAGAGTCATGCAGTCGTCAGATTTATTCTTTTCCCAGGACATTCTCTTGGCCGCTTATCGCCTTTTTGTTTGTTTGATTACGGACATAAACAACTCCGTGGTATCCTCCACAAGGCAACGAATCTGTGCCTGTTGATATAAATATTGTCGGAACACGCCACGAGGTGGCAGCCCGGTCCTGTGTCTGCCACCACTCACCTGCAGTTCCCAGAGCAGCCCCTCCTCTGGAGGTTTCAGACTCAATTCCCTAAATTAACGTTGTGTCCCTCTCATTCCAATGAGCTACGGAGTAATGAAGGATTTGTATTTGCTGATAAAGCCAATTTCATGTACAAATGAAGCTTTTATTAAGGCAAATCACTGTCTAGTTTCTGAGTTGAATGCTGTGTATGGAACTTTTACAAGCTGTCTTTTAAACAGTCTTACTATAACATTAAAAACAAAAATAAAGTCACAAAGTATTACAAGGAATATGACTCGGACTCTATCAGCTCGTCCTGTTTGTGGCATTAATACAGTGATGACACATACCATTACCAGAGTGACAAAGAACCCCGTGTTCCTGAACATGTTCACCCCCATAGCCACTCTGTTAGGGGTCAGCAGCATCTCTGCTTTTCACCTGTATGATTTGAACTGAAGGTCATACACAAAGTTTGTGCCAAGATGAAGAAAGAAACTGCAATTTCTGCATCCCAGGTCAGGATACTGGGACATCAGTTGCCCAAGGACACAAGATAAGGTCTGGTTTCATTCCCTTCCCTTCTGCATGGATTCACAAGGCTGGTGAGCCATGGGAGCAGTCTGTGCTATGATATTAGTGCTGTCACCATGGTAGTCAAATGACACAAACAAGGCAAAGTGTTTATTAAACTGGTGGGGGGGAAGGAAAAACAAACCCAAAAGATGCTTTCAGGCATACAATCCTTTTTCCAGACTTTTTTCCCCATCCTATTATCTATCCCAATATTCTTTCTGTATAATATTGATGTCTTAAAACATAACTGTAAATCTCTTCCTGAGCTACAGATTCACTATGAAACACATTCTGGACAGTAAGATAAAAAAATATGACAACCTCACTGCACATCCTCCTAGGACTGTTTCGTGAGAACTACAGTTGGAAAATTACTCTGAATTGTGTTTTAAGAGAAATTATTTTATGCAAACCAAGGCAGTTTATTTAAGGTAGCATTATTGAAAGTCCAATACACATTTAATTACCACTCACAGATCTAGATAATACTGTCCAAGGACCATTTTCCAGCAAGTCCTTTTACAGGAGCAGCTGCCATGTCCTATTAAGAAGTACTCTGATCATGAAATTATGAAAGCTCTGATCCTTTTAAAAGTCTGAACTTTTTCTCTTGCATGCTGCAAATCTGCTTTCTAGATCCTTTTTATACTGCCTTGTGGCTACAGTCAATCATTACCTTCTGCCTTTCCATGCTTTGTTTCCCTTGTGCTCTTTAGATTAATCACACTTTACTAAACTATATTGACAACATTATTATGCTATGCCTAATTTTTGTTTTGCTAGCAAAAAAACAGAGCTGGGACATGCCAGTTTCCCCCCCAAAGCAGGAAAATAATAACAGACTATAAACTGGTATTACAACACATGCTTTGGCTGATGGTGCTGTCTGCTGCATGTAGCAGGGAATGGCAGCAACCCAGACAAGGACAAGGCAGCTGAGCTGATGGAGGGTGGCCACAGCAGGGTGCCTTCGTGGCTGTCCACCCAAACTGTGTCTGCATTCTTTGCAAGGGACTTTTTCAACAGAAATTACAACTCTGTATTCCATAACTGGCATAATTGGTATTGTGTAAGCTGCAGTTCTGCACAAGAGATCCAGCAAAATGAATGAAAAAACAGGAAAGATCTTCCTGTCTGCTCAGATAAGAAACCACCTGCCTAATTCTATCAGGATGAAGTTTTGCACTTTGTTCATTCTCTACTCCAAGCCATCTAGTAAGTCTCGGTTTCACATTTGTTTTGGACTGTGGCCTTGGTTCAATCAAAATGAGTTCCTTGCTGTAGCTTGCAAGTGCTTTCATCCCTCCTTCCACACTGCACTCATGTCCCCTTAAGTAACCAGGCTGAAGCAGAGTGTGCAGCACGTGAGAAGACGAATATGAACTCCTGAGCTTCTATCACCATGACTCCTCTGCCTGCTACAAGGCTCACAGGGAGCCTGTGTGCACATGCCAAACCTAGTTCTGAAGTGGTCTTTCTTGGATTTACCATCATGTGTGTCTTTGGTGAGAAAGGAGTGGCTGGTGGTTCTGCTGTGGATGCAGGCAAAATTCAGGTATCTTTAAAGATAAACCAGATATCTTAAAATCTCTTGTACCTACTGTTTATTACAGTTTGCTGATCATCCTTTAAAAGCAAAAAGCAAAATTATTAAATGTAATTTAATGAATTCTACCTCTCTTCTGGTCATAAATTCAAAGGGACTTTTCTTACATGTCATCCATTATGCCATCAGAAATTTGCCCCCCTCAGTAGCATCTGGGGTCCAGGAGAACTACTATCTTCCAACTACTATTCCAGCTACTATATTAACCAAAGGCTTATGGTAAGGGATAGAAACTTGAGTTAAAAGTGCTCCCGAGATGATGATGAGTTAGGAGCTAATCTTTCCCCTGGGGTCTGAGGTCTAATTAGACAAGATCAAGGACAAGAATTAATTAACTCTATTCCTGCTTTACAGGTGAGTAGCCAAGAAGTGAACTAACAAACAAGATGTATTTCTGATGTATTTAAACACTCAAAAGTAGCTTGACACCTAAAACTTTTAAAAATCAGACAAAAATGCATCCTCTAAAGTTTTGGTCCTGCAGCGGGCTTAAAAGCATAAAGAATTTTGTTTATACAAATAATCACACTGAAGAGGAATAGTTCCTCTGTTTTCCTCAGAAGTACATCCTTAGTTCTTTCATAGGACAAGTCCTAAGTCATATTGATGATGAACTGTAACACTGATTTTGAAAAGCAGCAGGGACTGAAAAAGTCGTGCATGTCAACAATAGCTAAAAAATATCTCTAACATGCCTAGTTCTTCTTCACTTTAAAGGTTATATACGGGAGAAAATATCTTTATTTCCCTTTTTTTTTGCCTCAAGCTTGAACCACAGATACTGTGGAAAAACACTCCACTGCAAAAGCTGGGCATATGGGCAAGCAGGTCTTACATATTTATATTGAATTATTACTTCTCTTTTGTCTTGTTGGTGGCCACTACTATTGGGCATCCTTGGGTTTTAACGGTCACATCAAAGGAGCGGCTCTGGCGTGAGAACCGGTCAAAGTGAGCCAGATAATTAATGGATTTATTACTGAGGTCGGTTCCCATGATTGTCGGTGAGCAGCAGCAACTGCCGTGTCGTAATCCTCATTCTCTTGGTAAAGCACATACTGCCTTAAAAAGGTTTAATGATCCAATAGTGATTTACTAATGGGAATCTTTCTTGTCAGTTTAGCAGGCCTTGAAGGAGGACGGGGTGGCACATGAAGGTCAGTTTCCAGCAGTACCAAGAAATGGTTTTATTTGTTTTGTTTTGAGATTCCTGTTTGGAGTATTTTTATTCACTAACTGGAATAATAAATTGAAGGGTCAAAGTCATTGTAGCTGGGCAGGTATTGGATTCTTGATAACGAGGAGGGAAGCAGACAGGTATTGGTCACAGTAGATTACGGCTGAAGGTCTGAGATAATTATCAGAAAACATTCACTTCAGCTTTTATGATCAACAAAATGAAAAAGTGTGCTAAGAGGGACTGAAACAGCCTCATGAAACCACAGGCTGGCAGCTGGTCCTCGCCACCAGCCATTGCTGGGGTGGCTGCCTGGAAAGGAACTTTCGCTAATGTTGCATTCCTTTTCTGCTGAGAAAGGAGAGAGGAGGACAACTAGTGGGACAGCTGCCCAAAAAGAGAGCAGGGGAGGGAAAAGGAGAGGAAGAAGCTTTGCCTACGCAGAGGGAAGGAGATGCTCTTGGTTCCCGAGGAGCCAGCGTCTCCACTGCTGCTCCCTCTTGCCACCCTGGTGCCTCTTCAGAAAAACAAACCCCAGAAAAACCAAGAAAAATAAACTTCCTTCTCCTCCACCAAAATACATTTAGAAAGCAACAGAGGGAAAGGGGGTGGGGAGAAAAACAATGTTACTTTATTTTAAGGTTTGTATAATAAAGCCAAGGGTTGTGCTGGCAAGTGACATGAAGAGCTATGTGAACAATCCACACACAACAGACTTCGTCTTGTTAATCAAGTTGTGAAAGTGTACCTTAAATGTTTAACTTTTGTTTTAAACTTGTTGAGGGAGAGAGTCCTTTTTCTCAAGAAAGTTTAAGTTACTTTTCTCTCTGAGATATGAAAAAAATGCAGCGTTCTGAGTTAAATCAAAAATAAGGGGGGGGGGGAAGTGTAGGCTTTTATATAACTACAGTTTTGTCTCCTTGGGTTTGTATATTGCCTTGTAGTCATTTGTTAGATTTTTACTTACCACATAGTAGTATCTATGGGTATTCTTTACAGGTTAAACAGTTTTCTTGAAGTCTTCCATTGAGAGACACTGTTTCCTGGAGTGGGTGCAGAGGTCTTGCAGTTCACGTAGGCAGTGTTCGAAATTTCCTAGCAGCCACAATTTCTGTGTTGCATCAATGTATTTTTTCATCCTGAAAACGTTCTTTGTAGAAGAGAAAAATCCTGAAAATTAACTGAGTGGAAAGCAAAATTCGGTCACTAACTCAGAATGACTTTCCTGTAGAATAAGTAATAGCACTGTTCAAACATTGTCTAAAACATTTAGCTTTGCTTGAATTCAATATTGGCAGTTGTATATCTGTAAAAAAGGACTCTGCCTCTTCAGACCTTGAAAGTAATTCAACCAGACATATTTCATTTTATTTCCCATAATCACTTCCTTTTGCTTCTGATATTTGTGTATCTAGGGTACAACACTAATTCATGTGTCTCAGATTTACATTGCCACCATAAATGCAGAAAAATATCCCTTCAAAACCAAATTGTATTGATGTCATCTTATAATCACCACCACTGCTAAAGTCTGAGCCTTAAGAGGAGTTCTAAAATTAGTGTTGAGGTGTTGATTTGTCTTAGTTTTATGGGAGTGATACATGATAATGCATTATCATCAAATGACTTTGATACTGTTCTATTGTTTCTTCTGGTGAAGAGTCCGATTCTTTGAAAAAAATTAATCATATGTGAAAATATTATTAAGCTTCAAATCTTATATCTCCAAAGATGATGCAAGATAGGGAGAAATTCAGTTGCCTGGCCATATATGTATTGTGCCTCTTAAGCAACTTGGATTTCCCAGGCATCTGCACAGGACTAGCAGAGGTGACACAGGACACAAGAGAGACCTACCCCCTCCAAAGTGCTGGTTGGAGCCCAACTTAGGACATGGAAAATACTTAGACAACTGAATGATGACTAAGTGATTGCGTTTGCACATTCATAGCACTTTACAACTTCCGGTAGTAGCAATTACCAGGATAAAAAACAAACAAACAAACAAACAAACCAATCAAAACTGACCACACCTTCTCCCAAAATAGAAAATCCTGCATATTGTATGGAAATTATCTGACAATTATCTGTCAAAATATTATTTCATTTACAAATTACAAGAGGTCTGGTTTACCCTTGAGTGGAGATCTCAGCATTTCTAGCACCTGCCTGGTGCTCCTCTGCTTATTCATTTCTGGTTATGATCAGATGTGTTGCTGCACTCATTCCTTTGACACTTTTACACACTAGTGTCCAAGTATTTGCTGTGTAAAATGATGAAGCAGAGAAACAGAGCACAAGTAGAAAGCTCAGTGTTGAGTAAGATTAACTCAGCTTCATGCAGTGGCCTCACACAAATGAAGCTTGGATACATGAAGCTTGCAAACAAAGCTATACCAATTCCTTCATCTTTTGTTGAACAAAACTACCAGTTCAATCCCTCGGGTCCTCAGTTGTGTGATCTCAGGCTATCCCTGCCTACAGAAGCAGATGATTAATGAGACTGGTGAGTACAGAGCTGGTAAAAGTCCATTTCACATGTCAGTATTTTCTGATGTTGTATCTTTTGACTAAAAGATGCTTGTGACCTTTTCCTGTTGTAAAGAAGAATTCCTAGAGCTACTCATCTACCGTAGCCCTAAGAATTTGCCAAAATCCATGACCCAGACTTATCTCATGGCATCCTGATTGAAGTACCATCTTACAAAATAGCTGCAAACATTTTGAAGGTTCACACTAAGGAGCAGCAGCATGAGCTAGCACCTCCTGGCAGTTGTTCAGGCAGAGGTAGTCACAGGCAGATGATTATTCTACTTTAAATGTATGCATTCAGCCCTCAGCCACAGTAGCCGGTTTTTCTTCTAGGCAATACCTAATGCCGGATTTCCTCCACTTGCAATCACAGCAAAGGGAGGACAGGCAGCACCGCCTCTCAATTGCCTCTCTCCTCTCTAGGGTAATAATCTCCTCTCAGCAGCCTAAATGCTTTTTATTTGCATTGCTAAGGGCTAAGGTTTCGAGTCTGCTAATGCTGAGTGACAGAATTGGTTTTTAGTTTTTTTCCTTTTAAGAAAAACATTCTAGGAAATTGCATAACCTGCTTTGATCCTCTTGATAAATGGAATTTAAAGTTGCAAACCCACCCATTGAAAAGTTAGTCAAAGCCAACTGCTAAGTGTTGAACAAACAGCCTGACTTGTGTTCTTGTGGTATGTGCCATGATCTACTCTTAAATTATATGAATTACTAACTTTATTCTTCATCCAGGTCCATTCATCATTGAATGGACAAAAAAAAAAAAAATAGAAAAGGGCTGAAGTAAGGCTGCACGTGCACAGCCACGAGTCCTAACTTTTGCATTTTGATTATGCCAAGGAAAAAGCTTTCCCTTGCTCTGTTTTAAAAACTGCATAGATGCCTTCAGCTCTGACCTGTTGGCACAGCGACAACCAAAGCCACCAGAAGCTATTACCCTCTGATGTCTCTCCAATAGCACATGTGAAATATGTCTCTTCATCATTAATTTCGAACTTGGAAAATCTTCATCTGCTCTCAGAGAGGTAAC
The DNA here is from genome assembly GCA_013398615.1 of Brachypodius melanocephalos. Lineage (NCBI taxonomy): Eukaryota > Metazoa > Chordata > Aves > Passeriformes > Pycnonotidae > Brachypodius > Brachypodius melanocephalos. The sequence continues at coordinate 20,800,891 of VZSR01003807.1, forward strand.
ATTCCCAACAGCCTAGGAAGAAGCAGGCATGAAAGATGAGCTCCTCATGTCCTCTAGCTGGTTTGATCCAAACCAAACCAAGACAACACAAGAAATAATTCAGACCAAAAGCCAACACAACAAGCAATAGAGAACACATCAGCAACTCATGGATCTGGCCTGGTTTTTTTAAGTGAAAATGGGATAAGCACAAACAGGCTTCACAAATCTATCTGTGGTGTGTATCTAATCAGTGTCTTTTCAAACAGCCATTTTTCAGAAGGAGGCAGAATATCGCATTTAGGGAAACAAATGATGTTTTGAGGCACATCAATTAGATTGAAGACCTTAGACAGAACCAAGTCAGTGTGGGCCTATTTTTAAGGTGATACATGCCTGGGAGACCTCCTACCAGGCTCTTGGAGTGCAGGTTAATAGTTAACAGCTTACATTGCAGTAGGGCTGCAACCTGCTTTCATGCAAATAAACCCCACTTTTTATCTACCAGCCATTAATGTCCTCTTTTTTCCTTGAAAATACACATTTAGAAAGTGAATGATGCTTCATCTGTATTCTACTAAATATGCTAGAACAGCAGTACATATTCCCCCCAAACAACATTACTTCAAAGAATATCAAGGTTGATTAACAGTGTAGGGATTGCAAGGCCTTTTCCCCCTCTTTTGTCCATTTTTTCAGGTGAATACCAATCCCTCCTCACTTAAGTGCTGGAGACCAGCTGATTGAGGCAGGGATGGGTTCGAGGTTTAATATTTGGGAGAAAGGATGATAGGGAGTTGAGCTGAGGCTGCTGAGGCTTTTGATGATGGGTGAAGTGTCTGTCTGGCTGTAGTGTGATCCTCTTTTTCTGTGCCTCAGTCTTGCCAGCTGTTATTTTGGCATTCAGACACGTAAGACTTTGTCCTCATCCTTAAAAAGCAGACCTTTCCACACTTTCCATTGAGGGGCTTAGCAGGTCTGACGAAACAGTAACAAACCCTTGCCTCAGCGAGAACTGTCAAATTAGAAGACCAGAACTTGAGGTTCTCCTCTCATTCCATACATTTATGGACTAATGATCTTGTTGGGTTAACATTTTCACCTTCTAAACCCTTTGGAAAGCTGAACCTAGAAACCTCAATGATTTTTGGGGCTCTCCAGGATGAAGAGATATGCTTGTATCATTAAGCATACCATCAATGCAGAGCCAGTTGCAAGCCTGAAAACCAATGCTGGTTTGCTATTTTTCCCTGCCTATTCCAGAGCATGCTGGACAAGATGGGTTTGGTGGCTGAGCAAGGGGAGCAGAAGAGTACAGAGCAGCCAACAGGCTTGTTACCTGGGGCAGAAAACAACTCTGAGTCCTCAAAAGCAAACAAATACTGCAACAAATCATCCATAAAACACAGTCAAAAAGGACTTCATTTAATTAGTGATATGTAAAGACTTTTGCATAGAAAAAAGGTTAACAAAGTAATGCATAAAAGACCGACTAGGTACAGTATTTTTAAAACAAATATTTTAAAGTATATTTTGCATAATGTTTAACATTTTCAATGCTTATTGCTTTCTCCACACAGCAGAGAAATCAAGTGCATAATAATACATGCTGTGTTTTATTTTTCTTTTTTTTTACATAAAATCTCTACTTCTTGATTGGTTGTATTAAAATACTTAGGTTATTTTAAGTCACTGTAATAAAAATGAAAGCAAACCATTTTATGCAGCACTAGTTATCTGGGTATTGACAAAATAATTTACTCACATCCCATTAATACATTCATTTTGGTTTGGAATCAAACCCACATTACAATGTTGGCATGTTAATAGCCAATTTAAAAATCGTCCCTACCATAACTTCATTCATACCCAGAGTGATCATTCTCCCAGATGTTGATAGTGAAAAGAAGAGTGATCTTGCACCAGGATCTGCTAAAAGTAAATGTCCAAATACAGCTAAATAAGTTAAGTTGAACTCTTACAACACTGAGTCTGTTGTATTGGCAAGAATCAACTGTATCCAAGTGTGCACACTTAAAATAGGTGGCTACTTCTGGGTGCATGACAAATTCACTGTTTGTGCAGATAGGAGCTAGCACCATGTTTAAGCCATAAAAATGGGTGCCTCAGGGCTCACAGGCAGTGCTGAAACGTTCATTAATCCCAGCACTGATAAGATAATTGCTTTTGCCAATGCTATGCTAGACGTCACAATTTGGCAAGTCTGTACAAAGAAAGTGAACTAAGGAAGCGAGAACTAGGCCTGTCAAACTAAACATTCTTCCTCGGCAATCTTTTGGCTAAAAAAAACCTCTCCCCTTCAAGAGCACACTCTGCCCTGGAAAAGTATCCTAGTTCTGAAGTTGAATGCAGAATTTTGCCTCTCTCCATACCATTTCCATACCTGTGCAATGTTATTTGTTTTAGCAGAACACACACACACATATATATATTTATTTATTATCTTTTCAACGTCAGGCACTTATGAAACTGGAACTCCTTTTCCAGCTTGGGGAGACCTGGTAGATGCAATCCCTCACCTCTCTGCCAAACAAGGATGCATAGCTGGAGAACTATTAGTTCTAATGTCTACGTATTTCTACGTATTTTGTAGGAAACCTCTACACGCCGATATGGTCACACGAAAGCCATTGCTGCTCCCTCAAGGTGCCTCCAGCAAGACAAACGGAGAAGAAGAAGAAGAAGGTGTCTCCCATGTCCTCCCCGACACCTGCAGTGGTGATAATGGCCCCGTTCCTCGGCGGGCTCGCCGGCGCCCTTCAGGCCCTTTGGGTGAAGGCTGAGCAGGGAGGACGCGCCGAGTCCCGGAGGCTGCTGTGGGTGTGGGGATGTGTGGGCTCGAGGCTGTGAGCACATGCACGTGTGCTGAGGGAGAGGCGGGAGCGGAGTAGGAAGAGGTGTGTGTCGGGGGGAGACTTAGAAGGCTCCGACTTCAGTCCCCCAGGGCCGGTAGGGTTTCGTGCCGCCCCCGGTGCCAGCCTGCTGAGGGCCGGCAGTGGCTGACACGGCCAGCGGAGGGGTGATGGCGGTCGCCGCTGCGACGGCGGCGGCGGCCGCGCTGGGGGGGAGCATGGGGAAGGTGCCGGCGAAGGAGAGGGGGAAGCTCTGGGCTGCAGCTGTGGCCGCTGCTGCCGCGGCGTGAACGGTGGCCGACAGGGACAAGAGGGAGGTAGAGAGAGGAGGGACGCAGGGAGCGATGCTGCCGGCGGAGGGGACTCTGAGGGCGGCATCGGCGTGGGCGAAGGTGGCTGTGAGCAGGGCGGAGCCGTGCGGGGGCACGTCCGAGGAGAGTCTGCACGGGGCAGCATCGGAGGCGTGGAGTCCATTCGGCTGCAGCAGAGCGGCCGGGAGGTGGTGGAAGGCGGCGGCCCAGTGGTGAGGGTGCAAGGGGTGGTGGTGGTGGTGGGCCATGGAGGAGGTCATGGCAGCAGCTTCCCTCTGAGAGGCGCAGGTGCTCAGGTGAGACACGAGTCTAACGCGCAGGGGGTCGGATGTGTCGAGACCTTCCACCGAAGTCAGGTACCTCGCGACTTCTGTCAAGCACTCCCGGAAGCCGATGCTCATGAAATCCATGGCCAGGGAATGGGCGTCAAAATAACCTGCAAAGGGAGGGCAAAATACGTGTTGAATGTGGAGCTGCCAACCCAGTCCTGGCTCGGCTGCCACATCTCCCGTTTTGCCATTTATGGGTTAAGATGTGCAACAGAAGTTTGTTTTCTGGTCTGTAAATGATCTCTTTGACCATCCCTGTAATGTAATAGGCTGCAGTTGTTTATGCAGACAATATACAAATGAAAAGAATTAAGTCCATAAGACACTTAAAAAGATACATGATGCCTCTCCTGAAATTCCTCAGCAAGCTGCTGCAGTGCAGTGTTGATCCTGTATGTGTGAATGAGATGCTTATCCACACAAAGAAACAGGCTGGAGATCAGAGAGCTTGCATGTACTACCCTGCCTTTTCTTCCCAACACTGGCATTCATCCTAACGCTTTCAAACTATTTCTTGACATTGTGAGATAGTTGTTGTAGCTGCTGCCGGGGTCCTCTACTTCACAGAGTCATTAAGACAATATGACATACGGTGTTGCTTAACTACAAACAAAAACCATCTTGTGATGACTCTGCACACACACAATAAAAAGCTTTACTAAGAAAACGTTTTATGTAATGCCATTGCTAATTTGGAGATGGAAGACTGACAGTCATACGGCCCATGAGGTATTTCAACAAACAGCAACTGGAGCTCCAGGCTTGGGACAAAAAAGCGTTTGAAAAAAAGTCTTATTAAATGCACATGAAGAGATACTCCCTTTCTAAAATCTTGTGTTTAAGCTGCAGCTCTTCAAACACAAAAACCTATTCCACTTTTTGGAATTTTCTTATTTTAGTTTAAATGTTGTCTCCTTGGGGGAATAATATCCTATCCACTCCCAAATTGGCATGATGTTTTTCCTCTCACTTTCAATGAAAATTTTTAGTTATGCATGACTGTGATGTGTCAGTATATAAAGATCAAGTGCCCCTCTTATGGTGGAATGTGGCAGCAATGTCTTGTGCTCTGTCATGAAATAATCTCTGCCTTTCTGAAAAATGGTAGCACTTTGGATGGCTTTTTCACTTTAATCAATTTTCAAGCTAGAAAGAAGTGTTTCTGCTGCTGCATGCCCACATTATAGAATTAACTCAGGCACATTTATTGATGTTGCTCCAAATCCCCTGCCCAGTATACACTCCATCTTGCCCAATTACAATGGCACTTTTGCTGCAGGCCCACTTGCTCATCTGAACCTGAGAGAAACTGGCTCGGCCAGCAGATCAATGAGCATGAGAGTTGAGGACTCCTGTCTGCAAGCATTGACTCCTCAGAGCTTTCTTCCTGCCAGGTCCACTGCAACCAAAGGTCTGAGTGAACTCCTGAGAAACAGAGGCCAGGCGTGCTGGCAGTGGTGAGAAAGCCCAGTACCTTCTCGGGTGCCAGTCAGCCTGGCGTGGGGATTGCTTCTGTGCCGGAGGCTGCGGGACCTCCAGCAGCTTCAGAGGGGCTGACGCACAGCCAAAACCACTTCCCAGCTCTGGCCACGAGTCAGCCAGCCTGGGAGTCCTGAGAGCACTCGGCTCAAGCCAGGGTTTCCCAGTCTCCCTCCCTCTGGACTGGAAGAGATGTGGGGGATGTGGTTGTCACCAGCTTCCCCTGAGTCTGAGCTGCTGGCTCTGTGACAAGCCATCCCAAAGCCCTGGTGATCCTGGCTCCCTTTCAGTCTCCTATGGTGGCCGAGACATGAAAACAGAGGGTAGATGAGAGCTGGGACTCCCAGGCTCCATTATATTTTGATGGTTATCTTTTCCCGGTCTTGCCTTCACTGGCTTCCCCGTTCTGAGACTTAAAAATGTTGGTTTTCATTTCTTTCCCAACCAAAGAACATCCTCACCATGTGCACATGACAGTGTTTTGTAGTGAACAGGAACTCTTGGTTTTACCTCATCTGTCCTGGTAACCCACCGGTGCTGCACACAGGCCACAAGTCACTTGAGCTACATGAACCCATGCACTGATCCAGGTGTCACCCAAGATTAATTGTAGTGAAGCTGCAATAAAACCATACTGAGTTCTCTGCAAGAAACTCACTGTTGACAAATCACTCCTCCCTTGTGCTTGCTTGCACCATCAGCAAAAAGCTCTGGCCTTAGGCCAAAAGAATAACTCAATGTGAACAGGAGACCACTGTCCACACCTCTGCATCAGGGCAGCGGAAATGCGGAGTGTGCACAGAACCTCAGAGGCATCTGCCTGCCTGTCCAGGCAGCTCTGAAAAGCAAAGAAGGGGCAAAAGCCGTGTCGGGTTTTTTTCCACTGTGCCCACCTCGGGGACCAGTGTGCTGAGCAGCTTTCTGTGTGAGGAAGAGGACAGTCCTCAGTGTAGGGGAGCATATGAGTATCAGGACCCATTTCTCCTTTCTTTTGTAATAAATGTTTGCCCTGGTAAAAATTATGAAACTCATTTTTTTTGCTGATATAAAAAAAAACTCTCTTGCTCACTAGATGAATTACAAAATGGGAGTAACTATACTTGCCATTACAACAAACATCTACTTTAAAAATACTCTAAGAAATTACATTTAAAACTGTTAGTTAGATTGCAAAGTAAAACATTAAGTGAGTAGGAAATGCAGGCTTAAACTTTGCCCAGTACTAATTCTCAAACCTCTTTTTCTTACAGTTTCTTAATCTGTGCAGTGAGATTACTCTTATCTCTAGGACAGAAGGAGCAGATAAAGTTGTAGTATTTGTGAAGCGATCAGGTATTATTGTGATGGGCCACCCACTGTGGATCATGGTGTAAAAGGCAGTTGCAGAAATAAGCCTCCATTGTCTCTCTCTGCACTACAACATTTCATCCTTCCCCACACTGCCCCACCTATGCCGGTATCAGCTCGGACAGGAGAGACGTGGCAGCAGAGACCAACCAAGGAAGAGAGGAGACTGCAAGACCTGGGACTGCTAACAACATCCAACTGCAGCCAGAGGCTGGGCTCCACCAACATCTCTCTCTGTCCTGCAGCTCCCATCCCAGGCATTTCATCCCCTGCCCCACTTGGCCACCTGACCTGACCCATCTATAAAAAAATCCCCTGCATACTTTTTTGGGGTGGGGAAGCAGGGTAAGGAAGCTTCCTGATACATTAGGTCTCCATTTGGGTTCACCTCCTGGCTGTCCCGCTATCGGTGCAAACATCAGAGGGGTGGGAGCTGCTGCAGCTCCTCAGAGGAACTATGTGCAGCGAGAAGTGGGGGTCAGGGTGCGATAGCTGAGCCTGGCAAGGGGAGGATGAAGCAAAACAGCCACCACTTCCCTCAGCAGCCAAGCACTGTGTGCTCCACGCACCGAGGGAGACAGCTCGTGGAACACCAGCACGCAACCACAAATTCAAAGAAGGCACCATCACTCGGACACACAGAGGATCCAAATCATCTGAATACAGACTGATCAACTCTGCACAACCATGATCAACTCTGGTTTCATGCGTTTCATAACTCTCAAGAGCATAGGTTTAGCAACTATAGTGCTTTCTCAACGACTTTTTACATAAATACATTAACTTTCTTTTTAAATTTTGTACATTTTCTGAGGCATCAAGAGGCATGTCTGTTACCTGATGGGCAATAAAATTCCTTTCATCTCTTATCAAACAAGTTACTCATAAATGTTAAGCTTAAATAACTCCTAGAGAAAACTCCATAACACGTAGAAAAAAGGTATGTCAGCTTGATGTTAATTTTCACAAATAACAAAACACCAGCCTTTAACATGCTTTCCTGTAGCCATCTGCTGTTATGCATGCACTGATTCTAAACTGAGTCTTTTCATTGCTGCAAGGTACGGAGAGGAGCATAATTAAGTCATGTGCTAAAAACTTTGATTAAAAAAAAAAAAAAGTAAGAGAAACCAGCAGTTTCTTTTCTAGCCTTTACCTATATGGCACAGTGGGTGAGTGAAGAATCAGCTGGTTTCCATTACAACAATTCAAAGCATGATCACAGTTGATGGCATGGGACATGGGACCGTGCTTATGGAATGCCAGCAAGTTTTTCGCTCCAAATAAGTTCCAAAATCATGACTACACAGAACACCTCGTGGGTGGCTGAAACCATTTGGCCTCCAGCCTTGGGACTGTCAGCTTGCACAAGCGAGGTACGCTCGACTCCTGGTGCTCAGCTGATCTAATGGGTCAGCGAGTGCAGCCACTGCGTCACGCCAGCACCCATTAACAGGGAGCTATGCTGGCCTCTGACACACAAATGTAGCATAGAAATGTGAGTGCAGAGAGCATTGCCTGACCGATTGCTTTATCAGGTACCTGCAGCTACATAGAGCAGGTCTGGGGTTTGTTCTGTTGAATGAGAGGGCCTAACCTGGAACTGAAAAGTCTTTCCAGATCAAAGAAAATATTTAAACATAAATTAAAGTTCTCCGTTCACTTCCCTTGGTATAGCAGCTCAATAATGAGGTTTAGCATCAGATTTTTTGCTACACAATTGTTGCCACAAACCTCCTGTTTATGTTTGGTGTTTGTGTATTTGTTTTGTCTCCCTGTGCAGATTTCAGTGCTCTTTGGAAACCCCAAACAAATCTCTGACTGGGCTGCCTGTGAATGAAGCCTTTACTCCCACAGTGTTATGAAAGCAAACACAAGCCCAGGGTCAAGTGCTTCTTTTGTCCCAGTAGCTCTTTCCCACGAGTTCAATCCTGCCATTAGCATTGATTTCCACTCCTTTAATCTGGAAACGCCTATCACAGCTCCTCAAAGCACTTTTTTTAATGAGATTTCCCCAAATATTAGAAAAAAAAATCCTTTGCTCTTTACCTTTCCCTCCTGTTGCCTGCAGCATCTTCAGATGATCCACTGTCATTTGCAGTATTTCCGCTTTTTCTAATTTGGCAGATCCCTTTGAGATAAGAGACACATATAAATAAAGGCTTACGAGTACTAGAAACTTTAATTTGATATACTTTCCACTGAGCTCAGCCTTATGGTTTCAATTTCCCCTATCATTAGGACATTCTCAGTTTAATTCTTTCGTGAGCATCTGCTTCCCAGACTTTGTCTAAGGACTAATACCATCTCCCTAATTTCCTTTTATTAGGGCTATATCTCAGCACAGCTCTGGCCTTGAAGGTAGTGTAGAGATGACATCTTCATGAAATGAGAGAAATACGTAACTTTCTGGACTTCCTTTTTAATAACAAACACAAGTGGAGAGCTGGCAGGAGGGATCTGTGTGGCCATAGATCAAGACCCTGCTGCAACGTTATTTTTTGTGCTATTACCGGTAGGTGTCCCTGCGGACACACACCCTGCGCTGTCCCTCTCTTCATGGCCTGTTAATTTTCAACGTGTCATTTGGTTGTTGAATATTCCATTCTTATTTTTTGACTGAAAAAACGGTCCACAGTATTCCAAGTTAGTGAGAGGCCTACTTTGCAAGGACTAAATACTGTGAAAGAGTGTAGCTCCTCTGGCGCAAAAAAAATCTTTTCTGACATGGAGAGCAGCTCACAGAGCTACAAGAGATACTGGAAAAGTACAAAATACAACTCAAAAGAGAATATTGGTATATCAGTGTATAAATAAAAGTATTTTGCTCGGTAGCATTTCCTTTGGTATCTGGAGCACACCCAGACAACACAAATGTTATTCCAGTGCAAGAGATCATCCTTTGGCATCAGTTAAAATCAGGGCTGTGCAAGCTGCAACCATCAGCGGATCGCATCCTGCAAGTCAATCTTTTTCTCTTAGTTATCATCTGAGCCACCTCACTGTCTCAGCCAGCTTCACCCAGGTTGCACATTTTTGAGTTGGGCAAAGCTTACACGGTGCTGTGCAACCCCACTTCAGAGCACCCATCTCTGCCACGCTCGGGAGCAGCACCGTGGCTTGGGAAGGGGGGGAGGCGGAAGCGAAACTAAACCTCCAACTTGGAAGCTCCAGTGAGCTGAATGTCAAGGAGCTGGGAAAGGACTGATGACTTTGTCCTTGGCATATTGCAGGAAAATGCTGGGACTTTCTGATTCAAATACAGGACATGCTCATTTTTACAGCAGTAAGATTCTTTTCAATCTGCTTACTGCTTTCAACGCTTTGCTCATACCAAGGTTGATGCACGTGTGAATTTTTGGTCAAAATTCCCCATTTTACATGCAGCTACATCCTACAGTTTTCTCAGACTTCATCTTTTCCACAGACACAGTACAAGCAGTCTCAGTGAGAGTGACTAATAGCTAAAAACTGCATGGTGCTGGGTAATTTCCAAAGGCTCTGTAGGACTCGTTTTATAATGTTTGTGGTTTTCAAGAAATAAACAATAAAATGGGACAAACAACTGTTGTTTCTTGCCCCTGTTTATCTAGCTGAAAATATCCCTGTCACTGTTTTGCCAGAACCAATGCAAGGGCACAGTGACAACTACCAGTTACTAAAAATCATATTGTAGGTGACACAAGTGATGCTCCCAACCAACACTTCAAATTTATTTTTTTTAGCCAGCTCTTGCTCAGGCCAGGGCTGAAACAGGCCTAACACCCTGCGGTGTTTGCCACGTAGTTACCACTTACATTCAGCACCTCCCAGTCCTGCTCTCAGATTTTACCTTCTGGGTTTTTTTTTTTATTTTACTCTTACAATGAAGTCAGGTTATTTATTTTCAGATGTTTCGTTTTTATTGAAACACAATGTCAGCTGCACATATTCACAGATCTTCAGACACTGCTAGCAAAACAGGAACAAGGCTAAAAATTGAATCAAAGCCCAAAAAATAAAATTCAAGATATGGAAAAAATAGTTTCCATGGAAAAACCAAGCCCCTTTTTTTTTTTTTTACAAAAGATTGTAACCTAAGCTCTTGGTCTGTAATGTCATGACCAAGGAGCTGAGCCAACGTTAACTGGATGCTTCCACACTTCCTACTAAATACTTTCTCACTGAAAGTCTGAATATATCGCCGACTTCACATAACATGGGCCTATTTAACCTCCTAATGCACTGGTTCTAAAGAGTCATCTTAAAACATGAATAATCCAGACTGTCTGCTCCCTTTTCAGGAAACTAGACTGATTAGTTTGCAATGGAAAGTATAGATTTGGGAAAAAAAAGTCTCTTAAAGTAGCGGCAAAGTAAATTATATTTAAAGATTTAGACAGAAGGCTAACTTACATACAGGTTTAGGAAGTTGTGTTGGATTTGTGTATTTTTATGTTTTATTTAATATGGAGTAAAGCGCATTTTTAACAAAACCACTACTGGAATTCATCGAAAGAACAGAGGCAACATGAACAGTTACCCTTAAGGGAAAAACAAGCCAAAGAATGGAAATGTTTTTCAGCCTTATAATGAATTATGTTTCTAATAGTTTTGCCACAACAAAGCATTTTATTGAAATGCCTGCTTTGTGCCAGATCAGAACATATACAGTATTATTTTAATGAGATTTACAAGAGAATTAACATTGCCAGATGAGATACAGAATTTATAAAAAAAATTTTAAAAAAAGAGCTTACTTGTTTTTCAAAAGCAGTTGGCACAAGTCTCCTCAGCTCTGATAAACTGTTATTTATACGATCACGGCGCCTTTTCTCTATAATCTATTCCCAAAAAAACAAAACACATTAAGTTTATAAAAATGAAGGACAAAATCACAGCAAACATGCAAACTGTTAAAATGTAAAAATAGTTAAATGAAACATACCCCTCTTCTTTTCTTTCTGGCCATGATCTGAGATGTTGTTGTTGGGGAATTTGATCGAATGACAGAACTATTGCTTTGCCTGGGAAACAATAAAAGTATGTCAGGTGTTGCACAACTTGACACCTCTCTTTGAAGACACCTTAGGTCACCGTATGATGTATGCACAGTCCCTCTCATGCCATTTTCAATGCTAAGATGTGCCTTGCATTGCACAGTGTTTTTGAAGACAGCAATACCTTTCAGTTTTGACTGCCCTAGCATACATTTTGAATTGACAGAACAGTCAGTTGGAAATAAAATCCTTTTCTGGAGACAGTTCACTGTTTAGCACAGGTTTTTTGGGGTTTTTTTTGCATATAAAGTCCTGCCTACCAAGTACAGGCTGAAGAACCAGGCCCAAACCCACATGAACCATGTCTATATGGCAACAGCAGTGGTCAGTGGACATACCCGATGATGACACAACCTCTGCCAGGCCTGCTGGGTTTTGACGTTGCTGCCCATTGCTACACAGTCAGTAGGTGCTCAAGCACAATGCCAGGTGCCCCAGCCTGGCTCTGCTGCATTGTCCAGGAGCAGGAGCAGAATCCAAAATCTGCTTTTAAAACTATAGTACTCAGGAGTGTGAAGTTACTTTTATTTCATCATAAGCGCGCAAAAAAAGAATCAATATATTTTAATACTCGTTTAGCCATTGATGAGGACGAGATGGGGCTCTGGTGCATGAACCTCTAAATCGGCAGGAGCAGCCGTGAAGCCCCCCGGCGTCCCCGCAGCGCGCCCAGGCCGACCCTCCCTGGGCAAACACCGCTGCTCGCCCTCGGCTCGCAGGGCGGGTTTGCTGAAGTTCAGCTGCTGAGGATCCCTGCTTACTTTCCACGGCTCATTTCCCACTGGCGCCGGTTCCCTTTGGTTGTTCGGCCTGATCAGGAGCGATTTTGGAAAAGGTCTGATTGCAAATGGCAAATTAAGCGGAGCTAATGAACCGCAGCCCGGTCGCTCACAAAGCTACTGGAGTGCTGCGCGGAATTTCGAAGCTCGGGCAGTCCAAGCACGGGGCTAATTTTTGGTGGGCTATGAGCTTGCTGCCAGCTGACCTGGAGGGGACATAACACCTCTGTCCTCGGGGGGCCGCCGTCCCCCCCATCTCCATCCCAAGGAGGTGTCCGGGTCTCCCCCTCGCCCTGCCCTAGCTCGGGGCGCACCCCGGCCCACGCCTATGGAGACGGCGGCCCCGGGGATGCCCCACTTACCCCGAGTAGTTGTTCTCGCTCCCCACGTCTATAGTCTCGTCCATATCGCTGTCTGAGGTAGTTTCCTCGCAAGGTCGCTTCATAGTGTGCACGAGGCGGGGGCAGAGATAAATAAATCCGGGGTGGGGGCTCCGGGCACGGCACGGCTGGGCACAGCAAGGTACCGCACCGCCAGCAGAGCAAACCCTCTCTGAGGCGCTTTCCCACGCCGCGGCACAGCCTCAAGCCCGACGGCCCGCCCCCGGCAAGGCCCGCCCTGCCGAGGGTGACGGGCGGGGGCCGCCCACCGCCGGGGCGCGGAGCCGTGCGGAGGAGCGGGCGGCTGCCCGGCGGGGGCCCCGCCGCCCTCGGCCCACGGCAGGCGGACAGCGGAGGCGGCACGGGGCTGGAGAGGGAGGGGCGCGGGGTCCCGAGTATCCTCATCTCCCTGCGGGCAGAAGGAGCAGCGCTCGGTTCCCAGCCCTCCGATGCTGCCGGACGAAGAGGGGTGGCCGGGGTCTCTCCCCCGTCCAACTCTTGCCAGGCATTTGGGAAAATCTCCCCCCGGGCCGTAATACACGAGCCTGATCAGCCCCCTGCCTAGTGCTCCAGAGCCCCGGGCGGTGGCTGCAGCCCCGGTCTCCTCTCTTGCGGTGCCGCCAGTTGTGTTACCAGCACATGAAAGTGCGTTGGAGAGTTGTGTGAATCCCGGGAAACGTATAAAAATCCCTCCCGGCCGCCCCGTCCCGCTGGGTTTCACGGGCGCGCCGAGGGCTAGCGGGCGCTTGCAGGGCCGGGAGCCAAGCACGGCTATAATCCCTGATAGGAACGGCTTGGGAGGAAGTTTATCGTCTCGCTTACCGGAGGATCTGTAGCAGGCGGGTTTTATTTTGCTTTTGTTTGGGATTTCCCCACCCCGTTTGTTTGCGTTTTCACATTCCGGATTCCTGACAAAATACATTCAGAATGGTATGTTCTCCGCAAAATTTTAAACTTTCAACTGTGGTGACTGTCCCTGTCTGCCTGTTGCCCACTCCATCCCCTTTGCGACCTTCCTAGGAACGTTTTTCTCCCGCCCCTGCTGTCGGACGCTGGCCGAGAGGGGCCGGGACGGGGAGGGTTCGGCACCAGCTCCGACACCGCCGCCTTATCCTGGCTCCCAGGGGCACCCGGAGCTGCGGTCGCTCAGCAGCCCGGATGACTCGAAAGCTTGCGGAGAGGGGGCTGCCCTTGCTACGACTCGGTGCCTTGTCGGGACAGGGGCAGCCTCCTCGCCGCTCCGCCTGCCCGCCCGCGGCTGCCGCTGCCTGACCCGGGCTCCGAGGAGCAGCACCTGCCAGAGAGAGGCGCGGGAAGCAGCTGCCGGCGTCGCCGCAGAAAGACAGAGCGGTCAAGAGTGTCCCCTTCAGCGCGGCGCGGTCCCGCGACCCTCATCGTGGCACCGGGGCCGCCCCGCTCTCGCCTCTCCGGGTTTCCAGGCGGCGAGAGCACGATGCTGCTCCGGACAGAGGGAGGGAGGCACGGCGGGTCGGGGAGGGAGGAAAGAAGGGTCGGAGAGGCCGATGCCTCCGGCTTTCCTTTCGGGGCAGGCTGCGAGCTCGACGGGCCGGAGGGAGCGGGCATCTTACCCGCTCGGCAGCGCCGGTACCGCTTCTGCCTGCGGGCGGAGTTTGCCCCGGCTGCTTTATATTTAGCAGCCGACGGTACCAATGACTAAGTTTCCCACGCGGTTAAATCCCGTGGAAGGTGCAGGTGGTTTGGTTCGTTCGCGAGTGTGCGTGCGGCAAAGGGCCCTTGCGAAAGAGAAACCGGCGCCAGCTCTTTTGTACGCCGACATCCGCCATCTCTGCAATTATATTTGGTGGCACGTCGGGTGTTTGCCCTTTCATGTGGATGTTGGTACTATGTAAAGGAACAGCGGGATTTCATGCCTCATTGCCCTACCGGGACATCCTTTTCATGCCCGTGTTTGCAGAGTTGCTAAAAGCTCCGCGGCTGCTCACTCAGAACAGAAGCGAGCGTCTGCGGGAAGGGGGAAAGACAGCACCAGGGAACTCGGGACGCATTCCCCACAATGGCCCCTTTGATGGGATCTGAACAAAAAACCAGACCAAATCAAAATATACCCCCCCCCAAAAAAAAAAAAAAAAAGGCAAACAAAAACCAAACCAAAAACCCACGAAAAAATCCCCACGAACAAACAACCCAAAAAAAGTATCGGGATCTCTCGGGAGAAGTGGACTAGCAGGAGCAGCCTGTGGCGCCCGACTGCAATTTGAAGAAAAACGCTTTAGAAATCTGGGATTAGACTCAGCAGTTTCAGTGCTCGACGTGGGGGTTTCTAGAATATTTTAAAAACCCCAATAAACAACAACAACAAAAACCATCCCAAATTCTCTTTCGTTGCATATGCTGTAACTACACGGGGAGATCTGAGACAGCCGGGCCTGCTCCCGTCCGGGACCCTCGTGCTGGGCGCCCTGGGAGCGGCCGGGAAACGCTGCCCTACCGCAGACATCGCCTTCCAGAGCGGGGCGAGGGTTGGTAGGTCTGAGTTGAAGTCCAGGTTACCCGGCCTGGGCTGCAGCTGCCCGAGGAACGCCTGCAGACACGGGAGGGGGGCACAGGCTCGAGCGTGGGTGTCCCAATCCCCGCTAAAGCACGCGAATCACGCGGGGACGTTGGTGCATTTCCGAGCTGTCTCGGGGTTTTGCACAGAAATCTTTCATGTCACGCGTCGATGCCACTGGATTTGCAATTTCTGCTCACTCTGAAATAACTAATGCTTTATGGTATTTTTCCCCCCCTGGGGCACAACTCCCGCATGCTGTTTTCCTACGGAAACCTGAGCTATCCTATGGTTACCTCCCC
>VZSR01003807.1:20816363-20868107 GCA_013398615.1 Brachypodius melanocephalos
CCAAGGAGAAATTACCGTGGCATTCCCGGGTCGCACCTCTGCCAGGTCTCGAGCTCGCCCCTGCGACAGGTGCGCTGCGACAGGCAGGGGCTCCGTGGCGCACCCCCAGCACCGCGACCCATGGGCCAAGGCTCTTACTGTGCTTTGGTCCTGGCTGTATGGCACACCTGTCTCATTCTCCAGTGGCCCCATAGAGCGTGGATCCCGGGAACACTTGCTGCGGCGGGATTGCCCGCTCATCTGACAGCACGCAGCGCTGACAACCCACGCAGTCGAAGCCCAGAGAAACACATCTTTCTCTGATTCCCGTTGCTTTTTCCTCTAAAGGGGAAAAACCGAGGGAACTCGCCGCTTCCCGGCCTCACCCACGGCCGGCAGGGAGAGCTCCGTGGGGACCCTCGCTCCCCGGCGTTCCCCGAGCAGCTTTTTCCCGGTAGAGGCAGTCCCGGCCGGCGGCTCCGTGGAGGCTCCCAGGCCCGCAGGCTTCCTGCCCCAGCTAGGGGGTCGGGGGGAGGCCGGGCAGCTCCCTCTCCCTCCCTCCCTTCTGCTTTCTCGTGCGTTTGTTGTTCGGGGGGTTTCGTTTGTTTGTTTTTGCTCTCGGCAGGCGCGGCGCTGGCTGTGGCTGCGGGGCCCGGGGGGTCACTCGAGGCCGCCCGTGCCCCCCGACACGGGCTGAGCTCCCAGAGCCGGCTTGCCAAATAAGCAAAGCAGCACGTTTCTCTCTACGGCTAGAAAGCTGGCTCCCGTAGGGAAGGGACTCTCGTCTGCTCCGTCCCCGAAAATGGAATTTCCTATGCCCCGAGATTTCGGGACTTTACACGTCGCTGTGAGTGGTTTAGGATTAAATAGTTAGGGGGTTTAAAGATTATTTTTAAAATGTGCGTGGCCTTCTGAAGGAGCTGAAGTTTTGCTCAGCAGCTCTTTTCAAGGGGACTCAAGATTGTCCCGATTTTTTTTAGTGAACACGGTAGATACTCAGACTCTTAAGTCTTAGAGCAATTTCTTTTTAAAAATACTTTACTCTCTCCTTCTTAAAAATAATAATAAAAAAAATTGCATCCCATATCCTTCACTCAGTAAGCAGCCTCTTGGGGATAGCTGTTCTACTACTTTTAAGATACTTTCTCTAACTATTAGGAAACTCTTAACAGGAGAGAAATGCAATTCCCATTCATGGACTACAGACCATGACGCTGATTCTTTTTTTCTTCTTCTTCTTCTTTTTTTTTTTTTTTTTTTTTTTTTTTTTTTTTTTTTTTTCTTTTTTTTCTTTTTTTTTTTCCTTTTTCTGACAGACTCATCACTAACTGCGAGGAAAACAAGAGAAAAAGCCTTCTTGGTTGGTTTGGGGGTTTTTTTGAGTTTTTTTGGTTGGTTGGTTGGTTGTTTTTTTTCCCTCTGATATGATTGTAAATAGATGATTAAAATTATTTCTGGCCACATTCATACCAAGATGGGATGGACAGACTGAAGAAAGAGCAGAGAGCTGAGGAAACTATGTGTGATAGCTGAAGGAAATAATGCTAAAAAAAATAATTGAGAGACTTTAAAACGTGGCTTTGCCTAGACAGTGGCTACACAGAGGTGGAAGTGGATGCATGATATTCCATGCAAGTCTGTATCATGGAGGAGTATCTGACTCTTAGCTGGGTTGTAGGATTTTTGCCAATGGATCATAGTAGGGCCTGATCCACAGGTGATTCCTGCGGTAGTACAATAACCCCACAGATACTGATGAAATTGCAATGCCCTGAGATGGATGCAATCACTCTAGTAGATCACTTAAGTTTTGGGAAGGCAAAAAAGTGCACAAAGGCTTGCTACGATAAACTTCAAGCTGAAGATGATGAAGGAAAAAAAAAGTAGGAAGGAAGATGCAGTGGGTATTTATAGACCTTTCTAAGTAACAACTTTTAATGTTTATCACTGAGATACACCTCCACAAATCTGATCTTGGTTAAATAGTGAAGTTGACTATTGGGTTTTTAGGCTGATCACAGGAAACATAACTCTGCATCCCCTGTAGTGTGTCACACTACTTCTCTGCTTTTGGTGCCTACAGGGGTCAATGAGCACACCCTCCTGGGTTGAGTGCTTCCTCCTGACCCCTAGTCAATAGGTGCTGCATGTTTGTCCAGTCCTCCCACTCAAAGCATGAAATGCTCTCCCCGAGAGCTGTCACTACATCGTAGGTGACACAGAAAGACAGGGAACACCTCCTCTGGCTCCTACTGTCTGGTGATAACGAGGGCGATTGAACAGCACCCCAAGGAAGGGCAGCTGGAGAGGACAAACCCTGCAGCTGACAGCCTCATCCTTAACTCTTTGCACCTTGGCACACTTCCTGTGTGAGCTCAGGCACTCAGGACAATTAATTAAATTAACAAAAGGTGTAAATTAAAAGTGCCTGTGAACTGTATTGAAACCCAATTTGCATGCTCTTATTCACAACAGAATTGGCTGCAATTTGATTTAAATTAATTCACTTTCAGAATAAAATAACACTGCATAGAATAAAAGCAGCTTTAATTTTGAATGGATGTCTACATAGAATTGTTTGTGGTTTAACTAACCCACTCTAAATATTAAATCTGTTGATTTTCCTGGGCATTTCCATTTAGGCTAGTTTGTTTCATGTCTCTATTTTAGGCTCCTATCAGTAAAATTGAAATAGTAATTGCCTGGTAAATTTTAAAGTCATAGTGTGAAGGATCTTGGTAATGACAGCATTTTGCCTGATACTCAGCATACATGTTCTGCAAAAGCCAGGTCTTGATTTTCTATACATATGCAAAGTTTTTGCCTGGTAATATTTTGCAATGACTGTACCCAGATATACACGACCAGGGGAGACATGCAGCAGTGGAGAATTGGGGCATCATTGTGGATTTTAGACTTTCACTGAACATCTCCTTGGATTTGACTCTCTGTTTTCTTCAAAGACTGTGGGCCAAGATTTAAGAACCCTCTAACTTCAGTCTTCTTAATGAACAGCTTCAATGGTGTTAAAGAGAACTAGGACACTTCCTTTACTAGTGGAAATCAGGCCACTTAATTACTTCACAATAATATAAAGAACCTAATCTCACAGTTTTTGCACAACATGAATTGTGAACTTAAATCTTTAATTTATTTTAGAGGCTATAAAAATCCAAAGATTTGTATCAAGCATAAAACTATCCTATTATAATGGATATAAAGTACTTGTAAAAATCAGCACAGAAGCAGAGCTTTATCACTGAAACTCATTTCTGTTGAAATAAATTTTCACAGTGGTGAAGCATGGTTTAACTCACTAGTAACTGTGGCAAGTCTAGATAAACACATCCTGTGTCAGAAATGGGGACTTTCTTGAATTTTTGTAATAAAAACTTCGTGGGTTTTGAGCTAAAGCAATTCTATCTTTTTTTTTCTTTCCTTTTTTTTCCCAGTTCCTTCTTCCTTGTCAGCTTTGTACAGCATTTTTCTTTATTTCTTTTACGTTTTTCATGCTGAATGGACCTTTTTTGTGTGCTTTTTGGATGCCAAAAGCTGGAGAAGTGTCATTATTTGAGTTTTATTGTTGGTTGCTCCTTTAAGATAAAAACTCCCCATGCTTTCCAGAGAATTAAGAAGGAACCAATTTTAAGGGAGTGCTAAGGTTTTATCTAAGATTTATTTATGAAAGAAAATAGTTTATAATCTCCAGGCTTCAAACCTAGCTGTTGTTATAAAGCACTTCACCTAATGTTCTAAAATTACTCCTTTCTATAGACTGTACATGTGATAGAAATAAACAACCCCAGATATTCTGGATAGAACCGTGATATTTCAGCAAACTTTCTCAGTAACATTAGTCCTCACTGGCACTTGGAAGGGACTTTGAAACTACAGCTCCTGCAGACCTAGGTAAGTAAAAGGACATGCTAAACATCTGCTTGTCAGTAGAAGAAGTTATGATCTCTGGAGATAAAAAAAATTATTAATGAAAACATCTTCCAAGTTTCTGAAATAAAACACGTAGGGTCATAATGAATATTCAGCTGGTTAATTTGTACACAAACAGGCATAAATTCAGTCAAGAGCCAGGGTCTTACACTGCAGAAGAGTTTGGATCAGGATTTTCAGGCAAAGAGAAGCTGGTTTTCCCCAAACTGGAAATTTTACATACTGCCATGAATGTATGTCCATGTAGAGAACAGTTCATCTGAACTACAGTAAGTTCCCTTTTGTCAGCCGCTGTCCAAGGGAGAGAAGTTGTCTCTGTTGCATTCTGATCAGTCTTGTGTCTCACGACTGCCTGTGCTTAAACAAGTGTTTTCATGATTCTTTAGTTAATATCGTGTTTGGTCCTGCTGAGCCTAATCAGGAAAACCTGTGTTGACTGGATGTGACTTTTGCTTCAACAAGGAAATTGAAAAGCTCTCTCTGCAGGAACTGGGCCTAATTCCCATTTCTTCTTACTTCTAAAAGAAAACAATTTTATGAAGGTATTTCTGATTTATGGTGATAAATATTTTTCTCTCCTTCAAAATATTATATTACTTTGTTAGTATTTTATTTTAACATATTTTTAATCAATTTTATTCAGTGTATATTTTTTTGCTACAAGTGGTTGAAACTAAATATGTCAAATTACAGCAAAGATAGATCAGACTTTGACAGGAAAGCTCTGGAGCTCTGAGGATGTGTCAGACTTAAATAAGTGTTTATTGTCAGTGACTTAAAAATTGTTCAGTGTTCTTTCTGGTAAAAGAAGTAAAAATTCTGTGCAGACTGAAGACTTTCCAAAATGGTAAACGCTTTCCTTTGCTTAGTAGGTTGCTTTCTTTTTTTTTTTTTTTTTTTTTTTTTGTGGCAGAGGTTATCCAAAGCACCCTTAAAATGGCTGTGAGAGCAGTTTGGTTTTGGTGCTTGCCAGTTCTGTGTGAGCGCCAGTGCTCACCTTTGGAAGAGCAGAGGTGCCATTTTCAGACCTAATGCTGTCCCTTCTTCAAGCTCCATCACAGGGCCTGAGGTGGCTGGCAGCACTTCCTCAGGCCTTCAACCTGGGAATCTCCCTCCCTGGATTTATTCAAAAGCTGTCTGGACACAATCCTAACTAACGTGCCCTAGGGGACCCTGCCTGTGCCAGGGGGGTTGGAATAGATGACATGCAGTGGTCCCACCTGACCTTATCCTTTCTGTGGTTTTGTAACCCTTCTGGAGTTACAGAAAATGGACACTCTCCCTGCCAAAACACCATGAGGTGCCTGGGTGTTTTTATCCTGATGTAAGGATAAACCAGATGCTGCTGTTTCATGTTTCCTCTCTCCAGCCCCCAGCTTAGCCACTATTGTATTGGTTTTGACCAATGGATCACTTTTTAAACTGAAGACTTTAGCTTCATTTTCTGAGCCAAATCTCAGGTCTCTGAAGCTTTCTCTTCTTTGGGGTCATTGCTCCTACTTGGAAAGCTGCCCTGGCCTTCTGCAAGCCTTTCTCCTTAGCTTTTCCCGTGTTTCTTTGTTTTCTACTGCTCCTCATGAGACATGCTCTTTCCTTTTTGCCAGCTCCTTCTCTGAGAACAACCTGATGATGTCTTATGGACTGTAGCTCACAGAACTTTCTAGCAATGACTTCCCAGTCACAGAATGGCTTTTATATTTTGTCTCTTTTGACATGCTCTCCCTCTTCATATGTCCTTCTCCCATCTTTGTTCTTTGCACAGTCAACATCAAACTTCTTCCTTCTTAAAGCTCTTGTCTCTATGCTTCCTTGAACGAGGCTGAGGACATCAGTTCTCTCAGTCTTGGAGAGGAAGGCTTATAATGCTGGTGCCTTCTCTGCCCTCCTGTTTGCTTTAGATGTGAAAGTTGTCTCCAAGTGCAGCTATCAGATCTTCCTACAAAAGCAGAGGATAATCTGGCTTTTCTGCTAGGTAGACTAAATTTTGTTCAGGCTCCTGCCTGGCTTCCCAAGCACATCTCCTCTCTCTGTTTCTGGGCCTTTAGAAAAGCTGTTCAGTTCATCCTCCTGGTTAGTAGCTCTGGCCACATTGCTCCTGTCACTCCCTGTGGACCACTCATTCCTACTCTTTTACCATCTTAGCCCTTCTCCAGCCCTTCCTTGCCCCTGCCTTTTCTCCTACCATATTCTCTCCTCCCTTCTTCTGGTAGTCTGCTCAGCCCAGACTTACCTGCCTTCCCCATTTTTTGTGTGCAGAGTCTCTGAAGCTCTTTGGTGGATTTTCCAGACACTCTCAGGGTTAGTAGTGGAGCCCTATGCAGGGCTCCCAACATGAGGGCTGTGGTGATTGTCTGTAACATCTGCTCAGATTCATCATACTGACTTTCCAGGCTCAGAAGGTGCTCCCCAGTGCAGACTAGCTCCATTTTTTTCCAATTACAATTATTATATTACAATAGCATTACTAGTTTTTCTCCTGTATTACCTTTAAATTGTCTCTGGCCCTAAGCATAGGTGCTGTAAACTCCTAGTGCACCCAGGATTACTAGGTATGTCCATGTCCTTAAGATGTCAAAATATTCCCCTCAGCCTTGGAACTCCTTCTGTCTGGAAACCACACACTGAGGTAGTTCAGCATGCATGAAGTTTTTTTGTGAGGTGACATGTCAGAGCAGGGTCACTTAAACTCCATCACCCATTCATCTCTGTGGGACATTTGGGTTCCTGCAATCAGAGGGGATTTTTCTTCCCTGATAGGGGAATTCCAAGCTGGCATAGCAGCCCTCTGGCTCTGTCAGGGAAGAAAGAGGTGAGAGGGATGAGCTGCAGAAACCTCCCTGCTGCTGCTCTTCCTCAGATGCCAGAGAGGACGGACCTTCCCACTGTGAGACGGAGTCTGACAGTAAGGAGAACAAGGAAAAATATTCTTGCTGGTATTGAGGAAGGAGAGGGAATTGTCATGCAGAGCAATTGCCCTGCTGGAGGCAGTTACCAAGCACCTGCCTGTTTGAATTTGGTTAGTACCCACACAATGGATGTCACTTGTGTCACTGCTTCTGAAACCAGGTACCCTGCAGAGCTCAGGGGCTCAGGGTAGTTTTCATATGGAGTAGAGATTTTTGCTGTGGTTACAGAAAAGCCAGAGTCCTTGTGTTCTGTAGGTCCATGGCACCATCTGAAGTCCAGCACGTGTGTTATTAACAAAACAGCCCCTCATTTGTTTCATACAGTAAAACAAAACATAGCACAAGTAACACGTATTTAGATTTCCAGGACCACTGTTTCATGCAGAGTTTCTCCAGGAATTTTAACTTTCTTCTAATTAAAATAATCTCAGATAAAAGCACTGCAGTAAAGAGAGAAAGACAGCTAACAGACCAGCTATAAAGAGGAGATGCCAGCAATGCATTATGGTCCAGAGAGGAGTGTCTGAGGGAATTGTTTTTTAGCCCATTGATTTCTTCTGTATTGATCTTAAATGGGCAGTAAGGAGACTACAGGACTGACGCTAAATAGAGCATATAAAATTGTTTAAGATTTAGAAGATCTGGCAACAGCAGATAGGGCATGAGCATGAGAGAAAACAACCTGAGGAGTTCAGGAATCACAGCCCAAGCAAGGTGAATCGTGAGAAAGAGGGGTGCATTCCAGTGAACAGGAGGGCACAGAGTATTCTTAGCATAGCAAGACTATAAAGTGGCCACTGTAGCTCAGCTGGTGAAATGGCTGTGCCCTTCTGGAGCAGGCCTGCTCAGGGGAATAAATCGTCCTGCTGCAGCCAGATGCTGTCGTGTCAGAGACAGAGACAGGCCATTTAGCCCAGTCAGAAGGCTCAGGAAGAAAGGGGGTGGTGCTGGTTGCCCTCCTTTGTGTGTTTCGTGCTGTCCTTGCCTTCTTGTTCAAGTCACAATTTTTCAATTCAAAACATGCTTTGTGCAGGTATCAGAGTCAATACAGGAAATATTTAGAGGGATGATAACTCTGTGTAGAAAGACAACAGAATTTCATTGCCGGAGTCAGGGGTAGTACAAAGTACACGTCCACAACACACCTTTGTCCACACAGCTGTTTCTCACCTTCCCCTTCCCTGTGGGCACAGAGAGCATTTGCTTTTCTATAACACCCATCTCTTCTTTTCATGTGTGCCTGCAGAGGTTAAGACTCTTTAGCAGGGAAAATTTAAGCTCTTCAAAAACAATGGGAGAACCTGTTGAGTTAATTTTCAGTGTCGCCAATTTTTCAGTCTTGGGTTGGCTGACTTGTGATATTTTGCTGGGGTTTCATGTTTGCTGGCAAAATAACTAGGCAAGTATTTCACAGAGTCATCTAAGGAAGAAAAGAAAACATCCTAACAGAACACATTCCAGCAGATGAGTAACTTTTAAAAATATATTTTGGTACTTGCTTGTAGTATAACCCTACATCCCATACAAAATTGTAATGGATGAGAAAATGCACCACCGACATCTCTTTTCCTACACCAATAAGCATGTTGTTCAATAAAGACATCTCTTGTGAGAGATATTATGAGCCTTAGAGCATAGGGTATGATAAACACTTGTTCTGAAATAATGATGTAACCAATCTGCTGCTATTTTATACTTCAGTTGGTTTGAGAAGGCTACATGATGCCTTATACAAAGACCTCCGGTATTTTGGTAACAGGAACATTGTCATTAATTTCTATATTAGCACCATCACATAGTCTAGTTATTAATTACTTCATCAACTACTAATTAACTGAATGACTAATGCTTTAAAATCTTCATCTTGTTAATATACAGTAAGTCGGCTTTTAAGTATGGTAGCAATTCATGTTGAACTTTCCCTTGTACTTTTTAACAGATTGAGTGCTCTTCCTAGACTCAAAATATCCAGACTTAGTGGCTCCCACATAATAAATAAAATTGTTCAAATGACAATGCTGCAAAACTCCAGTTCAAAGGGTGAAAATTTTGCAAAATGTTCCAATAATAATAAATGTAAATTTTGCTGTGACCACTTGGTGTCATCTAGTCAGAGCTAGCTAGTTTCTTGTTCTAGACTTGGTTTTAGTGTTAAAAAATCACATTTAATCTTGATTATCTGAGACCCAGAGGACAGATTCCAGAGCTTATTCTCTCCAGGTGAGCTCCTCAGACACAGCATTTCAGTATCACTAGAAGACGACCAGTCTTAAGAACCATATTCCCTCTTAGAAAGGCTGCTTTGGGGGCAGACCGAGGCACGTGACTGAGACTTTTTGTCCTGATTGCAAAGATGTTTTGCTGCCAGTTCTGCTGGAGAGCAGACAGGTGAATATATCCTGCTTACTGTAGCTGAGAGGATACACAGGTGTCCAGCAGCCAGCACTATTAGGTGGCACAGGTGGCACAGGAATTCCCATGAAAATCTGGTGTCAGCTCAGGATAGCTCTACATTCACTCTGCAATCTTGACCCCTCTACTTCTTTGCCAGTCTACTAGCAAGAGGAAAATAATCAGCCCTCAAATGAGACAAACAATCCCAGATCTCTGGGGAGAAGCACATTTTTCAAGAATTCTGTGTGAGGTGGAACATTTGGAATAATTTTTTTTTTTCTTTGTAAAGAGCCTTCTCTGTTCTGCTCTCCAGTTGGGTGATCTTACATTGAGTTACACCCAGCCAATGTGTAATTACTTGGAACTGGATCTAAGGCTTGGAAAATCTTTTTGTGTTTAAATCTGTACCTAATCAAATATCTACTCTGTGAGGAGCAAGAATGTAGAGCAGAGAGGGGGAATATTTCCCATTGATAGAAACGAAAGGCAATGTTTTGGTTTGGTTGCTTTGCAGCCACTTAAATTCAATTTACTAGGAGACTAGGTTTGAGAAAGGATGCTTCTGAAAGGGTTTTAATTGTTTCATAGATCCCAGTTTGCTGTGTTTTAAATATTTATGTCAATTACCTTTGCTGCTAACAGACTAAGAATCCAATTTTTTCTGATGCTGCTTATCACAACATTGTAATATGGAGAGTATAATGAAACTGGGAAAAAAACCAGAGGTAGAATTAAGTTCAATTAGTAACATGCAACAAATGAGCAGTTGATTACTTATAAAAAAGAAAATGGTCACACCTTTTCAGGTGTGCACTGCAACAATCCAGTGATTCAAAGATTAGAACGTAGAAGATTGCTGTTGACAAATGGGGGGAATTTACACAAAATAACTCAACCCACTGTTGGACTTAAAATACTGGGTTATGGGAAAGATTAGGACAACTAGATAAAGCTTTTCTGTCTGAATACTTTCAGAACAGTAATGACTGTGGTATACAGCACTGCATGTTGAAGGGCTTAGTGGAAGTTGAGGGATCCAGTAATCCCTTACAAAGTTGTAGCCTGTAAGCATGAAGAAAGGATAGAAGTGCGTAAGGATTGCTGAAGGAGCACAACCACTTAGATGAAAAGGAGGAAAGCTCACGCCAAACACTAGGAAATATTACCTCCTGTGAGAACTGTTAGGCTGTGGTCAGAAGTTATACAAAACCCCTTAGCTGAGTCATTTAAACCGAATTGTAAAAAACACTCTAGAAAATATGCTGTCTTGGCAGAGAGCACGCCTAGATCAGGAACAACCAGCCTACTCCCTGGTTTCCTTTTATCCCAAGGGCCCTTTACTGCTGGTGTGGTAGATTTTAATTGACTTAGCAAGAAGCAGAACAGGGATGGCTGGAGGCAAAGAGGGAAAATTCAGTAGATGAGTTTTGTGCATCGTGGAAGCTCAGCATGGCCGCTCTTAGGTACATGCAGTAGCCCCACGGACATGGAACATCGCAACGCTGACTGGCAGGAGCCACATGTGCCTTGTCCCACAATGATCTAATGATCCAGCTCAGCTCTAATCACCCCTGTATCGCTGATCAAAGGGGTCTGCATCAAGAGGAACCACCAGGAGACATAATGGGACAAGCTGGGGAAGTCTGCAACAGCTGCTGCTGTTGATCCGTGTTGATGGCTGGTTGTGCCCGTGGAAGGAGGCTGAGGAGTGAGAGGCGGGAGGCTTGCAAAGACACAGCGCCTTGCCACACTGATGTGTTTTCACCTCTTTCTACTACCACCACCACAGATTTCCCAGATTTTTAGTTAAGAATAAAAAGGGTTGAACGTGTCACTCTGTACATTTCATGCTTCCTTCCTTTTTTTGTATTAACAAGGCAGGAGTTACAGGGTTTTGGGGGGAAGCTCTATGGAAGTTGCAAGCAGCCTGGAAAAAAAGAATTGCTCTCTTGGGAGCCTCAGAAGAAAGCTACAAAGTGAAAAATATTGTTCTCTGCTTCATGAAAAATGCTGGATGAACTTACTCATCCTGCTGAGATCACCATGAAAGCTTGGTGGTGCCCAGCTGCACCCATCATGCACATTTATTTACTTGCTTCTCCAGGAGATTTCTTTCCATGGCTTTACTCCTTTGTGGCCAGCACTATGTTCACCTGGCTAAAATTAATTTAAAACTTAGTTTTTAGCACCAACACTATCTTTATTGTGAGAGATTATTTGTGATTTTAGTGATCGAGACTTTGTGAAGCCTCAATTATCAGTCTGTATATGTTAGAGAGTCTTGTTTTTAATTTCATTTATGAAGGCCACCTGAGAGTACACAGTGGATGTGATCAGCAGGGAATCTCATTTCTGTATAGCACCTATAACTCCATCATGGCAAAATGAGCCCAAAGACATAAAGAGTTCAGCACATTAAGTATTTTAATGTGCTTTTTATGTACTGTATGCCTCCTAGATGCAGAAATGTTTTCTGTGGTGAAAAATGTTATTTGTATTACACAGCTGGGCATGGGTTGGCCAAAGGAATAGATTCCCAGTGGCACACTGAAGTTTTGACTCTCAGCATTGGCAGGCAAAGCCCATGTCTTTGAGTTGGGCTCCTAAGGACATGCAGGCAGGTTATGGGGAGAGCACAGCGCCTCTGAACAGCAATTCCACTCTGGGATGTGCAGTGTCATGTGTAGTGGATGTAAATGATGTGTACATGTTGCTTAGCAGGCTGGTAGGACACACCATGGCAATATCCAAGCTCCAGGCCTGTCTGGATCTCTGGTGCTGACGCTGGGCTGCTGTGGGACACATACTGAAGCTCTCCCCTCAAGGCAGACCCCAAAAGCAACCCGTGCTTGAAGTTTTCAACAACACAGCCAGCCTGGTCTGAGGTGAGTGATGGAGAGACTGGTCTGCAGAGGTTTCATGAGGTAGAAGGACAGTGCAAATAGAAGGCAGAGAACTGTGGGAGAGCCCAGCCTGCTCTTCCTGCTCAGGGGTGGATGCCTGGTGTAAGGAGCAAGGACCCCAGCAGCAGGTGCTGGTCATGAAAGGCAAAGGGGAAAACCCAGTTTCAGTTTCTCAGGCCCACGGCACCAGCAGAGCAGATCACAGGGCTGCCATCCTCTGCAGGCCATGCCCCTTCTCAGCTGCTTACACCCAGCCCCAGCCCTGTGCTACAGCCAGTCCTTTGGAAAACAGCCAGGCTTATCTCTTCCTCTATAGATCTACTTAGAGATGAAGTACTTGTTCCTTCCATGCTTCAGAATTGATGGATGTGGGAGAGGATACTCACTTTCACTTCCACTGGAATCATGGCCTTTTGAGATGACCATAAAAAGAAAAAAAAAGGTCTTTTCATGGACAGAACTGTGAGTGAGATACGCTGCCAGCCTGGCATGGAGGAGGAAAGTTTTATGGTTTATGTGACCTTGAGCCCAACCAGCACAATCCTTCCTCTCTTACTGTTAATTAGAGTACTTAACATTTCTCAAGTGTTTAAATTTTAGGGAATTTTGACCTAGGGATCTCTTTTCTTGTGATGCATTACAGCAGGGAAGAGCAGACTCAGCCAGAGACCTTTTGCAGATGTGAATATGCAAGTGGCAAGATGGTGGGATGTTCTACAGAAGATGTCTTCTGGCAGAGCCTTTGGCTGAGTGTGTTAAATTCTTGCTGAAATGTAAAGGACAATCCCTTTTCTATCTGTCAGGCTTACAGGATGAGTAGCAACAAGTGGACCTGGAAAGTTTTAAAGTTTAGCAGGGGCTGTGAGCTGTTCATTTGACAATGTATTTTTTTTTTTGCAGAATATGATAGGTATCCTGTTCTGGGAGAAAAATGCAATAAAAACTCCAGTGAATAAATACAAGTTTTTGCTTTCAACACTCTCCTCCTGGACTCCCACTGTCAAGTGGCTGCAGAATTCAAAGAGATTATTTTGATGGTTCCAAAAATCTGTCATAGAGATCTGGGGTTTTTTTCCTTGTATTTGTCAATGTGTGACTAAGCACAAGTATTACAGGAAACATGGAAATGTTTCGGCTTTAAAGAATGACTGTGGAAAAAGACCTCCTACTGATTAACAACTGTTGTTTAATAAAATAATTTTCGGATGTCCAAATTGCTGATTGTTCCAGTGAGGGTTACATTCTGACCAGAAGGGATCCCACCAGTCCCATGTCATCAGCCTGTGTGCACTGAGAAGAGGCTTTTCTGCAGCCATTTCCTGCTTCAAAACAATGGAGCATGAGAGATGCCCATCTTTGCTCCCCAGACTGCTTAGCCCAGTCCCTAGGGAAGCATTAAAACCATGGGAGAACGAACTAGGAGGGGAGCTGGGGTGTGAAGATGTGTCTTTGTTTCAGACATGCAACCCACAGGATGAAAGCCCAGCTAGGATGGGAACGGAGAAGATCTCTCATGTTTGCTGGGGCATTGAAGGTCAACGTGGGTGTATCAGGTGCTGGCTGGAAGGAGAGCAGAGAGGGACAGGGACCCACAAGAAGTTCACCAGGAGTTTTTCTGTTCTGAATTTCTCCCTCCATAGCAGGGACCAAGCCCAGTTGCTCTCATGCTGTCCTCTGTGGGGTTGGTACTCAGGGCTCGCTGCACACACCCCAAAGTCGTGGGTGGCACTGGGAGTCTTTTGCTGTCACTGTGCTCATTCAAGTGCTCTCACAAACACACGCACACACACAAACCTTTGTCTCTGTTTCATTTTGTGGCTGTTCTTGCTGTGCTGTGAGGCGTTCCATGGCCTTTCCCAGGTGATGTGGGCAGCGCTGCAGCTGAGCTCTCCACCTCGAACCAGGGCCTCCTTCAGAGTGTCATTCAGGTCTGACACTTTCCTAGCAATGCATGTTCCCTCTGCCAGTTTCTTTATGGACACAATACTTCAGCTCCATGCAGCTGGGTATTCTTAGTCTAAACGGGGCTGAAGGCAACAAATTAATGTCACTGCCCATTCTTAATGTTGGTTTGTTTTCTTTGGGTTTTTTAATAGGCAGCCAGCAGATGTGAACAAGGGTTGCTTATTGACATTAATCCTCACCCTGTTGATAGCCCTGGGCAGGAAGCTTTAATTGACCAGAACTGAATCCAGTAATCATATAATGGAAAATATACATCACATTTATTTCAGTAGCACATCTGAATTACAGTAATATGAGTTCATGGCTAAATTCTCAGTGACTGCATTAGAAGCAGGAGCAGAACCATTGTCTGCTAGCACACATGTAACTGAGCTGTGTCCCACAATCTGCTATGCTTAGGCAGGACAGTGAGTCCACTTCCAAAAAGTCATAAAATTACCCTCCAGGATCCTGCAGACCAAGCCCTATTCAGACAAATAAAGAGAAGTCCGTGCATGGTGGCTGTAGAATTGTGTCTTTCATTGTTTTCTTTGAGTATAGCCCTTCAATAGAAGGGATGGTCACAGTCTCTTCAAACAGCAGAAATGCTCTAATAAGAATACTTAAAAGAGACCATCCCAAAAAATAACAATTACAGAGCCCTTCCTTTTACCCAATTACCTACAGAAAATTATACTTATAAAATAGCTGAGAAAGTAAAGCAATGGGAAAAAAAACCCCCTGAGATTCAGTTTGATCATTTTATGACTGGGAAAAAAATCCCAAGAACTTAATCAACAAGCAATATTGGTATATTGACTAACGTGTTAATGAATTCAGTTGTTGTTAAATATATCAACGTGTTAGACATTACATGGAAAAGAAACAAGCATGGCTGGCCACATAGTCAATTGTGGCCATAGTCAAGCTTATTTTTTCCATGGTGTATGCAAGGTCTGTGACCTTTGTTCAACAGAATGGTTGAGAGATGAGGTTTGGGACTGTGTTACATTGTCATGAATGGCAGAATCCAGGCAGAGCAGATGTGATTAGTTGCCTAAACTTGACTGCGGGTATATTCCTGTGAACCTTTTATTCATCCCATTCCATGCAGCAACATTCTAATAGCTAAATATTTACTATAATGAATTAAAAATGTGGATGAAGGTGCTGATTTGTAAAAATAGATATCTTGAGGATGAGCAGAGCCCTTGGGCTCAATGAGTGTGAATATGTTATGTATGCTTCAATTTGTGCATTAACTATAATGTATTTGTAGTTGTTAAGGTGGTTTGCTGACATTAAAGCTCCAAATAGCTAAAATGTCTCTTTTGAGATGGTAAGAATTATAAACCAGTAGGATTGTGTACAGTCTACAAATTAAGTTACACTTAAGTGTAACTCTTGTTCAAAGTTTTTTGTATAAAATTAAGCCCTTATTTTACATGTGAAAAATAAAATACTGAAGGCCTTGCAATGAGAGTTGTACAGTTGTTCCAGACATTGCAGTAGTTTATTAATATAGGTTTTTAAAGCAATGCTGATGTAATTTCTAATGTAATTTTAGGTAACACCCACCCCCTTTGACTTTGCTGTCTTTGAGAAGGGAGAGAGACTACACTGAAAAACAGAGGACACACATGCAGTAAGATGAACAATGTACACAAGTACAATGTACATATGTGCATGTACTGAAAAGGTAGGTAGTCCCTAATAAGATCATTGCCTCCTCCTCTTTTGCAGGAAAGGGGTGTTTTAATTATCAGGAGACATCTTCAAAGGCTTCAGAGGGGAAATTGGTGAGGGTATTGGTTAGATGGATCAGAATATTTTGCCAATACTAGTCCAGGGAGGTTTGAAGGGGAGGTAGAGCTGAGGTAGAGTTGGAGTTTTTTCTTTATTTATTCTATTGTTTAAGCTGAGACCAAAATTAATTTAATTTTCTTCATATTGAGCTGGTTTTGTACAAAATACTTTAATTACAGCCTACTTAGTAGGAGGCACAGCCTCTTCATAGCAATGAGTAAACTTCTGGAGACAGATTGATGTTCGTATCTCCTTACTTTCAGGACGAGGTGCATTTTTTGGGTTCTTCACAATTCTCAATTTCATTGATGTTTTCATTTTTATTTTAAGCCATCATGACAATGCATAAAAAATTAGACAACACCCAGAATTTAACTTTTTAATTCCAGTCCCTTAGTAATAGAAATATTGCAGCATGTAAGAAAAAACAGTTCTCAGAAGATAAAAATTTAATTGACCACTACCTCTTATTAAGCCATGTACTGATTCAGATTTTGGAATTCATGAAGATTTTAATGGGGAATCTCAGTTTTCAAACTTTTTTGTAAATAGCCAGAGAGGAATGGTAATAGTGATTTAAATTATTATCTAGCTTGATCTATGTGGAATCTCCTTAGGAAAATTCACTGTGTGTAGTTCAGACACACTCTTGAGTGATTTGTTGTCTCAGGGGCTCTCAGCCCATGATAAATGTTCTGGGGGATCATGTGATTTCTTTGTTGCAAACCTTGAATAATGAAATCAGGGACACAGTAAAGTTGGAGCCCGTCTTTCCATGGCTTTGTCCTCAACTCTCTTCTCTGTATAAAGTTATACTTTAAAGTTCTGGTGAGAAAATTTGCCATTCTGCTGCCTTCCCTGCATCCTGGAAATGACTGTCAGGTTGGTAAGTTATATATCCAGGGAAATATTAAAAGAATTAAGCTATCAAGACTGAATTTAATTTTCTTGTACTTCCAGGAACGATTGAATTACATTAATGATGGTTTCATGTTTGAATTTTTCTTTGCAGACTTGTAGGGACAACATGTGAAGGACTTTTTGTTGCTGAAATACTCACCTAACTGGTTAGATTTCCAGCTTTTCCTCTGTTAGTCCTTATTAAATGTATGGACTGGTTAAAATTCACCTCTCTGTTTAGGTATTTGGCCCCATGTTGACTGTTTTTCTGAGTGTAAGAACTTTCACTAGGAAAAAAAACCAAGAGCCTGAAGAATGTGATGCTACTTTATAGAGGACAAATCTTCTATTTCTACCCTGACATTAAACTCTTAAAGGTGAACAAAGAGGGAGACATGCCTAGAAACGCACAAAGAAGCTGAGCTAATTAAGAGAGCTCCCACTGCCTCCCTTCATGAAAGCTGCTATGCTTTTGAAACCCTGGAGATGGTTTCACTGTGGATTTGTGAGGTTAGGAATACAGCTGGGATGCTGAGACTGTGGGCTGGGTGGTATGTATAGAATGTGTTTGATCAGTTTCCCTGGTTGTATTAGAAAGAGATGGCATAAAACAAATGGGGTGGAAATAGGCAGAAAGGATGAGCAGCTCCCTCTGGGATACGTCTGAACTGATTTAGATTGTGGGAATTTTGGATGTGTGTGTGTATATTGAGTGCATTTTTCCTGGAGATTTCAATGACAATTTTTTTTTCTCCTAATCTTTATCAGTGTTACAGAAAATATATTTGAGCCTTCAGAAATGCGAGGTTCAAACCTTGTAGTTCAATCCTGCAGATGTTTGCATGGCATGCTGCAGCCCTGCTTTCTGCATCCTGACATGCAAATAGCTTGTCAGTCTCATCTTGCACCATTACTATGATTCTTTATTTGGTTCCTGTCACCTCCAGGTATTCAGCACTGTAAAAATACTTTTCTTGTCTGAAACATTGTCATGGAGGGTGTACTTGAACAATGCTATCTCTGAAATAAATAGATGTGATTGTGGCATTTTGGATGAACAGAACCTGGGTGATGCAGGACACGCTGCCTCTGTTTACAAGCCACTGAGGATCAGTAATGAATCTTCAGAGCCCCACATTAAATCCACTAATGCTAAGGCTACACAGGAGATCACAACACACTGGTGAGGAGATTCATATGGCAGTCCATCCTTTTGGTCATATTCACAGGCAACAGCTCCTTCACCCTTATTCTTTGATACGAGGAATATAAACAAGACCTTTACACTGTCTTGAAATTAATCAAAAATCCTTGTGTTGCCTCTTCCCTGGTGAGTCTAACTCTGATCATCTGATTCCTTATCAGCAGAAGGATTTCCTCACTCAACAGGACCATGGATAAACTTGGCAGAAAGTAAAGAGCATTAATAATAACAGATGTTGTAATGTTTTTCTGTGTTTACAGTCCCCCCGTGTGCTCCGTGTGTCATTTGAAATTATATTGAAGTGATTGATTTTTATTTGATTACTACAAGATAAAACATTTTAAGAACAGCTCAAGGGTTTTGGAAAATTAAATAAAGAATTCAGAGTCCGTCTGAGAAATTCTGTATTTGGACCTGACTCCACCCATTAAAAACAGGTACTCAGTTAAATGGGAAAATATAATTTTGCTTCAGTTTTGTTTTTTTTTTCTATTGTAAAGATGAGAGCTGAACTGACATTCTACTGGGTAAGCAATACCAGTAGAATTAATTTTTTTCCTCTTTAATCAGAATTAAAGGGGAAAAAATTTAAAGTTTGCTTGAAAATTTTATGCAGTCCTGTATGTCTGTCCAATCTTTCAATCTATCTTCCTTTTGGCTTCTATTCAGCAAGAAATAAGCCTATGTTTAAGCCTATGTTTGACATTAAGCAGGCAGCAGGTTAAAATCCTTGTCGAACTGGGGTAGGCACAGTTATGTGTTTGTTCAGCTCAGAATGATAAATATTTGCTCATATTAGAGCTATGCAAAACCTGATTTTTAAGCTCATGAAAACTCTGTGACATGAGCAAAGAGCTTGGAGTCTTGCACAGCCTCTTGAGGAGAAGTTGCCCACGCACACGATACATGAAGGGCATCTTTATTCAGCAGCAGCTATGGACTTGTAGATCTGTGATGATTCATTGAGCAATTTCTAGTGATCCTGGAAACCAGAGTTTCCTGGGGCAGCAGAGGGACTACTAACACATTTGACAAAGGAAATGGACTACCTTTGCTTTTTCTGCCAGCCAGAGGACACTGCAATCTCCCTTAGGGTGCCAGCAGAGGGTCTAGAAATCAGCCTTTGACTGCTCCTTCCTGCCTTCCCACATGATGCTTTGCAGCACATGGGTGATGGGGCACTAGGGCAAGGCATACCCACTACAACCAAACGGTGATTGAGTTTGCAGTTTTCATGAAGTGAATCAGCAAATTTGAGTTGTAAAAGACAGAAAACGCTCCTCTCCCCAAAGCCAGAATTCTGACCGGAATGCAGCGAGCAGGAGCACCCTATGGCATTGCTGTCTTTGCAGATTTGGCCCTGGTGAGCCATCTCCCTCAAAAGGCAGAGCCTCCCATTGCCTACCCTGTGAGAAGCTGGAGTGGCCAAGCCTCCCCCGTGTCACTCCCGAGGAGCCTGTGCAGTGACAGCACCGTCCCTGCATTGGGATGATGTGTGGCACAACTACTTGGATGCCACTTTTAGCAAAAGGCCAGGAAATTCGACACAGTGAGGGATTAAAACCTGTGCTTTGCAGTCCCACTTGGGCAAATACCCTCTTCAAGATGGGGAACCACTCTGTGCACCCCTTTTTAAGTACACCCCTTCAAGAGGCAGAAATCTTCTCTTTCCTTTTTAGCAACTGGAAGATTTCAGAAAATGCTTTCCTGGCATCAGGCTCTGAGCCGAGTCAAAGTACTTGAACCACACTTCTCACAGAGCAATAAAAGCTGTTCTGGTTCTTCAGCATATATCAAAGCCCCTTATATTTTTTGTCCTCCTTGTCCTGGACCCATTCTACCATTTCCAAAACTGCTTCTTGCCCATGCTGCTGAGAAGTCTTGATCTGGCTTTACATTAAAAAATACTGAAGCCATATGAGTACTTAGGAGTGTGGAGGCAGTGGAAAATTTGAATCATAAGTAACAGTATTGTTTGAATGAGACTGTCTGACTCTGAAAGAAATACTCTGACATTTTAGGTATGGGGTAATTTGAATTTTTTTTGTTTTTTTTTTTTTTTCTTTTCTCTCCTAAGGTTGCAATTTTAAAGCTTAGTCCTTGTATATCCCCAAATCCATATTGCCAGTTTGTCACCCATAGTTCACTGTTGCCTCCTTTGCAAGGGGCTGGGTGCTCCATATAGATGGTGCCTCAGTCTTGAGGTGCCTTAATCCAAATCTCAACATAGCAACAACACCGAGGTGAAGCTGTGTTGGCAGATTTGGGATCTGTTGTGTTGCTACTCTGAGCTTCATGGGAGTCCAAGACACATTGTGGTATTTTGGAGTAAACATTTCAAAGAGAAGGGACAATTTTTGGTAAACCGTAGGGAGTGTGGGAGAGCAGCTTTGCTGTTAGAATAGGAAGCTGGAAATAAAGGTTTTTGTTTATTCCTGCATGGAGAGGTTGCTTAGTGTCTCTGAACTTCCAGTTACCTTCTATAAAAAATACTGCAGCTGTTAATGTGAACCATTGTACTGCCCAAGTACAGAACTGGACAAACTGAATGGCAGAGCTGGGCTTTGGGGTTTTTTGTTTGTTTGTTTAGGGGGAGTTGTTTGGTTTTTTGTTCTTGTTGATTTGTTTCGTTTGGGGTTTTTTGTTTGGTTTGATTTTGGGTGTTGTTTGTTTGGGGTTTTGTTGATTTTTTGTTGGTTTTGCGGGTTTTTTTTGTTCATCTGTAAAGAAGAAATAAAGAAGAATAAAATGGGTGCAAATTGTAAAGCCTTTTTCTCTCAGTTTTAAATTGGTGTAATAAAAAAGGCCAATATATAACAGCCACATGGAGAAAAACACAGAAAGAGAAAGGAATTGTAAGGTTAAGAAACAGAGCTATTAGGCTGGGCACAGTATGGCATTAATCATAGGATCAGAGAATCATTTAGGTTGGAAAAGAAAGACCTCTAAGGTCTTTGAGTCAAGCCATTTACCCAGCAGTGCCAAATCCATCACTAAGCCATGTCCACAAGTGCCATATCTACATATCTTTTAAATACCTCTGGGGATGGTGACTCAAACACTTCCCTGGGCAGCCTGTTCCGGTGCCTGAAAACCCTTTCCATGAAGAAATTTTTCCTAATATCCAGTCTAAACCTCCCCTGCAGGATTAAATCTCCCTCCCTGCAGTAGCTCATTTATAAGTGATTTGAGGATCTCTGCAGGCTGTTATTGGTCCTGTGCTTTAGGATACCTGTTTCCTGTGTCTGTATTCCTGGGAAGTGCTCAGCTGAGAGCAGCCCCTTTCCCATCACTGTTCTGCAGCTGGGAGCAGAACTAGCCCAGTTGACTTGGCATTTCCCCACAGATCCCTGGCCTGGGAAGATGATGGCCAAGGAAATGTACACACTCCTGGAACAATTCTGGCCATCTGTTCCTGATTAGCCTCTGTTTTCAAGGGACTGCTGGCTTCAGGAATGGATCTGTCTATCCCCCAACTCGGGTGACAAACCCAGCTGTGGGGTTAGAGGGAAGAGAAGGAGGCAGCAGGGTGAAACTGCCTCTCCTGGGCAACCCAGCTGGGTTATACCTGCTCCTAACTGCCTCCTGAAAAGGTGGGAAATAGAGGATATAACTTGTTTTCTGCACACTCAATGTCTCTGCACAAGCACAAGCACCTTGGTCAGTCATTACATTTTCTCTGGAGTCCTCTCTTTCTCTGGCAGAGAAGCTGGCATTGTCATGGCATTTGCTGACAGCCAGCTGTCCTACTTGGAAAGCAGCACTTTGCTTCTCTCTCCTGGTTTGCCAGTCTGCCCCAGCCACAGAGAAATCCTGTGGAAAAAAGTTGAATATCAGGTCTGTATCAGAATAAATGTAAACGAGGATCTCAAATTAACATTGTGTGGAGAAACAAAGTTTTATGCTTCCTAAATTTTAAGTGCCTGACTTTGCACCTTATCAATATTCATAGCGTTTTTTCTTCTTTTACATTTTGTTGCTATGGGGAGCTTTTGGCTGCCGATTAAGTACTATGAGCAGTCCTGAAGAAACCCTCAGGTTATTGGGAAATATATTAATTTGTTCCAGATCTCACTTTACTTATCATCATTGGTTTTGGAAGCCAATAACTTTAAAGCACAGTTGCAAATTGTTTCAGCATGTTAAAACCCACAGTGATGTGGAAGTTCATGTATGTGTGCCATGTCTTAAACACAGATGTACTTTTTATGTCAAACACTCAAATGACCACTTAAGAACATGGGAATTTATTTAAATTTTGGCTGCTTAGTAAGTGTTTGACTACATTTCCACTACCTAATAATGACATCAAGAGCTTTGTTAAATTAACCACAAGACCAATATGTATTTCTTATGTTTTTCTCAGGGGACGTCCAGTACCCTAATCCTTCCAAAAGGCAACATGCTAAAATATTGCAGGGATGGAGCACATGCAGAGCAAGACTGCAGCTGACAAATGACTGTCAGGCACTAAAGTCCTGTGTAGATATATGTAATTTAGGATTATTGCTGCTGTTCTGGAATGTAAAATAAATCTAACGCCAGTTTGATGTCAGCCCATTGGGGTGAATTGATCACTAGAATGTGTAGCTGAGGATGCTCTGCTCATGCCAGGAACTTCATGGCACATCTGTTTTCCTACCTCTTGTGTCCTACCTCATTGGATTTCAGTTCTGAAAACTGCTGCCCCAGGCCATGCACACAGGCAAACATTGCCTGCTGGTTTTTGTATGTATGTGTTAATCTGTCTTTGCTCAAAGATTCAATTAGAAATGACTGCTTCAGTTCCACTGTCTGTTGACAAATGGTTTCAGTTCCTGGTTGTAGAAATAATATCCTATGACTTAGGTATAAAATAAATAGCATATTACTCAACAACCTGTTGCAGCAAATTTCTCACAAGTGTAAAAACATTTGAAACAATGCAGAGCTTCAACATAAATTATGAATGGGAAAAAATGGCTGGAATTTTTATCTTGTTGGCTACAAATAATTTGCTTTACTCTGGTGCTGAATCAGCCAGGTAGTTGGTGTAGTGTAGTGTCTAAATGGTGTTTAGCTCCAGGATCTTCAGCACCTTTGCTTAACATAATGGAGGAAATGGCATTTCCTCTGGTCTGATCCTCTCCTATCTTGTCTCTTCCCTTTGTATGCAGCTTCATAACAGTGATCTCCAGCAAGGACAATTACTGAATGTCACTAGAAAAATGCTGTTTACAATTTTTTATTCCTAACATCTAGGAATACTGCTGACATCCAATGACAATGGTGACACCTGGAAATACCCACAGCATGTGTGCGGAGTGTGGAAAAGCTAGATTTTTGTATTGTACCTGCATCATATATTGGTAATAACGGTAGGAGTTCCTTATTGGTAATAATGGCTACGATTCAACTACGATTCAAAATTTTCTGGCAATACCTAAAAAACCACGAAAAGACTAGGCTTCCAACAAGCCATTCCTTCAGGGTCCTTAGACATATGTATCAGTGGTACATCATCAAGATTTTGGGGAGTTCCTAGCAATAAAATGAAATAGTAATGCCTTGCCCTAAAGTATCAGCATTTTAAAAGATGACTTGTCACAGGAAAGAGTCAGCTGGGTTGGAAAAGACTTTTGAGATCATCAAGTCCAGCCTACGACTTAATACCACCTTATCAACTAGACCATGGCACCAAGTGCCACACCACTGCTTTCTTAAACACCTCCAGGGGTGGTGACTCCACCACCTTCCTGGGCAGCCCATTTCAATGCCCAATCTCCCTTTCTGTGAAAAAATTCTTCCTCACTTCCAACCTAAACCTCTTCTGATGTAACTTAAGACTGAATCCTCTTGTCCCGCTGCTGGTTGCCTGGGAGAGGAGGCTGACCCCCACCTGGCCACAGCCTCCTTGCAGGCAGTTGTAGTCACAGATAAGGGTCTCTCCTGAGCCTCCTTTTCTCCAGGCTAAACATCCCCAGCTCCCTCAACCACTCCTCATAGGAGCTGTGTTCCAGACCCTTCACTGGCCTTGCTGCTCTTCTCTGGACATGATCCAGCATCTCAATGTCCTTCCTAAACTGAGGGGCCCAGAACTGGATACTGGACTGAAGGTGCAGCCTAAACTCTGCAGAGTACAGGGGAAGAATGGCTTCATCCTGCTGGCCTCACTATTCCTGATCCAGGGCAGGATGCCCTTGGCCACGTGGGCACAGCTGGCTCGTGTTCAGTCTGCCATCAGTCAGCACTCTGAGGTCCCTTTCTGCCTGGCTGCTGGCCAGTCACTCCATCCCCAGCCCGTAGCACTGCAGGGGATTGTTATGGCCAAAGCACAGGACCCGGCATTTGGTTTTGTTGAACCTCACACCATTGGTGTCAGCCTGTTGAGACCAGCCCAGCCAAGTTCCTCTGCAGAGCCCTCTTACCCTCCAGCAGATTGACACTCCAGCCCAGCTTGGCATCATGGGCAGATTTGCTGATGGTAAACTCCATCCTGTCATCCAGACTATCAATAAATATATTGAACAGGACTGGTCATCAGCTGCCAGCTGGCACCATTCACCATCTCTCTCTGGGCCTGGCCATCCTATCAGTTTTTTACTCAGTGAAGGGTGCAGCTCTCCAAGCCATGGGGCGGCCAGCTTTTCTAGAGGTGTGCTGTGGAAAACACTGTTAAAGTGAAGTCCAGACATACATACCCACAGCCTTGCCCACACCCACCAGCCTGGTTGTCTGGTCATAAAAGGAGATCAGATTGGTCAGGCAAGACCATCCCCTCCTAAATCCATTCTGGCTGGGTCAGATGGCATGGAAAGAAGGACATCATCATAATCGTGTTGCCAAGTGTACATTTTTGTGACACAAGCATTTTTTTTTTGTGTGTTATGCACTCTACGTTAATATGGCCATTTGAAAAAATAACGAAGGTCAGACTTTAGGGAGCATATTATTTTATATGATGTACAAATTGTGACTGACATATATGCATTAAAAATCTTTAGCAAAGCAGTCAGTGGTGATAGAGTATGTACATACCACCACAACTGATGTTAAAAGAGGTAATTAACAATTAGAGCAGCAATAGCAACGATTTCTGTCTTCAGAGCTGGGCCTTGACAGGCCAAGAGATTTCTACATTCCTTACTTTCTTTTCCTGCAACTTTGTACCCTCTCCTCCACCAAATGCATGCCATCTGACCTATTTGCCTTCCACAAGTCCCACGCTTCAAAAGGCAGATGCTGTTGGATTGCCATTACCTAACTGACTGAGCTTATCGAGCTTGCAAAAGTGGTAATTGTCTATGTAGTTTCCTTCTGTGAAGGCAAACATTTACATCAGGGGATAATCAGCAGGTGCTGATGTTCCCCGTGGCAGAGTCATCCATACATCAGTCAGTCAGGTGTGGCACAGGCTGGGAATCACTGCTGTAGGGTAGGGCCTTAACTCTGCCTCCACACTCACTTGTCAAGTGTCCAAGGGAGTCAGTGGTGTGTCTCACTGTGGAAACCATTCTGGTTATGTATTCATTGTCACTGTCAGTGTATGTATGGCAGCATTAGGAAAGTAATGACTTTTTTGAGGTATTGGAAATGCAAGGGAACAAATCTGTATGCCCAAAATGACTCCCTGGAGTATCATGATGTGTGGTAGCCAGGTGTGCTCATTCCTTAGGTCTTAGTGGGCAGGAACTCTGCTGTAATACAAGCTCATAATAAAGAGATTTTGGGACACTTATTTTGGATTGCCTGTTTAACCATGAAACATCAAATACCAGTCCACTCAGTGAACAACTGCAAGCAAGAGAAGACCACATTTGTACCGACTAGGGACTGTTTCTGGTATTTGTCCACTAGATGGCTGCAATTGTTGAAGGTAAGCACCTTACGTGCTTGGAAGGGGCTTCAGATGCCAAAATCTACATTCCATTCTCTCCTGAGCTGTTGTCCTTACTTTCATCGCTTAGAGAAAACGAAGAACTGAGAGCGGCAGAGGGCTGGAATTCCTCAATTCAGAGGTGTTATGTTTATCTCTATGTGTAAAACATGTATAATCTACCTCAAAGATGTAAAACCTATTTCATCTTTGGCAAGGGGCAACTTGCAGAAAGGGGCCCACTTGTGGCCCAATGATTTGTTGTGTCAAACAAGAAGTTATGAATGAAACTTGAGGGCTAAAAGGTAAGAAAAGACTTATTACGAAATAAACCTTTTCCTGGATCTTAGGAAATGGAGGGACATAGTGAGAATTTTCAGAAGTCAAGCTCTTAATGAAAGAAATTACAAAAAATGACAGCAGGTGAAGCAAGAAATGTAAAGCAAAACAGAAGAGAATGTTCACCTAATGTGCCCTAAGAATATTACAAGGTTTAAAGATAATCCGTATATCCTGTAAAAGCTAAACAAACACTTTGTCTCAGCTATCAATAGTGAAGATACTTGCCATGAGGTAAAAAGTAGGAAAATGAATGGGAGTAGTTATTGTAGAATGATCGTAGTGGAAATAAGACTCAGTAAGGAAATACCAGGAAATAAGCCAGTCAAATAAGTTATGGTAGATTACATAAATAGATGAGTCTATTTACTCGGTTTGTTTAAAAATCCATCTGACCATGCTTCCCAATCCAGTATTAGTTTCCAAGCCTCCTGCAGTTTGTGGCCCATGGACTCACGTACCTAGTGTAGGAGTGGGGAGGCTTGTAGGTATTGTCCTTCAGTTGTTTCCTCTTTCATTTACTTGTTCATGTACCCCCTCCCCCATTTTTATCTTTAACCATTCACAACATCTCATGGCAAGAAATTCCAGAGGTTACCTGCAGCTGGATTAAAGAACAACCTTCTTGTGTTTGCTTTGAATGTGTCGCCTGCTCCTTGGTTTGGAAGAGACAGTGAGGAACATGTGCTCTCCAAAGCCTCTTCATGTACTCCAGTTTAGGCAGTGAACAATCTTCACCCATGAGACCAGTTGGAGAAGTGTTTGTACCAGCAGCAAGGATTTTTAGCACAGCTTACTCCTGACATACCGAGTAATTAAGCAAATGGAGATAAATAGAAAACACGATAAAAAAATTACCTTGGTTG
Organism: Brachypodius melanocephalos; assembly: GCA_013398615.1. NCBI lineage: Eukaryota > Metazoa > Chordata > Aves > Passeriformes > Pycnonotidae > Brachypodius > Brachypodius melanocephalos. The sequence continues at coordinate 20,843,408 of VZSR01003807.1, forward strand.
AATAAAGCAAAATTTCTCTTTGAGATAAACAAGTGATTTTCTAACTGAAGAAAATGCAGTGAAATCATGGAATCATTTCGGTTGGAGAAGACCTTTAAATCATTGAGTGCAGTGTTAACCCAGTGCTGCCAAGTCCATCACTAAGTCATGTCCCCGTGTCTTTTAAATACCTCCAGGGTTGGTGACTCCCAACACTTTCCTGGGCAGACAGTTTGAATATCTTGGTCTGTACTGAAATATTTTATATTGTACTGGCTGAGAAGCTGTCAGATTGGAGACAACGGAGATTAATATGAGAAACCTGAGTTGCACATAAAAGGGATGGGATAACATGCTGTGCTGAAAAGAAACCTGTCAGGCTGCAAGGAGCTATCTTGAGACCCTGCCTTGGCACTGGTGTCATTCAGTATGTTTGTTTCACGAGTTTGGAATAAAAAACAGGAGTATGTTGATGAAAATTGCCAGTGAAAAATAAAAGGAGAAGCATGTCAATACAGATGAAAATTAGACCATTGCATGAAGATGACTTTGAAGACTACTTTGTAGATGACTTGAGCAGAAATGAGATAGAATTTAATAGTACAAATAGACAATCATTGCATTTAGGAGGTCATTGAAACATCTGTTATAGGCTGGATCTCTGTAAGAGGTAATAGGAATTAAAAACATGAGTGTGATCTGGAAGTGAAAAAGGTTTACACTAAGAGATTTTATCAGGTCTGTCAATTCCAGTGGAGGTAGAGAGGTATTATTTTGCAAGGTGTTTGTGAGCTTGCATTTGAAATTTCATTCTCACTCTGTTTACCCCACTTCAAGAGAAACTAGATTAGACCAGAGTAGATGCAGAAGTGCAAAAGGAGAGTGATCACAAAATCGAAGATCTTGTATACAATAAGAAAATAGCAGAGGCTGGTGTAGTAGCTTAGTGGGGGGGATATCATTACTCTCTGTAAACACTGGAGAGGAGAAGATAAGCTAAGTAAAGCTAATTTAGAAAGAAACAAAATATCAATGTAAGCATAATAACAAATGCCTATAAACTTACTGTAAGTAGGTAGCAAAAAAAGCCAAACTTTTTTTTCATGGAGTTAGATAAATCCATAAAAATGTGCTTCTGTCAATTCCTCTGGTGGTAAGGGAGAATTCAGGAAAGTCATTGTGTTATCATTTTTCTGTCATAGGCTGATGAGCCACTTGCCTCTCGTCTCTGAGGAGTTTGTACTGGTGAAGCATGCCCCAGAGAAGAACACTGACTACTTGGTGATACCTTTCCTGGTATGGATTATGTGCCAGCCTTGAGAAAAATGCCAACAAAATGTACAAGAGTCTTGGCACATTTGTTTGTGTTTGGTCACACTAGTTTCCAGAACACAGTGTCCTTCCCGCTGTCTTTCGGAGAGCTCTGTCTCATGCTACCTATTTTTAGATCTCTTTTTGCCTACTGTCCGTGGTGGAGGGGTTGCCTTTAACCTCTTAAAATGCTCTTTGTGTTCTCCTTCCATTTCCTTAATTTCTTTTTTTTTTTTTCTTTTTCTTTCCCCCCACAATCCTCTTTTTCCCTCACTAATTGTGAAGCCTGCACAAGGCTGTCTTTGAGATATTTCAAAAGGACACAGCACTCCCTAAACAGAAGGTTTTCAAATGCCTTCCTCCTTTCTGTCCAGAGCCATATGATCTGGTACATCTACATTTTGTCAGATCAGCTTGGTTGCTTGCTGGTCCTTCTTTTAAGATTCTGAGATTTTTTTTTTTAATGGGATTGTAGGGCTGGTTTTGTAGTTTCTTTTAAATTACCATTGAAGAGAAGGATGCCTGTGTACAGAGTAATCTCTTTTCCCTTTCTGTCCTGGTCTGCTAGTTCATTAAACGTGGGATCTGTTGGAAAACGCTGGAGTTGTCTTCTGCAAATGCATGGGCCTTTCCTCACCCTGGGACTTAGGGCATGAGGGAGGAAGGGAGGCTCCACTTCTCAGCCTTGTTTTAGCTGCCCCCACAGTCAGAGTGAGGATTGTGGGCTTGCCTCAGGCATGGAGCTGGTACCGGGGGACTGGTCAAACAGCATAGCCTGGTGCTATGTAGGCTCTCACCTGTGGGTGGTATCAGTTCATCTTGTGGTCATTTAGGTTTGTTCGGTTCATTTTAAGGGAGGAGCATCAGAAGCACAGAGAAAACAGCTGTTTTGCCCAAAGCTGTAGCAGGTCTGGTGACAGACTTAAGAAAACCTTATCCTCAGATCTAGAATTAAAGTCAGATAAGCAATGAACTCATCAACGTCACATATGATAGTGAGATCCTTTTCCATATTTTTCCCTTTGTATGATCAAGCATGCAATCTCCCCACTCTTAATTTTTGTATGTTGCACGCCACAAGATGAAAACCCACACATGGGTTTCAGAAACAGAAAGGCTTACCATGATTAGGGAGGCATATGAAAAGATGCCCTTGGTTGTTGTGCTGTTTCTCATTATATCACATAGATTAGCTAATGTGATGTTTTAGCAGGACTTGTGAGGAAGAGTACCTATGTAAAGCAATAGGTGACAAGCTGGCCCATGGTCAATGTTATGTCACTCTTCTGTGAATTGCTTTGCACATCACACTTTAAATGACAAATGGTGACTCTGTACCGAATTATCCCATTTTCCATGCAAGATACACAAATATAAATCAAAGAGGTCTTTTGGAAGCTGGCTCTTATTTTCCACAATTCTTGCAACAAAGGACCTGTCTCAAATGTCTGTGGGACATCTATTCCAACACAAATACACCATGGTTAATGCTTGATTTGAAATCCATTATAGACATCTGAGACCAGAAAACATCCATCGTTTGTTTCTTAGTTTTTGTGCCAGTTTGCTAAAAGCCCTCCCAACATTTTCTATAATCCTCTTCTTTTCTATCTCTGTGGAGGGGAGCATTCTGAGAAAAAGATTTTTTTTCCCAAGCTTCCAACTGTGTCACTGCTGCAGACTGCAGGATGTAGAGAGATACCTGGGAGTGTTTCTGTTTAACTGATTGTCGTTAGGTAATTTTAGTGGAAATGGATAAACTATGCTCACCTTACAAATAAAAGCAAGGGTTTTCAGCTGGGAAGGACGTGGAAGGAACTGACTTAAACTACCAACTTGGTATCTACAAAATGCACAGAGATTAAGGAAATATTTGTTCAACTATTTAAAGGAATCTATGGACATTTTGAATGTATGCCACCAATCAGTAGGGAGCAGATGACTGTGGGTCACAATGACAATCAGAGGGACACCAGAGAGGTGCTGTTAAGGAGGACTGTTCTGCTTTGGCATAGCTGATGCTTTTCCAACACAATGAGAACATGACTTTGAACAACCTTCCTGAAACTCTGTGTTAATATGTGATATTCTCCAAAACGGGGCAATGGCTGTTCTGAGATTGATTTCTTGGACTGAACTTCCTGCATGACTTCTCCCAGCAAAGCTCCCCCCAGTGACTCAGAGTGCTGGCTAGCGCAACACTGGGCTCATGGCAAGGAAAATACCACTCCCTTTTTGTGACTGAGTCCTTGTAGGCTCCCCTTAGTGCATCTCCTGGCAATGATTAGGAACATCTACTCATTTTTTTAAAGGCTACTCCCCCTCCCATAGACTTCAGTCCTGTGAAGTCCTTAGGAAACATACCAAGATCTGAAAAGCTATTGTTTGGTATTTCAAATCCTGGTCCCTTTATGTCCAGCTGGTGGGAAAAGAGGAGAGAGAGACAGAAAGAAAATAGGAAGGCGGCAGCAGGGATTGCGGGGGAGAGTAAGAAGTTTAGCGCAAAATGGAAAGAACGAGGGATAAATGGATCCAAGGGACACAGAAAAGCGGGACAAAAGTAGAGGAAACTATGCTTAGTTCTGGTCCTGCTGGATGTTTCAGTAGAGACTTTATGCAACCAGGAAGAGGTTTTCTCTTACGAAATAGCCTGTAAGAAGAGGTAATTAAAAGTACAGGCACCTCAATAAATGAGGTGAAGATTAAAAAAAAAAGAAAATCATACAGAATACTAGCAAGAAAAAGAAAGCAAAAATATCTAAGAAGTATCTGGATTATAAAGGCAGGAGAAATAAATGAACAAAACCCAAGTATTCTGTAGGTGGCTTCCTGCCAAGGACAGATGATTTTATCTCTCTGTGCCACGGTTCTTCCCACTAGAGAATGCAGCTATGAATGCTCTTCCAATTTTTCAGAAATATTTGAAGTCTAGGAGTTGTTTGGATTGCTACTAACACTGGATATTGTAGAGTGGGAGAGGCTTGCTGCAGAGATGGAGTCATTTTGAGACTATCAAGACAAAGAAAACACCAGTATGTAATAGCGCTACTGAGCTTTAGGGAAGAAAATAAGGGCATTTTTAATGAAGATGCAGAAAGCATTAACAACATGTATTAATAAGAATCATATTTGCATTCAAAAGTTTGATTTTACATGTAACTTTAACACTTTCCTCTCCCATATTTAGGCAATTTTGTTTTTAACACTTTGAAGTTTAATACAAGCTTTTTTTTTACTTTGCGCTTATCCCTCCCATTCCCATCTCCTAGCTGGAGGTCATCAGATTTGTTTACCATCTATGACAGAAAAATCTTCAGAATAAAATCTTGTCTTTGGCTGGCTGGGCCAAACACACAGAGTACATTTAGGGAGTCTGATATTTCTTGGCAAAGGCAATTACCATCTGTCTGGTAATCTGACGTTGTGCTTCTGGTAGACACATAGAGATGGACAGACTACATGGTAAACTTTGTATGGAATCATGTCTGGCACATGTTTGTGTCCTTTCCTGGGCCGAAGTAAGTTTGTGAAATGGCTTCCACTACTAACAGCTGAAAATCATAATAATTTCTTTCATCTCTGACAGCACTGAAAACCACATGACTATTCTCCATTGCAAAACTCTGATGGTCTCTGTCACTTTCTCGAAATTTTGGCTATGGTTGTATCTTTCTTACCGATCCCTGCACTATCTAATTTCATATTTACCTCATATATAGTCACATTATGCAAACTCTTGGGTGATGCCTTATTTTTTGTTCAGCACCAATATGTCTTAAACTTCACTTGAGTCATGGCAAAGTTTGGGCCATGCTTGGAAAAACAATGTCAAAAGAAGTTTGGATGAGCTTCAGATCTCTCTTATTTCAAACAGTATTTAGCTGCAATGAAGACAACAAATTGTGACCAAAGGATTTTATATTCAATGCTTCGGAAACTAAAAAAGATGCAACAGATGAGAAGTATAAAAGCATAAGGTTATAGTTGCATTTGTACATGAGCAGCAGAGCATTGAAATACTCATATTTTTGGAGGAATGCAGATCTGTTTCTTTATCTCACAAATAAGTATGTGCAGAACTGTAATTAAGGATGGAATTTCTTCTGAACTCCACTCTTTTGGCTTCATGGGGAGACCTGCTGGTGGTTTTGTTTAATGACATAGCCCCACAGAGTTTCTGTCTTCAAAACGCTGAGATTAAAAAATAAAGAATGCACAAGCTATGAATACTGAGGAGGCTAACATTTTTCTTATTCTGCTGATTTACAAACCAAGTGTGACTACTCGTTGTCTGGAGCTGGCCTATGGAACTGTCTCACCAGTATGAGGTTTTGAATTAAGAAGCTGATGACAGTGTTTCCTGATTGTCTGCATGGCTTCCTGGCTCCAGGATCTACTCACTGGTTTGACACAGATTTTTATGTATCACTCATGGTGAGAAACACCCAGGTGTCTTCTAGGGATGCTTAAGTGTGTCAGTAAGGCTGCAGCATGTGGCTCTTTAACAGAGCTCTGTCTTAGAATGACTGAATTCAGGATGCTGCATAGCTCTAATTGATGAAGACAAGGACAGTTTTCTTTTTCTCTGGAAGCATAAAGAGTTGATTGAAACTAAAGTAGTATTGCTTTCTACAGGATGACAAAATAGCTACCAAGTGGTTTTATATATTGTTGCTGCCATAATGGAGAAATCAGGTTATGTTCCATGAGCTATGCTGTGAAGGGCTGAGCAAAAATGATGGTTTTCATGAACACTGGGTTCCTTCCACAAGTTGTACCTCTGGCTTCGTGATCCTTGTGGTCCTTATACTGGTACAGCTTATGGTTAAGCCAGGAATGAAAGCATTGCCAAGGTGCACAACATAAGATAATTTTGGCTTTGATTGACATGTTAGAATCTATCTTTATATTGTGGTGTTAGGGATTGCTATAATGTTACATTCAATAAACTAACTATGACTCCATGGCAAGAGATTTTAGGGTGGAAAAAGATGTCTATTCCTTCTATTTATGAAAAGGGCAATGTGCACAGCTTCATTTTCAGATGAGAAATTTGAGAGGTAACTGTTCATAGCTGTACATGTGCTTGGAATTTAACAGAAGTGTATTCTTGGAGCAAAGACTTAATTTCTGTGCTCCAAGACATTCTGCTCAAGGTTGCTGCAGAGATGCCCATTTCTCGGGTCTCTGTAGCAATGGACTGAACTATGGGTGGGCGATGGTAAGAACCACCTTGCTGTGGGATGTGTCACACAGGGCAGTGGTACCTTGCTCACCTCTTCCACCCCTCAGGGAAGGTGGGACACTGAGAAAAGGAGTAATGCTCACAAAGTAGTCTAAGCAAGGTGGTCTTCCAAGGGCTAGAGACAGACCTGCCAAGACAGACGTGGGCTACTGCCCTGCCTTGACATGGTCTGTGAGAGGTGGTGAGCCTGTATGGCTGTAGGAGAATACTCAGCTCAGGGGAAAAGGGAGTCAGAGAAGTGTTTACCAAGGGCATTGGAAAGGTGAGAAAGGAATGAGAGTGGTACTTTTTTTTACTTTACTTGCTGTATTTCAGTAGGGTGTTTGTTTGGTGTGTTTTATTGGCCTGAGTTCACAATTGTATTCCCCATCATCTTCTTGGGACTTTGTTTCTAAGTCTTTGTGTACTGGAATGTGAGAATTGATGTGGGGAATAGTCCTAGGGGGGGAACACTGAATTTCCCCATATTTCTGAATTAGTCTTGACCCAAGCCTACAATTTATCAGGAGAAACCCGCATGGTTGCCAGCATCCAAAGGGCTCATGGGAGCCCGAGGGTGGCCAGCTGTAGACTGGTAGCAGTGCAGCTGGGGGCTGCTCAGGCAGCTCCTTCCCCTCCCAGGCTGCTCAGTGTGGCACAATCTCCAGGCAGCGTCCCAGGTATTATCTCAGGGACTGGCGACACCAGGCTTAGTGCAGCCCTTCTAAATCATTGTCTTCTTGTGGGGTGAAATTTCACAAACTAGCTAAAGACCAGAAGTGGAAAGAGAGAGCATTTCAGGAAATGTACTGATTTGGTTTTTTCCTCTCCTTTCCTTCCTTCCAGCAACTCGGATGGGACCTGATGACTGCTTTCTGCTGCCTCCATGGAGCAAGGGTACTCTCTGTGCCGCAGTAAACTTTGTCTCTGTTAAATCAACCTTAGAGGCTTAAAATACCCTTCTAAAGGATCTTTTGTCTCACTGGTGCAATGTACTGTATCCCTGGTGCCAAACACATTATGTCAGTTTTACTTGCCACTTTTGGGCTATCTTTACAGCGTTTTATTTCTGAAGTCCTTTGCCAACAATCCAACCACACTGTTACCTACCTATTGGAACTGTGAAAAAATATTTTTAAAGTATTTTTATTCTCTCTTTAAACCTAAGACATTCTGCAATAGTTTCAAGAATGGGAGAAATTAGTGAAATTACAAGATCTAGTCATTTTAGATGAGAAGCTTTCACTAGAGGTTCAAGTGGGCAGAAAACACAACTTGTGGGATATAAACATGCATTGTCTCTATAAGCCCTGGCTTTCTCCATCAAAGTACAGGAGAGAATGTTGGGAGGGTTTAGTTGTAATACAAAAGTACAGAGTACCTCTCTAATGAAGGCAAAGTACTAAGTAGAACTTCATACATAAAATATATATAATATATTTGTATATGCTATATTGATTTTTTTATATAAAATTATTCACGCATCTGTATTTGCTCACCTACTTATTTAACTTGAACACTTTCTGGGAAAGAAAAGGAAAAGCTCAGTTTCTGGTAGAAGAAAACACACAGCTAACAGAAAAAGTTATCCTTCCCATTCTTCAGTATAATGACATATAAGTCTGCTTCTCCACTACCTATAAGTGTACAAAAACTTTTTTTTTACTACAGTCATGTGGGAAAATGCTGATGGCTCTGTATGTAAAAACTGAAAAAGTGAATGTTGTATTTCACTGCCCTCTACCCTGTACATTCTTGTATCTGTTGCAATTATCTGTTCTTTGAAGTTCAAGGTGTTGTATATTCAAAATGAATGCTGGAGGTATATATATAGGTCACCATGTGCCTTTCACATCTTTAAATGTAATAATCTATGCCCTGTTTTCTCTAGGGAATATTTGACCTGACACTGCAGAAAATTTAAGAGATTGAAATCCTTTTATAAAGGCAAGTGCTGAAAATTTATTACATCTGTTTCACCTTGTGGGAAAATTATGTGGTTTACAGAAAATCTAAAAAATTAAATTAAAACACACGACATTCTGGAAGCAGGTTGCTTCTGCTGTGCTTGGAGTGTTTTCTTCTGCAACTGCACAGCAGCATGCCTGGCCAAAATATGACTGAAAATAAAAGAATCTGAAAAGCACAGGCAAAAGAAACAGAAAAGTGATTTAAGTTCCAAAGTTAGTGCTGGAAAAAAGAATGTCAAACAAAGCCAGACACTAATTTTATCTACTATCAGAGCAATTTTAACACAGCCATTACAGTATTAGGTGGCTTACATAGGTATCAAAACATTAGGATAAAGGGAAAAATCATGGGCATTTAATGCAGCTGCTCTTCAAGAAAGGTCTGAATAAGAGACAGTGTGATTGCTGTATAAAAAACTTTTTCCTATGACACTACTCATGCCCTCCCTGGCAGAAGCATCACTCTTTTTACTGCCTTTGTTCCAGCTCTCAGGGTCCTTGCCCCATCCACTGCTGTGCCTGAGCTCTTTCTCACGCAGCCAAACGGAGAGATAAGTTTCTGTAGCCAAAACCCAGGGAGGGGTGAATTAGAGCTGGCTGCCTGATCTGTGTGGTTGTTTGAGAGGAGGGGTTACAGCAGCACCACCAGCACTGTCCTCCCTCCAGCTGGTCGCTGCTCCCTCCTCGCCCACCCTCTGATGTGTGGCACTGGGGACAGAGGACACTGCTCAAGCAGGCACCAGGGAGTTCCTGGGTACCAAAAGGGCTGCCTGCACATCCAGCTGCCACTGCCACCCATTCACAAACTGCTCCTTGGTTAGAGCACCTGCAAAAGAATATTTCTTAGCCTCTTACTGTAGATGCAAGGTGAAATACCAGGATAGGCTGAAAAAACCTGTCCCACAGCAGCCTGCACCCAACAGCCACAGTACTCTCCACAAAGAGAGTTTGAAATCCAAATTGACTGTGCGCCTTTCCTCGTTACCCAGCAGTGACTCACAAACAGGTTATTTGGTTCTTCATTGTAGTGGTTTACCTACAATGAAGATAACACGATTTCCATACAATCCCATAACTTTTCCATTTCCTGAAGGTATAAAGGCAATTCAGGTTACATGATGTGAGATATTGGAGCACCAATTTAAAAATGTCCAGTTTAAAACAGTTGCCAAGGATTCCTCTGTAATTATGGGAGTGATGAGTGCCTCAATTGACTCATTTTAGGAACCATTTAGGGATGAAGAAACTACATTCCGGAGAAGATGCTTGTCTCCAATGAGTGTGCAATGTAGGTTGTTAACGATGTGTGACTTTCAGATGATCCTCACTGGGTGGCAGGAATGTCCATTCTGTGTTTGCCTGAGCCCTGTGAATGTTCAAGGTAGTTTCAGCTAATTCTTGAAATATCAGAGGATAAAATTAATTAGGAAGCTGATTTGGAAAACAGCAAAACTAACCAGCTAATTTTTCTAAATATACTCTACCCAGTGTCAGGCTGTCCTCTTAGCCTGAGAACTGAATTCTGATGTGGGTTTTATTAATTGCCCGATTGCATCCCATATTTGTATTGAAGGCTGATGCAAAGGTTCAATATTTTGCCTTTGTGTGGTCAAGTGGCGTAGTTCCTTCCACAGAACATGGTGGTCCAGCTCTTTTCCTGTCTTCTTACTACTAATGTAACTGGAGCATGCGGGTTTTTTTTGTTTTCTTTTATGTCTATTGGTGTGTGTATGCTGTAGAATTGTAATTTCAGCCATGTAATAATTTTTGGTAGGATTACTGCATAGCTGCCTTGTAAATTCTGACATGATGAATGTTTTAAGAACACAGAGTGGGATTAATTCACATCATAGACTAATCTGTTGCCAATGTCCTTTTAAAAAGTCTTTTGTATCACTCATCAAAGAGGGCATCAAGCAATAGAAGAAGAAAAACAACAGAGACAAAACTGAGTAGAAATGGGGCTCTTCTTAACATTAAATGTTGTTAACAGACTTTTCCCCATATTTCTAGATTGACACTGTTTGGCATATATGTTCCAGAACAAATTTGTGTTGTGATCATGCAAGCAGGTTGTTTTGAGCCAAAGATCTCAGACAAGTAATTTTTTTCACTGCAGTATGGTGATAGTTAACAAAGTGAATTTAAAGAAATAACCTGAATGGTCTGACAGGATCTACGGGGTATATATCTAAGCAGTATAAAGGCAACTGATGTCATAATATCCTAGCCATGTAGGAAAGAGGTCTACTGCCAAAAATGCTTCTCTGGCTAATGGAGTTGTATCTGGAGCTTAAGATACAACGGCTTAAGTACTGCAAGCTTGTGTGTGCACAAAGGCAGTGCATGCCCTTCATTCTGTCAGTGCCCCTTGCACATCCAGGAACCTCTCACGTGCATCAGGCTGTGTTTCTGTGCAGCTGTTACGTGTGCTGCTGAAAGCAAATGAGACACATTCTATGCGTGAGGCTAAGAACATAGCTGTGAAACATACCCTGCTATCAACTTTTAAGCACTGTTGAAGAAGAGATGGCACAGAATGGCTTTTAATATACGTGCAAAAGATTAAGTATCCTAAGTGGAAGGCAACAACAGAAGTAAATAACAGTGACCAAACTTTTTATGACATTTTCTGACTGCTAGGCAGCCTTTTCTCTATGTCCATGACAGGCAGGCTGTGACATTCTTGCAAGCTAAGCATGGCTTTTGGCATGGGACATCTTGCAGGAGGGCTAAATGCTGTACAAGGAATAACGCTCTCCTGGTAGTTAATTAAGGAAGAGGTGATTATTCCCTGCAAGTGAGGAATGAATCAGTGTCCTGGCATGAAGCGAAGGGTTCCAGACCTCCGTGCTCATTGACAGAGCTTCAGTACAGCTTTTTGTAACACTTAGTTTCTCCTCTAAACTTCAAACTGAGAAATTATGCTGTCTGTTTTGCTACACTGGTTTTATTTGGGCATGATATGATCACTGTCTGTAGCTGTTGCAGTGTTGATGTTTGTTCTCATAGCACACAAAATGTTCCACCTCAGAAGCAGCCGCTTTTCAGGGTAAATACTGCCAGCATATGCAGCACATAAAGTCCTTTAAAATTCCACACAATGAAATGTCCTGTATTTTGAAGAGCTGTGTTCTTGTTCTTTTAGGCTTCAAACAGGAAATATTTAAGCACATTTTCAATTGCGTTGCAATGAAGTTAGTGTAATTGATGTCCATGTTTTTTAGCATGTGTTTCTAATTAAACACATTCATAGATGCTGTCCTGATCTGAGGTCTTTAAGCCTGCAAAGCGTGAAAGCTGAAGCTTTCATGTTTGGCTGCTCTGGGTGTCTAAGTACATACATTTGAAAGCAATCATCATATTCCCTCCTTCCTTAGTACTACATCTTAGACCTGAACTGGGAACTGCAGCTGTAGCTACAGAGTTCCAGTCTCAAGGCTATGGTGGCTCAAAGCAGTGCTGAAAGGTATGGTTCTTGTGTGTTACACAGACAATAATCAAACACACACATAAAAAGCAGCTGAAGAAGCACTGGAGTGCAAAGTTTCACAAATTAATTTCATGTTCCTGACATGCTGGTTTGAAAGGACACACCACACTCTACAGGACAGAGAGCTGGTTTAAGCCATCACTAGTTTGCTCTGTCTGGAAAAAGAGAAAAAAACCTTCACAATAAATCACTGATTTGGGCTGAGCGATGGTAAAATGTTTTTGCAGCATAAACCAGATGTACTTTAGACTAGTCATTCAACAGTACACCAGGAGGAAAGAGAGCAGCGTGCTCACACTATTAGGCACTGGTTTCAGTTGCCTGTTCATTACAATGTTGGGCCCCCATAACAGTCCTGCTGCATGAAGGAGGTCATTGAACTTTTACAGCTTGAGATCGCTGAAAGAAAAGTTGAATCAAGGACTAGATCCATCTAGATATATACTCCGAAATATCTGGCTAGTTGGATAAAATGTTTCTAAGTGCAAGTTGCATGCTTGAATTGATTTTTATTATTTAGTCTATTATGTCAAGTAAGGAATATCTTTTTCTAACCTTTTTTCACAGGTTTGCAGAAGAACAGATTTTCTTCATCATTTACAGCTAATGACAGCAGAAATTATTTTTCAAAAAGAAAGGCAGATCTGGTTGTGTTTTTGTGAAAATAACCTGACAGTCATTTCCTGGCTTCTTTTACTGTGCTATTCATCTCAAGTTTTGAAGAGCTCATCAACTTGTAAAAAAAATCCCCCAAGAACAGGAGATTTTGTCATCTTTCTCAGAGATTTCGGCATCTTTCTCCTTCTCCCTTTTTTTGAGAGAAATTTTCCCTTGCATTTCTAATTCTGAGCTCTGAATACCTGGAGGATTAAGGTTCACCATGTCTCTATATTTTCTTCTCAAAAGGTGTGAATGTTGATGTTTGAGTTATCCTGCAGTTGCTGACAAGCACATCCTGCAGATGAAGCCTGGATGTTGCAGCGTGCTGCCAGACAGATCCACAGCTTGTGGATCTTGACAGGACAGCTCCACTTTTCCCAGGAAAGAAGGTGCCATAAGAAGCTGTTGCCCTCTAGCTTGGCCCACAGGTGACTTTGATAGGTCTTACAGAGGGTTTTGACACAGAGGACAAAACTGAGGGACTGTTGAAGTATGTGCCCATAAAACGTCAAAGAACAGACAGTAAAACATGACAATAGAACTAGTGAGGACATTCAGGGAAATGTTTGCACAATGATTAAGCAAACCAAACACTAACTCACTGATTTTGTCTTAACAAAGTAGAATACGATGTCTGTCACTTTACTGGAGAATGAGCGCACTGCAGGATCCCAACATGTTTTGGCATACAAAGAATACCATGTTTGTTACCCTTGCGAAAGAGCTCGCTCTGGTTTCTCAGGGTAGTGGCAGTCTTAGCTTATGTACTTACTGTAGCACACTGCTACTGGAGCTCCAACTTGTCCCTCTGCATATTTTTTCATAACAGGGCTGAGTTATCAATACTCCCTCACTGGCACTTGACACTTCCTTGTGCCATCCTTCGCCACCCTTTGTCTTCCATCTAATTCTTTTGAGACCAGTTCTGTGATTTTTCCTTTTCATTTTCTTTGCTATCAGCTGTAGACTTCAGCTTTTGGTATTTTTCTTCATGGCTCCAAATAGTCAAGCTTAAGCATCATATAGGCAGCTAACCATAAACACACTCTTGGGAATACTCCAGGATTTGTGATCTTGCTTGCAGCAGGAGGAACATATTTACAATGCCTCCATTTCAGAGAAGCTGAACAAGCTTCCAGTGACCTTACATGACCTTAAACCTTGTAGGAGTTATTTAATGCTGTAATTCTTTTGCTAACACATGCCACAATGCTCTATTTATTACTTAAAACTTCTGTGCTAAAAACATAATTGTTTATCAGTTAACTTGATAATACTTGTATACATAGATTTGTGACTTTGCATGTAAACTATTTAGCCCTTTTCATGGGAGATCTTAGCGATAAAGGCTCCTACCCACCCATATAAATCAATTTCAGTAGTTCCCCACCAGGGAAGATGACCTAAGGAATATCAGCTTGTTGTATAAAGTCATATCAGGTATTTGTACTTTTTGAGCAGGCGAAGTGGCAAATTCTTTACAAGCAGAGTTACCATTGATCATATTTGCCCTCTATCTCCTCCACTCAAAGTTTGTGACATTAATTTCAAATCTATAAGCCCTAAATTGTCTTCTGAGTGGTTGTATGTATGTACTTCATAAGGTTTTACACTTCCAAGAGGTGACATTTACAGATCTACCTTTAAATATTCCACATTAGACATGTAAGGGTGCCATTTGGCTCCTTAGAAGTCTCTTTTGCCAGAATGGATGGAGCTCTTTCTCCTGGCCAGAGATGGTCAGGTTTCCTTATCTCCTATATAAAAATGTATAAAAATGTACTTTAATTTTATCATCTTGATGATCTTGATGAGACTCCTGTACACCTCAGTGTCTTGAGATATCTCTCTTAGGCATGGGACAGGGACTGCTCCACCCCTGGGCAGTGGGGCAGGGACTGACCACCCCAGGCTGAACTGAAACGGGGTCCTGGGCTGTGTGCAAGGTAGGGGTAGTCCTAAGAGAGGCTGGTTGGGAACAGTAAGGCCTGTGGGTGCCCTTAGCACTGTGAGAGATACAGGGGCTGCTGACACTACTGCCAACAACATGACTTGTGATTTTGCTTTATTTACTAGCTGGGTTTTCTAGGAAGTAAGGCTCCCACCGTATCACTCAATGTGGCATGCATGCGTTTGCTCATATTCACAACGCTTGGTAATTTTCAAACCAGTTGGCAACTGGCCCGTTAAAGTTGGTAGGAATCACAAGGTGTTAATGATATTCCTGCAAGCTTCATGAAATCACACAAGCCTGTTGCATAACAGCAGCTGAGAGAAACACTGTTGGAGGAACACAAATCTAGTAGACACTTGAGAATCCACTGGAGACAGAGTTTTCCAAAGAAGAAATTTTACTCCTCTCAGGACACTGGCTTTGAAATAGAATTCTGTGGGAAACCATGTGCCCTTTGAGCTGGCACCTGGAGTGACGCATTTGGTAGACACTTCAGTTTTCTACCCTTTCCCCCGGTTTGGCAGCAGCTGACTGGGAGCAGCTGACTGGTCAGCCCACATTGTCCTTGCTTTTCCCTCAAACATAAAGGTACATTCATTAACGCTTGCAACTCACACTTTTTGTACGTTTACTTGTTAGGAAAGGAATAAGTGGCAGTGACAGCAACAGGTTTTACTGAGAAATCAGGAAGAGGAAGCAATCTGTGTGAGTAATGCAGGATGCCAAAGGAGCAGCTACAAACCTTCACATTCAGACTTGTGCTTGACAAGGAAAGCAGCTCTTACACAGCACAGTTCCTCTTCTGAAGTGGGCACAAAATTTTCTGTCCTCTCATCACAGGAGGGTAAGCAGCATTATTGATAGTTTAAAAACAATCCATAAGACACCAGGACAATACATGCAGAAAGACACACAAGAAGGAGCAGTGCCCCAGTGTACAGGAGGAATGAAAAAGAAATGCTACCCTCTTTTTTTGTGGGCTCCCATGAGGCTGGGCTTGTATCATGGAGAAGAACAATCCATCCAGTGTCCAGCTGAAATCTCAAATAGCCATCTCATTTTTCTTTTCCAGTAATGGGGCCAGTTTTGTTGCAAAAAAGTAGACAGAGGTCCAGAGAGAGAAGAATTGTTAAATCCATGTATAAGTGCAATTACATTGGAAAAAAAAATTAGAATGAGTTTTCTTGAAGTAGGAGAATACTTGAATACAGAAGTTGAAGGCTGAAGATGTTTCCAGGGATAACTCCAGTGCCTCATTCTCACTGGTACCTTTATATTTTTTTGAATATGTCTCTTAGTGGACAAACATAGTATTTGAAGAGTGCAGGAAAATATTTTGCAAGTGTGCCCAAAAGTTTTTTGACTGATGTGGTACAATTTGTTTTGTCCTCAAAATGAGATTTTATGCACTCTGCCATCAGCTTACAATTGAGATGATTTGCACCTCTGAGGACGTCTACTCTGTGGTTTTTAATACCTAATAATAGGCTAAAAAATCATAACTAGCCCTGGTACAGTGCCCTTCACTGCTCCTTGTCACTCAACCGCTGAGCTTTGGGAAGCCTGCCAAGTCCCTGACAGCAGCTTCTTCTTGTGGGAGCAGGACTGCACAGTTTGATCCAGGAAAAGAGGCAGGGTTTTCATATTTTACTCTGATGTCAGCAAGAGAAACCTTCAAAGTGGAGGACTACTCCCCAGCTGTGGGGTGAGTTGCTCAGGAGGTACCACTCCTGTTGCATTGTCAAGTTGATCAGGGTAGGAGAGAGCTCTTTTTCCAGGCTGGGTGCACTGAAGAGGTGCCAGGGCCTCCCACCCACAGTCCTCATTAAAGAAAAATAACAACAGCACAAAGCCCAAGGATTGTTTACTTATTTGTAGTATCTCAGCAACGGCTACTCTCTATCATCTGTTTTTGCTTTGGTGATTTCTTTTTTTATGAAGAAGAAATGCCACATGTTGCCACACAAGTAGCTAACCTCCTGCAGCCGGTCAGAGGCTGCCCGCCGTGCCCAGAGCATGGGCTCTGCTCCCCAGCTGTTCGACCTGGCTCACAAGGAACTGCCACAGAACAGGACTTTGCAATTGTTCTCTTTCCTCCCATAAATCCAGCATTCGCCCGAAAAGTTCAGGCTTGTGGCACTGGGTCAAGCAGGACAGCTACTTTCAGCTGAAGCAAAAACTAACAAGGTTCTGGAAATGTGCAACTGGTTCATTTCGACATTTTCAGAAGGAAGCGTTGAATTGTAGAAGGCTTGATCCTTGGGGTGTTTTAGCAACTTTCACAATGCAGAGAAGAGGGAGATGGTTGCCCATCACTCCCTTGCAACCCAATCTTATATTTTGGTGTTTATAGCACTTATCTGAGTGGGTAATTAATTACTTTCTATAATTTCGTATGAAGCTTCAGTTAGAAATACTGGGTGAGCTGCACTACAGTTCAACTTTTCTGAGTGTTGAGACAAGTTCCTAAGAGGTAAAGTGCCCAAATTCAAGCATGTTGCTCTCTGCAACATGAGTTGCTGAGGAGTGTTGAATTTTTTTCTTCTTGGTAAACACTGTAACAAGCAGACTTTGCTGATTAAGGATGCAGACTCAAGGAACCTGTTCCCAAGATTTTTAAAGTAGTTTGGTAAATCCAGCCTTAAATTTCCTAATTTCTTTATGTTAAAGTCCTTAAAAACCAAATAATGCTTCTGAAAAAAAGAAGCTCTGAGTAAAACATTGCTCAAAATAGCTCTGAGTAAAACATTGAATTTAAAATAATTTCTAAGAAAGTTGTTCTACAGGTTAGCAGAGGCAAGCACTATATGAAGGGTGAGCTAGCAGGTTCTTTGACATGAAAATCATGTTACTGCATTTCTGTCTGCAACAGATGGCACCTCACTGGTGCAGAGCTCTGCGTGAGTGCTGGGCAACTCTTTTGCAGTTTAACAGTTGTAAACCCTTAATGAATTGTGGAGGATGTTTCTGGCCTATGGAAAAAGCTGTGCTTCTGCCTGTGATGGTGAGTCTGCCAAACTCCAGTGGAGGAAACCAAAGGAAGCCAAACCAAACAGAAATAAGCAGGAGAGCACTGTCTCACAGCAAGTAATCATCCAGAGAGGGTGGCAGTACTGTGTGATAACGCTAAGCTTGGTAGCAGTTATTGTTAAAGATAAAAAATGTAAGTCATAAGTGGGCATCTATCTGGCTGTTTTTTTGGACTCCCTGACAGCTCTCAGACACATTGCTGTCCCTGTGGAAGGCACTGCATAAACACAGGGAAAGAGGCACTCCTGGCCTGGGGACCCACAGCTATGACACACAATAGTACAGACACTGGGTGGTTTCGTTCCTCTTGTGTTAGATTTCTTGTCTCATCCAGCATTTCATTTAGCCTCTAGCTGAGGCAGAGACTGAGTTTTAAGCACCTGGGCATCAGTGCAGCCATGTGTCAGGAAGACTCAGAGGAACATCAGAACAGCAAGAACGACTGAATGACAAGCCTCTCCACAGGCAATTTCTGTCCCAACCACCAGGGCAGAGGGGATTATTCTTCTCCCTCCCACACTCCACCACACAGTTTGCTCACAGGCTCCTTTGTACTTGCTTCCTTTGGTAAGGGACTGCCCTGATGGGGCTGGCGGGACAAGCTCTGCATGTACTGCTGTAATTAAATACGGTGAGGAGCACAGCATGAATTGTTCCTGAGTACTGGAAACAATACTTATAAAATCACTTCACAGTAGTTGTAACTCGACTTGCTGGAACACAAACAGCTTTGAAGACCAATGGCTACTTAAAAACCACTCTGAACAAAGCAGTGCTTTTGCTCTGCCACATTCAAGTCTACCTGTACTTCTGATCTGCAGCAAAGGGAAGTTTTAAGAGAAAAGGAAGATGTCAGTGCTTTCCATATGAGGGTACATGAGTGCCTCTCCCAAAGGAGACAGCGTGAATATATGTGATGATTTTGCAAAGGCTGAGAAAACTGAGGACTCAATTTTCAATTGTCAGCCCACTTTAAGAAGCATCATGGCTGAAAATGATTTAGTAACACATTTAACCCTCTGGCTGGTGATTTTCTCATGCAATAGAGATACTCAAGCTAAGTATACAATCTCGGGTGGCCTTCAGGGCTGAAAATCCTCAGGATATCCACACCATCCCTTTACACTAGCAGTCTGGAAATGACACTGAACACTCTCCTCTCTTTTGTATTTTCCAAGAAAACTTGGGGAAAAAAACCCCCAACTAAACAAAAACCGAAAACTAAAACGAAAACGTTTGGTGCCCTTGCAGCCCTGAGTGCTGAACTTGTCTTTCTGAAATGCTGTGTCAACAGCTCTTCACTCGCAAGCCCATTATTTTTATTGGCCACGGCTCTCAGGCTGGTGTTGACAGGTTAATTTACAGTAACAGTGAGAGTCACCTTTACTCACTATACCCAAAAGCACAACCCTCACCGTACTTGAATGCCACACTCTCGAGAACAGGAATGTTGGAGAGAGAGAAAGAGAGAGGGAGAAAGAGCCTTGAAGCCTCGTGTGGGCGCTCAGGGAGTTCTACAAAAGAATGCTCTTTTGGTGAAATAATTTTTGCCAGCATATGCAACTTGAGCAGGAATGGTTGCAATTATTTCTTACCGTGCTTGTTAGGGAGGACATATGGGAAGATTAGCCTCAAGAATGTCACTCTTGGACATGATCTTCTCATGGGGATTACGCCACAGGGTTTTTTTCTATTCCTTTTCCTCTTTTCTTTTTTCCCTCTTTTCAATACATCAAAGTTCACTGAGAGAAATTTCCCTTGGTAACATGTACAGATAAGCAGATCTCAGAAGATGTGTTTCATGGGGTATACTTCAAGGACTTGTTTCCCTTTTGCTCTTCTCTCCTATCTTATCTCCCCTCCTCTCATGTCTTCTCTTCTTTATTTCTCTTTTATTTCCTTGTCTTCCTAAACAAGTCTTAAAAGAGCAATCCTAGCAACAGGTAAGGAAATTATAGGCTGAGAAAAAGGCCTTTTCTCTAGTTGGTAAGATCATAGTGCTGCTGACATGATTCAGATGGTGAAGACTCCATGACAAAGCCAATGGAGGGCACATACATTGAAGAAGTAGGAGGAATTCAGAGCAGCTAAATGAGAGGGGTAAGTGCTGCCAAGAGGCAAATTATGCCAGGTTGCAAACTGACAGACCTTTCATCACAGAAGAACTAAAAAAAAATTAAAATTAATTAATTAATAGTTTTTTGACTGTAGAACTACCAGATACCAAAACTCTTGCAGTATTCTTCAGTCTAATCCTAGAAACTGATCATGTTCTGGCACTACTTACCCAGCATGAGGCACCACCAAGGCTAGATCAGATACAGTATTTCTCTACTTTCAGCAGTGGTGGACAGTGTGCCGCTGAACCTACAGCCCTCAGGCTCTTATTCTGTTTTGGCTACATGACCATTACAGAATCCAGAAGACATGCCTCTGAGGTTGTGACCATGATGGGATATAGGATGCTTACATTTTGCTGAAGTGGTCCTATGAGTTTGAAATATACTCTTTTTCCAGACTAGCCTTCAGTCTGGCTTTTACAATCTCCTGACACGCTGAGTATAAATGTAAAAGCAATTAATGTATTTAGTCTGCAAGTCACAGAACCTCAGAATGGATCAGGCTGAAAGAGATCATAGTGGATCACCTGCTTCAGCCTCCGTGCTCAAGCAGAGTCATCCAAGAGCACATGACACAGGATTGCATCCAGACAGTTCTTGAATATCTCCAGCGAGACTCCACAACCTCTCTGGGCAACCTGTTCCAGGGCTGGGTAGAGAGGCAGGATCCTGTCCCTCAACCTGCTGGGAATGCTCTTTTAGTGCACCCCAGGATACCACTGGCTTTCTTGCCCTCAAGGGCACACTGCTGACTCACAGATTCTTCTTCTTCCCCAGGAGCCCCAGATCCTTCTCTGCAGAGCTGTTTTCCAGCAGATCAGCCCCCAGCCTCTACATTATTCATCCTAAAAATGCAGAACCCCACATTTACCTTTGTTGAATTGCAGGCAGGTCCTCTCTGCTCATGTCTCTGACCTGTTGTGGTCCTTCTGAAGGGCTGCACAGCCCTCTGGGGGTATTGGCCACTCCTCCCAACTCTGTGTCATGAGCAAACTTGCTGAGGAGGCATCTGCCCCTTCATCCAAGTCGTTGATGAATAAATTAAACAATACTGGGCCCAGTGTTGAACCTTAAGGAACATTACTAGTGACAGGCCTCAGTAAAACCTTCTCCTTGAAAATCAGGCTGCTTTAATATATTTTAACATAGGCACTAGCAAACTGAGGGCAACTTGAACACATGCCACATGAAGAAGTGATATATGAGAAACCAGATTAGGAAGAAAAGACAAAACTTTGGTCTCCTGGGGTAGTGTCATGGAAGCAAGAAGGCCAGGACTAATGTCATGGCATGGCATGTATAGCAGCTGCTGCAGAGCCTGTCTGGATTTGTGAAGGCAGAGGGCTCCTTTGCTGATCTATATCTCTTCTGTAGCTCTTGTTGGAGAGGCCTCTCTCTTTCCGTGGCCAGTGGATGGAAATGTTCTCACAGCCTCCTTTGCACTGCTGTAACTCAATCACTGTGTGATAACAGACAAGGCAGACAGACACTGAATCAGAAAACCTCTTCTCCTTTGAGTCACAGCCTCTCTGCTACACCATCTCTCTTGCTCACAGCAACAATGCCAGGGAGACACAGTTAAACACACACCAGCATATCAACACAGGAGGATGCTCCCCTGCTGTTTATAGTGAAGGCAAAGGCAGTAACAGAGATCTCTAATGCCAGGCAATAGCCATTATAGTTTTAGGATGAAGATTTCCACTCCATATCTGTGTTCCATGACCTACTATGGCAAAAGGATGTAGTAAATGTAGACATACATTATCTGCTCTCAGACTGACATTGAGCCAAGCAGGATCTGTCTCTGTTCCTTCTGTCATTGCTGCTTCCATGTGAGAATCTGGGGAAAGGCATAGGAGGGACAGATGACATGGTCCAAGCAGAACAGCCCATCATGCTGCTGCCGTAGAACGTGTCACGGTCTACATGAAAGACCAGTGGGGGGGTGACCAGTTTAACAGCAGCCTAGGGCCATTCCAGTAGCCTCTTGAGCTGAAGAAGGCACCTCTGGCCTTGCAGAGAGGGCTCCAGCCTGGCTGAGTCCTCTCGGGCTGCCAGCCATGGTTGCAAAGTGTTTAGCAGCTGCCTTGAAATGGGAATGTGCAGCTAGTGGGAAACCCATGTTTGAGCAAAGTGTGTTGGGCCCAAAATGTTTTTGTCACTGATCTCATGACCAGCCCTGGGTTGGAGGGCCGAGATATTTACCATCCTGTCATTCTGACACACATCCAAATACTTTGTTCAAATTCAGAGCAGAAGTCTCTGATGGAGCTGAAAATGGTTATATTTTTCAGTTTGGTCTCCCCACGTTCAAGGCTACATCCCTTTTTGAGAAGAGAGGAACAGTAGGCTGGTTAGTGCTAGACTAGATAACTAAATTATTTCCATGAACTGAAAAATAGCCAAGTCCCTAGTTTAGCAATCTGTAACATCTGTGACAGATTGTTAAAATTAACATCTCTGCCCTGGTGTTTTTTAAGCAGCAGGAATGTTACACATTTTGCCTTGCACTTTGGATTCATCACCTTCTGGAACCCAAAAAAACATCTCTGCCTCACACCATGCTGGAATCTGTAGCTGTTGCCCAGTGAAGAAAGAAAAATGTGATCAATATTCCCTTCTTAGCTTATGGCTGGGGCTCTTCCACAGCAGCAGTTTCATCTACTGGTAAGGTGAGACCCCAAGGTTTGTTACAAGGTCATGTTGGAAAGTACTGTGGCAGTCTTTTAGTACCTGCTCAGGACTCTCTTGTTCCCTCAGTCAACAAGCCCAAGGAGCCAAAAGAAAATTTTCCATCACCCAGAAACCTGGTGTTACCCAGTATCCCTCTCAGTTATGCTGGGGCACATGTAAAGAACTCTTTGATGCCAGTTTCAAGAAATATTTCATTATCCTTGCTGTTACTGCTGCTGGGAAAGGGCTTGCTCTGATCTCTTGCACCACTATTCCACCTCTGTGACACCCGTGTTGTGACTCAGGGGCGAGAGAAGAGATCAGAGTTCTGCTTGTCACTTTATTTAAGTTTTGAATCTGCATTCCTTTGCTGGAAGTATCTGTTCAGACAGGATATTATTGCCTCCATATATTTATTCTCTTTATTAAACCTCTTATTTTCTCCAGAATAACATAGTAATTTTAGTGGGAGCTTCAGAAAAAGAAGAGTAGCACAACAGAAAGCATCACAGCATTCATTTACATATGCACTCCAGCTGACATAGCAGGTCCAACTAAACAACACAAAAAAAGTACAAGAGAAAAGTTTCAGTGAGTAAAAGCAGTTGGGAAAGACAGCAAGGATCTGACCTCTTGACCAAATCGGTGGCCCTGCCTTTTTTCCTTCTGATCAGTTCCACATTGCTCCCTGTCCCTGCTTGCTGCTGTTCCCGCTGTGCTGAAGGTAAAATCGCTGGCTTCAGGAGGCCAGAGGCTGAGCTATCCTGCTTTCCAACTTCTCACTGCTCCTGGCAGAATCAGAAGGAGATAGTGTAACCATTACTTTGAAATATGTCTGCATGTAATTGACTGAGAGATTCAAATGTCAATGGCAATTGAAGCTCTTCTCTCAGATGTCATTACACTCCTTAAAAAAACCTCTTACAGTCTTCTTTATTACTCTAGAAGTTTAAAAGACAGAAACTCCCATATTTTTGTAAGAGGCTATTACTTGTCATAGTCATATATCTCATATGTCTTTGCTCTTAACACAATTATTTTAAGGCCTAGTTTGTTTATAAGGGACACAAAAGAAAACTAGAAATGTATGACTTACGCTCTTCAAAAGCAGTTATTTATAACTATACTAATTGTTTTGTTTCCTTAAAAGCTATGGGTCATGGCAACACAGATGCTTTTGGTCTGGCTAATAAGCCTTATTTTGGGACTAAGGGTAGTAAGTTTTCAAGCCTGTTACAAACAGCCCACCAGTACTGACACAAAACCTTAATCTGCCTGCTGTGATCTGCAGAGAGACTGCAAAGGTAGGGATTTATTTGTCCTTTAAAACACACCTACTCTTTTTCTTTCAAGTATTTCATGACATGTTTTCCCTCCATTATACCAGTCACACACAGGAGAGGACAAATTTGTTAACCAATACCAGGATTCTTCTGTAACCTTTCAAAAAGGCTCTGCCCTGTCCTGCAGGAGTCCGTAACTTGCATGGACTTGCTGCCTGTCAAAGGCATTTGTAAGGATTGAAAAATCAGCCCAGTATCCCAGTGTCATTTAATGAAAAATATTTAACTATTTAATGCAAAAAAAAGTCTCCAACTGATATTTTCCTTTTAGACACTCAACCATATATTGATTAATAAGAGTGATCCCCACAGAACAAGTGTGCAGGCTGTGTCTGGATCCTGACTTGGTTATGGAGCAGAGACAAAAACTCATTTGCTGGATATTAAATGTAGCTCACAGTTCACTGACAGAACAAATGGCAATTTAGGCCAAATAAACTAGACAAAACCCAAGGATTCAGGGAAATTGTGGTTGCTGTAACTGTGGGACAGTGTAGAGGCTTACACTAGAAGTGGTAAAGGCAGAGGTACTGATTTTATTTCTAAGGGATTCTGCATACAGAATCTTGTGGGTTCAGAGACATTGCCAGAAAAATCTTATCATGGTTGGGGAGCACACTGGTGTGAGAATTGAATACTGTAATTAAAATCTAAAGCTAGAAACCTAGCGCTGAAATGTTGCAGCTCAGCTGGTGGAAAGAAAAAGTTCGTGAATGAAGTTAGCAGTGACCAGCTCTGCTAAATATTTTTCTTCCAGATATGGTGGTGAAAAGGAAAAAAATGTTACCTTGAGGCTGATTTTATAATTATTCCAATACTTCTTCCTTTTAGGAACATAGTAGTTCTCATATCAGGCCAGTACATGCCTCATCCTCTTCAATATACTCCACCCAGCCAGCATGGCTTTAGGAGGGGTAAGTTGTGTTTGACCAACCTGGTC